>JAPHMX010000006.1:3067500-3070000 GCA_028828415.1 Cordyceps cateniannulata
AAGTTTTGATTCATTTGTTTGCCTTGCGGCGGATTCAGAGAGACTGATGGATACAGGGTTGTAGGGCCTCCGGCGGCCGCCTGGGTCCAGGTCGCGGGCCGGCGCGGGGCCGTCCGGACGCTGGGGCGAGTCCGCCGAAGCAACGATAGGTAGGTTCACAGAAGGGTTGGGAGTTGTAAAAACTCTGGTAATGATCCCTCCGCTGGTTCACCAACGGAGACCTTGTTACGACTTTTACTTCCTCTAAATGACCGAGTTTGGAGAGCTTTCCGGCCCTGGGTGGTAGTTGCCCACCTCCCTGGGCCAGTCCGGACGCCTCACTGAGCCATTCAATCGGTAGTAGCGACGGGCGGTGTGTACAAAGGGCAGGGACGTAATCAACGCAAGCTGATGACTTGCGCTTACTAGGGATTCCTCGTTGAAGAGCAATAATTGCAATGCTCTATCCCCAGCACGACGGAGTTTAACAAGATTACCCGGACCTTTCGGACAAGGAAGTACTCGCTGGCTCCGTCAGTGTAGCGCGCGTGCGGCCCAGAACATCTAAGGGCATCACAGACCTGTTTTTGCCTCGAACTTCCTTCGGATTGCACCGATGGTCCCTCTAAGAAGCCAGCGTACTGCCAAAGCAATACGGGCTATTTAGCAGGTCAAGGTCTCGTTCGTTATCGCAATTAAGCAGACAAATCACTCCACCAACTAAAAACGGCCATGCACCACCACCCACAAAATCAAGAAAGAGCTCTCAATCTGTCAATCCTCATTGTGTCTGGACCTGGTGAGTTTCCCCGTGTTGAGTCAAATTAAGCCGCAGGCTCCACCCCTGGTGGTGCCCTTCCGTCAATTTCTTTAAGTTTCAGCCTTGCGACCATACTCCCCCTGGAGCCCAAGCACTTTGATTTCTCGTAAGGTGCCGAACGCGTCAAAAAAAAATAACATCGTCCGATCCCTAGTCGGCATAGTTTATGGTTAAGACTACGACGGTATCTGATCGTCTTCGATCCCCTAACTTTCGTTCCTGATTAATGAAAACATCCTTGGCAAATGCTTTCGCAGTAGTTAGTCTTCAATCAATCCAAGAATTTCACCTCTGACGATCGAATACTGATGCCCCCGACTGTCCCTATTAATCATCATTACGGCGGTCCTAGAAACCAACAAAATAGAACCACGCGTCCTATTTCATTATTCCATGCTAATGTATTCGAGCATAGGCCTGCCTGGAGCACTCTAATTTTTTCAAAGTAAAAGTCCTGTTTCCCCGCCACGCCCAGTGAAGGGCATGGGGTTCCACAGAGGGAAAGGCCCGGCCGGACCAGTGCACGCGGTGAGGCGGACCGGCCAGCCAGGCCCAAGGTTCAACTACGAGCTTTTTAACCACAACAACTTTAATATACGCTATTGGAGCTGGAATTACCGCGGCTGCTGGCACCAGACTTGCCCTCCAATTGTTCCTCGTTAAGGGATTTAAATTGTACTCATTCCAATTACAAGACCCAAAAGAGCCCTGTATCAGTATTTATTGTCACTACCTCCCCGAATCGGGATTGGGTAATTTGCGCGCCTGCTGCCTTCCTTGGATGTAGTAGCCGTTTCTCAGGCTCCTTCTCCGGGGTCGAGCCCTAACCTCCGTTACCCGTTGCAACCATGTTTGGCCAATACCCAAACATCGAAAGTTGATAGGGAAGAAATTTGAATGAACCATCGCCGGCGCAAGGCCGTGCGATTCGAAGAGTTATCATGAATCACCAAGGAGCCCAGAGGGCATTGGTTTTTTAATCTAATAAATACATCCCTTCCGAAGTCGGGATTTTTAGCATGTATTAGCTCTAGAATTACCACGGTTATCCAAGTAGTAAGGTACTATCAAATAAACGATAACTTATATAATGAGCCATTCGCAGTTTCGCTGTATAATTGCTTATACTTAGACATGCATGGCTTAATCTTTGAGACAAGCATATGACTACTGGCAGAATCAACCAGATAACTATCCCACGCCGCGGGGCGGCTCCGGCGCCACGGGGGCACCGGCGAGATGTCGTTACTGGAGGCGTCCACGGGGGACGCGCCGTGCGCAGCGCCGCTGGCTTGCGCCGTAGGCACCTTGCACGGCATCCTATTCCCACTCTCACTCTCACTTCCCCAGGACACCCGTCCGCCGAGCCCGCCGAAACGGTCTGGCTTAGAGGTCCCAGGAGGGGAGCCCTACGCCCAGCGTCTGCCATTGCGGCGTCAACTGGGCGCGGTGAACCCCCGTTGCTCTGATTCAGGTCTCGCTAGCAGCCAGCCGTCCACAGAACCCATCCTTCGGCGGCCGACGGGCCTAAACCCGCGGCGCCTTAGTGTTCAACTCCAGTACGGCGTGAAGCCTGAGCGACCGCTTTCGTGGAGATTTGACGCCCATCACAGTGCCCCTTCCGGACGAGAGTATCTGCGAACCCTTCAGAAGCACCGCCTGATGATTGTCGATCAAATATGGTACAGAAGCCCAAGAGGG
>JAPHMX010000006.1:3075000-3077500 GCA_028828415.1 Cordyceps cateniannulata
GGGCTCGGTGTCCGACCAGACGGGGCTCTCACCCTCTGTGGCGTCCCGTTCCAGGGAACTCGGAAGGCACCTCGCCCAAAGCATCCTCTGCAAATTACAACTCGGACCCGGGGGCCAGATTTCAAATTTGAGCTGTTGCCGCTTCACTCGCCGTTACTGGGGCAATCCCTGTTGGTTTCTTTTCCTCCGCTTATTGATATGCTTAAGTTCAGCGGGTAGTCCTACCTGATCCGAGGTCAACGTTCAGAGTTGGGTGTTTTACGGCGTGGCCGCGTCGGGTTCCCGGTGCGAGCTGGAGTACTGCGCAGAGGTCGCCGCGGACGGGCCGCCACTCGATTTCAGGGCCGGCGGTGTGCTGCCGGTCCCCAAGGCCGACGTCCCCAGGGGACGTCGTCGAGGGTTGAAATGACGCTCGAACAGGCATGCCCGCCAGAATGCTGGCGGGCGCAATGTGCGTTCAAAGATTCGATGATTGATTCACTAAATTCTGCAATTCACATTACTTATCGCGTTTCGCTGCGTTCTTCATCGATGCCAGAACCAAGAGATCCGTTGTTGAAAGTTTTGATTCATTTGTTTGCCTTGCGGCGGATTCAGAGAGACTGATGGATACAGGGTTGTAGGGCCTCCGGCGGCCGCCTGGGTCCAGGTCGCGGGCCGGCGCGGGGCCGTCCGGACGCTGGGGCGAGTCCGCCGAAGCAACGATAGGTAGGTTCACAGAAGGGTTGGGAGTTGTAAAAACTCTGGTAATGATCCCTCCGCTGGTTCACCAACGGAGACCTTGTTACGACTTTTACTTCCTCTAAATGACCGATTGGAGAGCTTTCCGGCCCTGGGTGGTAGTTGCCCACCTCCCTGGGCCAGTCCGGACGCCTCACTGAGCCATTCAATCGGTAGTAGCGACGGGCGGTGTGTACAAAGGGCAGGGACGTAATCAACGCAAGCTGATGACTTGCGCTTACTAGGGATTCCTCGTTGAAGAGCAATAATTGCAATGCTCTATCCCCAGCACGACGGAGTTTAACAAGATTACCCGGACCTTTCGGACAAGGAAGTACTCGCTGGCTCCGTCAGTGTAGCGCGCGTGCGGCCCAGAACATCTAAGGGCATCACAGACCTGTTTTTGCCTCGAACTTCCTTCGGATTGCACCGATGGTCCCTCTAAGAAGCCAGCGTACTGCCAAAGCAATACGGGCTATTTAGCAGGTCAAGGTCTCGTTCGTTATCGCAATTAAGCAGACAAATCACTCCACCAACTAAAAACGGCCATGCACCACCACCACAAATCAAGATCAAGAAAGAGCTCTCAATCTGTCAATCCTCATTGTGTCTGGACCTGGTGAGTTTCCCCGTGTTGAGTCAAATTAAGCCGCAGGCTCCACCCCTGGTGGTGCCCTTCCGTCAATTTCTTTAAGTTTCAGCCTTGCGACCATACTCCCCCTGGAGCCCAAGCACTTTGATTTCTCGTAAGGTGCCGAACGCGTCAAAAAATAACATCGTCCGATCCCTAGTCGGCATAGTTTATGGTTAAGACTACGACGGTATCTGATCGTCTTCGATCCCCTAACTTTCGTTCCTGATTAATGAAAACATCCTTGGCAAATGCTTTCGCAGTAGTTAGTCTTCAATCAATCCAAGAATTCACCTCTGACGATCGAATACTGATGCCCCCGACTGTCCCTATTAATCATTACGGCGGTCCTAGAAACCAACAAAATAGAACCACGCGTCCTATTTCATTATTCCATGCTAATGTATTCGAGCAGGCATAGGCCTGCCTGGAGCACTCTAATTTTTTCAAAGTAAAAGTCCTGTTTCCCCGCCACGCCCAGTGAAGGGCATGGGGTTCCACAGAGGGAAAGGCCCGGCCGGACCAGTGCACGCGCGGTGAGGCGGACCGGCCAGCCAGGCCCAAGGTTCAACTACGAGCTTTTTAACCACAACAACTTTAATATACGCTATTGGAGCTGGAATTACCGCGGCTGCTGGCACCAGACTTGCCCTCCAATTGTTCCTCGTTAAGGGATTTAAATTGTACTCATTCCAATTACAAGACCCAAAAGAGCCCTGTATCAGTATTTATTGTCACTACCTCCCCGAATCGGGATTGGGTAATTTTTGCGCGCCTGCTGCCTTCCTTGGATGTAGTAGCCGTTTCTCAGGCTCCTTCTCCGGGGTCGAGCCCTAACCCTCCGTTACCCGTTGCAACCATGTTTGGCCAATACCCAAACATCGAAAGTTGTTGATAGGGAAGAAATTTGAATGAACCATCGCCGGCGCAAGGCCGTGCGATTCGAAGAGTTATCATGAATCACCAAGGAGCCCAGAGGGCATTGGTTTTTAATCTAATAAATACATCCCTTCCGAAGTCGGGATTTTTAGCATGTATTAGCTCTAGAATTACCACGGTTATCCAAGTAGTAAGGTACTATCAAATAAACGATAACTTATATAATGAGCCATTCGCAGTTTCGCTGTATAATTGCTTATACTTAGACAT
>JAPHMX010000006.1:3082500-3085000 GCA_028828415.1 Cordyceps cateniannulata
TCCTCTGGCTTCACCCTATACAGGCATAGTTCACCTTCTTTCGGGTCCGGCCCCGTATGCTCTTACTCAAATCCATCCGAGAACATCAGGATCGGTCGATGATGCGCCGAAGCTCTCACCTGCGTTCACTTTCATTCCGCGTAGGGGTTTGACACCCGAACACTCGCATACGAAGACTTGGTCCGTGTTTCAAGACGGGTCGTGTTTCAAGACGGGTCGCTGATGACCATTACGCCAGCATCCTTGCGATGCGCGTACCTCAGTCCGGCGCAGGGTATTACGCAGCGGGCTATAACACTCCCGAGGGAGCCACATTCCCGAAGCCTTTCCCCCCCCCGCGCCAAACTGATGCTGGCCTGTGCCCGGCAAAGTGCACCAGCGAGAACGCTGGATGATTCACCGGGCCCAAGTCTGGTCATAGGCGCTTCCCTTTCAACAATTTCACGTACTTTTTAACCCTCTTTTCAAAGTGCTTTTCATCTTTCGATCACTCTACTTGTGCGCTATCGGTCTCTGGCCAATATTTAGCTTTAGAAGACATATACCTCCCATTTTGAGCAGCATTCCCAAACTACTCGACTCGTCGAAGGAGCTTTACACGGGCTCGGTGTCCGACCAGACGGGGCTCTCACCCTCTGTGGCGTCCCGTTCCAGGGAACTCGGAAGGCACCTCGCCCAAAGCATCCTCTGCAAATTACAACTCGGACCGGACTCGGACAAATTTGGGGCCAGATTTCAAATTTGAGCTGTTGCCGCTTCACTCGCCGTTACTGGGGCAATCCCTGTTGGTTTCTTTTCCTCCGCTTATTGATATGCTTAAGTTCAGCGGGTAGTCCTACCTGATCCGAGGTCAACGTTCAGAGTTGGGTGTTTTACGGCGGCGTGGCCGCGTCGGGTTCCCGGTGCGAGCTGGAGTACTGCGCAGAGGTCGCCGCGGACGGGCCGCCACTCGATTTCAGGGCCGGCGGTGTGCTGCCGGTCCCCAAGGCCGACGTCCCCAGGGGACGTCGAGGGTTGAAATGACGCTCGAACAGGCATGCCCGCCAGAATGCTGGCGGGCGCAATGTGCGTTCAAAGATTCGATGATTCACTAAATTCTGCAATTCACATTACTTATCGCGTTTCGCTGCGTTCTTCATCGATGCCAGAACCAAGAGATCCGTTGTTGAAAGTTTTGATTCATTTGTTTGCCTTGCGGCGGATTCAGAGAGACTGATGGATACAGGGTTGGGGGCCTCCGGCGGCCGCCGGGTCCAGGTCGCGGGCCGGCGCGGGGCCGTCCGGACGCTGGGGCGAGTCCGCCGAAGCAACGATAGGTAGGTTCACAGAAGGGTTGGGAGTTGTAAAAACTCTGGTAATGATCCCTCCGCTGGTTCACCAACGGAGACCTTGTTACGACTTTTACTTCCTCTAAATGACCGAGTTTGGAGAGCTTTCCGGCCCTGGGTGGTAGTTGCCCACCTCCCTGGGCCAGTCCGGACGCCTCACTGAGCCATTCAATCGGTAGTAGCGACGGGCGGTGTGTACAAAGGGCAGGGACGTAATCAACGCAAGCTGATGACTTGCGCTTACTAGGGATTCCTCGTTGAAGAGCAATAATTGCAATGCTCTATCCCCAGCACGACGGAGTTTAACAAGATTACCCGGACCTTTCGGACAAGGAAGTACTCGCTGGCTCCGTCAGTGTAGCGCGCGTGGGCCCAGAACATCTAAGGGCATCACAGACCTTTTTTTTGCCTCGAACTTCCTTCGGATTGCACCGATGGTCCCTCTAAGAAGCCAGCGTACTGCCAAAGCAATACGGGCTATTTAGCAGGTCAAGGTCTCGTTCGTTATCGCAATTAAGCAGACAAATCACTCCACCAACTAAAAACGGCCATGCACCACCACCCACAAAATCAAGAAAGAGCTCTCAATCTGTCAATCCTCATTGTGTCTGGACCTGGTGAGTTTCCCCGTGTTGAGTCAAATTAAGCCGCAGGCTCCACCCCTGGTGGTGCCCTTCCGTCAATTTCTTTAAGTTTCAGCCTTGCGACCATACTCCCCCTGGAGCCCAAGCACTTTGATTTCTCGTAAGGTGCCGAACGCGTCAAAAAATAACATCGTCCGATCCCTAGTCGGCATAGTTTATGGTTAAGACTACGACGGTATCTGATCGTCTTCGATCCCCTAACTTTCGTTCCTGATTAATGAAAACATCCTTGGCAAATGCTTTCGCAGTAGTTAGTCTTCAATCAATCCAAGAATTTCACCTCTGACGATCGAATACTGATGCCCCCGACTGTCCCTATTAATCATTACGGCGGTCCTAGAAACCAACAAAATAGAACCACGCGTCCTATTTCATTATTCCATGCTAATGTATTCGAGCATAGGCCTGCCTGGAGCACTCTAATTTTTTCAAAGTAAAAGTCCTGTTTCCCCGCCACGCCCAGTGAAGGGCATGGGGTTCCACAGAGGGAAAGGCCCGGCCGGACCAGTGCACGCGGTGAGGCGGACC
>JAPHMX010000006.1:3092500-3572991 GCA_028828415.1 Cordyceps cateniannulata
AGCAGACAAATCACTCCACCAACTAAAAAACGGCCATGCACCACCACCCACAAAATCAAGAAAGAGCTCTCAATCTGTCAATCCTCATTGTGTCTGGACCTGGTGAGTTTCCCCGTGTTGAGTCAAATTAAGCCGCAGGCTCCACCCCTGGTGGTGCCCTTCCGTCAATTTCTTTAAGTTTCAGCCTTGCGACCATACTCCCCCTGGAGCCCAAGCACTTTGATTTTCTCGTAAGGTGCCGAACGCAAAAAAAAAATAACATCGTCCGATCCCTAGTCGGCATAGTTTATGGTTAAGACTACGACGGTATCTGATCGTCTTCGATCCCCTAACTTTCGTTCCTGATTAATGAAAACATCCTTGGCAAATGCTTTCGCAGTAGTTAGTCTTCAATCAATCCAAGAATTTCACCTCTGACGATCGAATACTGATGCCCCCGACTGTCCCTATTAATCATTACGGCGGTCCTAGAAACCAACAAAATAGAACCACGCGTCCTATTTCATTATTCCATGCTAATGTATTCGAGCATAGGCCTGCCTGGAGCACTCTAATTTTTTCAAAGTAAAAGTCCTGTTTCCCCGCCACGCCCAGTGAAGGGCATGGGGTTCCACAGAGGGAAAGGCCCGGCCGGACCAGTGCACGCGGTGAGGCGGACCGGCCAGCCAGGCCCAAGGTTCAACTACGAGCTTTTTAACCACAACAACTTTAATATATATACTATTGGAGCTGGAATTACCGCGGCTGCTGGCACCAGACTTGCCCTCCAATTGTTCCTCGTTAAGGGATTTAAATTGTACTCATTCCAATTACAAGACCCAAAAGAGCCCTGTATCAGTATTTATTGTCACTACCTCCCCGAATCGGGATTGGGTAATTTGCGCGCCTGCTGCCTTCCTTGGATGTAGTAGCCGTTTCTCAGGCTCCTTCTCCGGGGTCGAGCCCTAACCCTCCGTTACCCGTTGCAACCATGTTTGGCCAATACCCAAACATCGAAAGTTGATAGGGAAGAAATTTGAATGAACCATCGCCGGCGCAAGGCCGTGCGATTCGAAGAGTTATCATGAATCACCAAGGAGCCCAGAGGGCATTGGTTTTTAATCTAATAAATACATCCCTTCCGAAGTCGGGATTTTTAGCATGTATTAGCTCTAGAATTACCACGGTTATCCAAGTAGTAAGGTACTATCAAATAAACGATAACTTATATAATGAGCCATTCGCAGTTTCGCTGTATAATTGCTTATACTTAGACATGCATGGCTTAATCTTTGAGACAAGCATATGACTACTGGCAGAATCAACCAGATAACTATCCCACGCCGCGGGGCGGCTCCGGCGCCACGGGGGCACCGGCGAGATGTCGTTACTGGAGGCGTCCACGGGGGACGCGCCGTGCGCAGCGCCGCTGGCTTGCGCCGTAGGCACCTTGCACGGCATCCTATTCCCACTCTCACTTCCCCAGGACACCCGTCCGCCGAGCCCGCCGAAACGGTCTGGCTTAGAGGTCCCAGGAGGGGAGCCCTACGCCCAGCGTCTGCCATTGCGGCGTCAACTGGGCGCGGTGAACCCCCGTTGCTCTGATTCAGGTCTCGCTAGCAGCCAGCCGTCCACAGAACCCATCCTTCGGCGGCCGACGGGCCTAAACCCGCGGCGCCTTAGTGTTCAACTCCAGTACGGCGTGAAGCCTGAGCGACCGCTTTCGTGGAGATTTGACGCCCATCACAGTGCCCCTTCCGGACGAGAGTATCTGCGAACCCTTCAGAAGCACCGCCTGATGATTGTCGATCAAATATGGTACAGAAGCCCAAGAGGGCCAGGTGAGACGCCGGGAAAATATACACTGAGAGTGCAATTGACGCAGGCCTCGGGGGGGAGAGTTAGGCCGTCACCCTTCCAAGACTGGGATTTTGTCCCAGACCCAGTTGGGCCGCCGCTCTCATAGATCCTGCGAGCAGCTGGGTGGGGCACCTCCGCCACCCGACGCTCGTTGGCCAACTTTTATTTTCCGCAAAATTCATTTGTATGGGAAAAGATAAAAAGCGACTCACGAGTAAAGCGCCCACCCACGCACCACATAACACGCCAGCCGGCATTATTATAGCATACTGTACTCAGTACAGTAACGCGCACACGCCCATATATTTTTTTTTCCCGTACCGGCCTGCGTGGTGGCGCTGCGGGCGCACTCCCGGGTAGCCTACCCTGGAGCAGCAGCAAAAGACGATATTGCACGGCCTGAAGAATAGTATACTAATTCTATTCAAATATTATACGCTTATGGCTACATAGTCGTATAGTTTTTTCTCCCGTACGGGCCCGCGTGGTGGCGCTGCAAGCGCACTCCCAGGTAGCCTACCCTGGAGCAGCAGCAAAAGACGATGTTGCACGGCCTGAAGAATAGTATACTAATTCTATTCAAATATTATACGCTTATGGCTACATAGTCGTATAGTTTTTTCTCCCGTACGGGCCCGCGTGGTGGCCCGTGTGGTGGCGCTGCAGGCGCACTCCTAGGTAGCCTACCCTATAGCACTCATACAACACAATGTTACATGGCCGAAGAATAGTATACTAATTCTATTCAAATACTACACATCCGTAGCTGTACGGCCGTATAGTTTTTATTCTTCTAGGAGCTTTTTCCACTCTATAAAAAAGTACTATAGGGTAAGTACTTACCCTATAGTAAGTATAATATGGAGAATTCTAGGCTGAGGAAAATAGTTTATAATATTCTAAAAAATATACCATCTAGTATACTATAGTCTCTATAGGATTCCATCTTTTTTTCTTAGGAAACTTCTATCCTTCTACTTTTTCTATAAAAGACTTCCCTTTTACAAAAACAGAGGAAAAAGTCTTAACAAATCCACTCTACCTTTTTTTCTAAAAAGGTCTAAAAAAAAAAGAATATGCTTATACTATAAGTATTTTAAAGTAAAATAATAACCTTACATATATAACTAAGCTAAATAATACTATAGCTATATAGCCATACAGTCTTTTCTCCCGTACAGGCCCTCATGGTGGCGCTACAAGCGTACTCCCGGGTAGCCTACCCTAGAGCAGCAGTAAAAGACGATATTACACAGCCTGAAGAATAGTATACTAATTCTATTCAAATACTATACACTTATACCGACATAGCCATATAGTCCTTTCTCCCGTACGGGCCTACGTGGTGGCGTTACAGGCGTCTCCCGGGTAGCCTACCCTAGAGCACTCACACAACACAACGTTGTATGACTGAAGAATAGTATACTAATTAGGTTCTTAGTATACGCTTTATAGTGGTTTTTCCTAATCATATTACTATTTAGAAATATTTCTTAACTAGTATTATAATAGAGTAGTAAAGGAGACCTAATACATTTAAGTTAGTAATAGGGCTACCTTATATCTAGAATCAAGTTATCTTATAGAAGCAATTAGGATACGAATATATATTATTTAAGTAGTTAAAGGTAGTAATTATAGATTATATTAGGTTAGTATAAAGATATTAAATCTAAGCCTGAATAATCTATGATCCTAAGATGTGGATCGCATTCACTTATACGTAATAAAAGGGACGCTTTTATGATTAATATAACTAATTATTTAAAGAATTTATAGTAAACTAAAGTAATACTCTAGTACATTCATTACACATCTAAAAAGATAAATCTCCTCAATTATACTATAAGGAGAGGCGGCAGCGCGGCTGGCTCAAGCATAGCAGTAGAAAGACACTAAAGGCGTCTCACCACCTTAAGCCTATTTTAATAGGAATCTCTTTACTATGTCTAAAAATGTCTCTATAAAATCTAAGGCTTACCTCTAATAGTTAACTCGTTAGTCAGCGCATTTAAAAAATTACAAAAGACACATAGAGGGTACCTACCTTTCTTAAGTCGTAAACTCTCTATAGAAGATTTAACAGAGTAGATCAATGATACCCCCACATCCATGTACCTTAAACCAGCGACCAGTTGATTATACACAATCAAACATAGCCATTTCTTGCATCCTAATAATGATGAATTCAAGTACGTCTAAACGACCAGGATACATGTAAGTGAATTTGCTGAGATTTTTACGAAGGGCATCTGGTCTGCGCACCAAAGATGGTGGATGTGACAGAGTAAGGTAGTTGTCACCAGTGCAGACTCCCGCATCCCTAACAGTCGTTGGCATAGCAATCTGAACCTCTGCGAAGACAGTCATTGTTGAACTCAGCACCATAATCGCCTGTCTCGCAATACTCTTCCAATGCCCCCCAGCAGTATTTCATAACTTGATTCAGTTTTGTGCATTCATTGCTCGTCCATACATAATCGTCATGCACGGTAGAGCTTTTGCATTTGCATCGTTTCCCATCCATCGCAACGACGAGCGAGGCGCAGAGCAGGAGTGCAGAGATAAATTTCATCATGACTGCTTGAAATAAATGAAGAATGTTGAAAGCATGGGATATAACTGGAGCGGGAAGCGAAGAGTGAGATGGTTATAACTGATCGCGTGCTGACATCTCAGTAGCGAGTAGACCCTAACGCAGGTGGTCAGCGAGCGATCTGCAAGGTCGATTACATCAGTTGAACGCATGCAGAGCATGTTGTGTTACGCTTTCGCCGAAACGGGACAGCCTAGAAGACGGAACCTCGCCACGCTTCTTGCGCCAGATAGCAGGGTGGCTATGCGAAACTTTTGCATGGCATTCATCGGTCTTTTTTAGCTACCGTGAAACCTCGCTAGTGCTCCAAAGAGGTTGCGTTTGTGCATGGAAATGTTTCATCCTGCCGCGAACAGCGTGGCCATTGGCTGCGGGTGAGCCGGAGAAAGCAGCTCTGTCTCGGATGCAGTCCGATCGATCGGCGGCCATGGTCAGAAGGATTACAGCCCCTTATTAATTAAGGTTCCGCTTCTCGGCAATTCTTTGAAAGCCTATACCTTACAACTCTCCGAGTCAACTTTTACATTCTTGTGCCAACCTTGTCAAGGCATATTTCCTGAATAATAGCACACCGAAGGTGCACAGGTACTGTTCTAGGACCTTGTAGCAAGTCTACTAATTACTGATCGCAGTTATATTCTACTGTCCTCGCACGCCAGTCAATGTACAAAGAATTCACCGGAAAGGGCGTCAAGACGACGGCAGCCAAATGGTCGCTGCGAGTTCCATCCAGCTTACATATTTTATCCACCTCTACTCATGACACTCAAAGTGGCAAGCAGGGCGAGGCCTTTTCCGGAGCCCCTTTCCTAGGGTCCAAGTCTGCATTCAATATATTTACGTCGGGGTATCTCTTTGCAAACGTCCATCCTGTAAAAATTCTGTCCTCGATGCCTAATGGTCATACTACCATACGCAACTTGCACAAGTACATCATTTATGCACAAGTAAATTATTGCTTGACACAAAAACTTATAAAAGGCTACCTTTCTTTATCTACTTTATCTACATCCCCGCTATGGTATAGCTCCAACTAGTATCCAAGATTTGAAAGACGCAACAAGCTCAAAATACTCATTCGCCATAAAGTTTCCACCATGATTACAACCTCTTCACTCACTATCCAAGAGGGCAGAAAGGATCGGGACTATCTTGCTAAAAATCACTACAACCTCCAGGTCGCTAAAGCCGTATCTACTCCCGGAGGAAGTCCCAAGTTCAACGTGGTCTATGCCTCTAAGAGCCTCACACCAAACATGACGGTTGCATGGTCGTCCAAGTACGGCGTTAACTGGACCACAAAGTTTCCAAATCCCGGCGCAAAAGTCACATACACCAGAAAGTGGCAGTCCTGCGACCTCGGCAAGTCCTACGACTTAACTGACGCCGGTGGCTGGGAGATTAATAAGAACGACCCCCACAAGAACGAGCAATCCGTGAATGTCGGCAAGAACGGCTACTCCATGCCAGTTCATATCATTGTAGGAGTTCTTGACGAACAGAGTGGTAGCTGGCAAACGGTATGCTAATCGGCCCGAACTCAAATCTGCCGCAGAATTTGACTGACCGCGAACTATAGATATTCGTTAGTCCGGACATGCTGCCGCATGGCGGATTCGGACAGTATCAGCCCAGAGACCACGTCCAACTTTGGTATGGTGAGGGAATGATCACCGAGACCATAATATCAGCGCAATCCACCGCCGTCGAAGAATTTGACATGAAAAACATCCCCCAGCAGTACTTCTGGTACAACGTTGATGCTGAAGCGTGGCAAAACTCATCAGAGCCGTTTGACCCACCAGGAAAGTCTGGCTAGGATTCACTTTGCCTACGGCTTAGTATACTGCTATATTCCTGGAATATCTATCTGACTAATATTTTCGCCGCCAAATTCCACCTGGAAAGTACTCGGCACCGGGAGACTTGTGCGAGCTATTCGTGAGCGTTGCTGCTGGTCGGTGTATTATATGGCTGCCTTGTCACAGGGCGGGCCTCGCGCAACCGTCACAACCATCGAGGCCGGATACAACTTATTGAGCCCCGGAAAACAAAAAGGTCTTCTGGAATTAATGTGCAACAAAAGATATGGCTCGCCTTACCAGCGAAAAATTAAACGACAAAGGGGACAAGTACTTCTCCATCACGCATCAGCGTAAATCCACAGTCGGGACAAGCTAGACGGCAGTGTTGGAGATGCGCTTTAGCATACTTACGAGCCCAGCTAGACGGGAAGCTCGATGAACTTCTGATTTAAATTTAGCCGACTAAACATGTAGTGGATCAAAAGGACGTTTTAGCGGAATATTAAGATGCATCAATACTTGTCACGTCGCCATTCGTAACAAGGGCCTTGTTAAAGACTTCAGCCGCGGCTCATTCTCGAGAGAGTCGCGCACAAGCAGCTGCAGCGTTTTACAATGATTTCATCTATCTGCCTTGATAGCAAATTTCTACGAATACCTTGAGACATGCCAAATTATCCGTGCAGGTGTACACCAGCTTCCGGGGATGACGGCCCATCGCCGAGTTGGCGGTGTAGTTCAGCCAAGCTAGGCATAAATAAGTGTGGCTTTTTATTTCTGCAAGTGTCATTCTCGGAACGTCTGCATCCCGGTGTATTCCTAACGAGGGCAAGGACGCATCGGCTGTCAACTTCCCATGTGTAATCTGTACCGGTCAATGACCTGAGCAGTCTGGATCATGCATATTTGCATTAACAATTTGCGCCGCAACGAGCAAAGGATCCAAGCCCACTACCTTCCCATATAGATTTCAATGCGACTGTGAAATATATGTCTATATTTAGCATGGTATGTACTATACCGGCTCCATTCGCCGGCTGGCCTCGCATCAAATACCCCGCTGCTACATAGACCTCTGCATCTCAGCTTGCCGGGGGCGAGAGCCTCTTGCCTGCTTCCAGGCTCGGTTGTCTTCCCCTCCTTCCATGGGGCATGGATGCATTATACGGAATATCGCCGCTCAAATAATCTACTCCATCAAGGTCGCCTCGTCTATACGGATTCGCTCTTGCCAGTTGCCCGCTGAGGCTGGAAAAAATATGCCGTCTAAGAAATCCGCCTCGTCGGGCAGCCTGCAGGGCCAAGATAGGCATCATTGCGAGCACAAGCTCTGCAGCATCCCGCGCCGCACAGAACGCGGCATAGCATGACATTTGCCGTATCCATACCCTTTCCCTTCTTTTTCTTGTCTTGGCCGCCGTCATTACAGTAACTCGACAGAGCAGCTGACCCTATCCGAGGACACCCGACCGTACACAGTCTCACGCGATAGTCTGGGACTTGATCGGTTACACCACGCCTTCGTTGGGCTATTCCAGCAATCATGCTATCCACGGTCCTCGCAATTGTCGCAATTGCAGACGAGTCAGCTCATCCCCTCCTTCAGCCTATTGAAAGCAGACCACGCGATGCGTCGAACCTCGTATTCTGCCGTCTGCCGGAGTGCGCCAAGGCTCGCAAGCGTTGCCCGCACATGATCAGCGGTATGCCAACGCGAGCCCAAAAGTCCGAATCAATATACGTCTGTCACGATGATCTCTTCTTCTCCTCGCCCGCTTCCGCAGAGGTCAAAGCACCCCACTCAGCCCTGCGAGAGCTGAACTGCCTGCTGCACGTTTGGGGCTCTTGCCGAGATGCAAACTTGACGCAGAGTAATACAGCCCAACCGGCGACCTCGCACCAAGGTGGTGTGCTTCGCTACACGAGCCGCATGGGTAAGCAAGAAGCAACAAGTCTGCGGCGCAGCCTTTCTTGATGCAGGCAGGACGGATGCGGTGAGATACGAGCTGAGACCCCGTCAAGAAGCGAGACGCAAGTATAAAAAGAATAGAAACTCTCTACAACCTTCAAGAGACTTCCTTGCTCACCCACTTCACACACTACACTTCCACATCATTCACCACATCATCTTCATCAGCATCATGCTCAAGCAACTCAGCCTCCTCGCCCTCACTGGCCTCAGCGCCGCCACCACTGTCGGCAGCGCCAAGGTCGTCAACAAGTGCGACTTTGAAGTGACCGTCTGGTCCGTCGGCGGCTCCATCTCGGCCCCGCACACGCTCGCCAAGAATGGCGGCCTGTACTCGGAGCAGTATCGGCGCGACCCCACGACGGGCGGCATCGCCATCAAGATCACGCGGGCGCCCAACGGCCTCTACACCGGCGCCGCGCAGACCATCTTTGCCTACACGCTGGACGGCGCCAAGGTCTGGTACGACCTGAGTGACGTCATGGGCGACCCCTTTGCCGGGCACCGCCTCCAGGTCGCGTCCTCCAACGGCCAGTGCCTGCCCATCGTCTGGGCCAGCGGCAGCCCGCCGTCCGGCAGCCAGGTCAAGGCGTGCACGAGCGACAGCACCACGACCCTCACCCTGTGTGCCAAGTAAGCTGGTGTATGAGTTGTCGCTGGTCTGTGAGCGGGATGCCTCCGGGGTTCAAGTAGGAGCACCTCAACGAGACAGGCTGTGTAAATAGCTTTCAAATCTTTTCATAGATAGAAATGACACAGCTTTGAATGAGTACATTTTGCTGCAGTATCGAGGGTATAAATCATTCCCTGTTCATTAAATCATCGCTATGCTGGTATCGTATTATGTAAGAAGCGATCTTCTCGTCTGCCTCGTATCTCCTCGATTGATGCTTGCGTCGAACACTCGGTATAAAAACGCCTGCAGTCCTATACCCCCGAGGCTATCATCCGCCGTATGAATGCATCCCACGCTATGGCGGCAGCTGCGGGTTATTTCCCACCGTCTTGTACAGCTCGCGCATCTCAAACGCCTCCTGCCCGCCCTCCGGCACCTCGCCCACCACCCGCGCCGGCCATCCCGCGACCACCGAAAAGCTCGGCACCACCGCAAACGGCGCAACCACCGCGCCGTCCAAGACGCGCACGTAGTCCTTGAGGATCGCAAATTCGCCGACCGTGCAGCCGCGGCCGATGGACACGTGGCTGCCGACGCTCGCCGCCTGCACGACGCTGCCCGCGCCGACAAAGACGTGGTCGCCGAGCCGCAGCGGCATGTGCGTGTACGCGCCGCGGTACATGCGGCCGGGCGGGCGCAGCACGGCGCCGCGGCTGAGGAAGCAGTAGCGGCCGATGGCGACGGCCGTGTTGGGTGTGGTGGCGGTGGTGGAGGGCGCAGGGTTCGAGGAGGAGGAGGACGGGGCGGTTCGGACGAGATCGCCGCGGATCATGACATCGGGCTGGATGACGGTCTTGCCGCCAAGGACAATGTTTTGCGTGCCAACGAGGATGGCCTTGCGGGCGACCTTGTTGCCAGTGTCCTAGGGGGGAGGGAACGAGGGGTTAGCGCGTCGTGTTTCTCGGGAAAGGAGGCGGAAGAGCGGATGGTGTGGTCATTACCGTCTCAATGTAGTCGCCCTTTGCTGGTCGACGCGACATTTTGGCGTTGAGAGCGAAAGGCGCTGTGGGATTGAAGGTTGAAGATGCCACGCTCCGTTTGATGCTGTCGCGAGCAGCTTGTGTGGGGCCAAAACCAACGCACTGGCCAGAGCGCGAGGTTGCTGTGGTACGAAGGTGAAGGTGACGAAAAATGAAGAAAAATGAAGCAAATATAAATTGCGTCTTTTCCAGGTAATCAAGTTAGATTACGACTTTGAAATGACGAAGTCATCGCCTATGGCTCCTTTATCATGTGTGTTGCTAACAATGCCTATACTTTGTGCGTTACCAATAGGTAGTTAGACGGCGACGATACTAATTTTTGTCTGCTTTTAATCGTCTTGATGATTTATACATTACTGCGAGCTTGAAAGATTTGCTGTTATTCGTAAATAGTCTCAAAATAGGCGAGAATTCTAACAATATTCTAAGTTGATCTCGTGGTGTGCTTTTGGACTTTCATGAAGCCATCACGGGCTGGTCAAACTGCTCTAGTAATCTTGAGAACCGAGAAGCAATTTGCTTCCAGTTGGTTATAATCCTGTTAAATATCTATTGAATTTGATATATTCTACTTGACTTGCTCTCGTCCCTGCAAGCCCTTCCTCTTTACTCCCAAGCGCCGCATGAGGAGGTCCAAGTTGCTTCGTTTTGCTCAGGTATTCTGGTAACTCAGATCTAGCTGGTTTTCTCTTAACAATCACTCAATAGAGGAGCTTGTATCCACTCCCAATCTCGTCTGAGAAGCAGAAATCGTACGCTGGATTATCGTCACCTTGTTCACTGTGTTTGGTATCTTGGTGTCGGCGCCCACCGCATATTAGTTTCAGGAGGGCGCTGTCAAAAGTTCCTTTCAGATTCCAGTTCAACAAGCCATATTGGCAGAACGCTCCTTTCTTTTTCGACGGCTGAATTACTCTAATCTACACTGTTTGCTATTGTAGGAATGCCTCACTCGTCGGGAGTCGCTCTCCGTCATCGTGAACTGCCGATAACAACACGAGAAGGGATTGGCTACAGGCGAGATTCCATTACATATAGCACCGGCAGAAACCGCTTCACAACTTTCGTCCTGGGTAAGCTCACTTCCAATGCTGACGTAGAGCTGTGCCTCCATCAGTCAGCCAATACAGTCTACAAAGAACTAGAGATGATGAAAGGACCATCGGCACCGCAACGCTCAACGTTGCCGCTGTGTCGGAGGCAGTGCACTTTTGATTGCATCGTAGACCCTCTTTGATTATCATCCTGTGAAAAAGTTCCTTAAACTAGTGCCGTCTTTTGCTTCAAACTAGCCGAATGGTCCAGATGTACAAATCTCAACCTCCCTTCGTCCGCGCAGTGAAACGGGGCGTCGCCAGCCGACGATGACTTCATGTGCGCGGTGTAGCATTGCGCCGGCCGCAGCACCTCTCCCTTCCATTTGGGGTAGTCTGGGGAAGCGCCGAGCTCGAGAGATGCTGCTCGAGCGGTGATGGCATCATCCTGAGCTAAGCTCGAACGCGTCCTGACTGTCTGCCAACCAGAGTCCATCCACGTAAGCACCTGCATGGAAACGAGGCTGAAGCTGCAAGTTCGCGGTGTAAAAGATGCAGCTATATTAATCTGTTTGTCATTGAAACATGGATCTCAAGTACGCCGGACATGTACGCCGACAACATTTGGCCGAATGCCCTGCTGGCGGGTGGTAGCCACGCCTTCCCCCAGCGCCCGACAGCCCGCGATCCCCAGGTCTAATAACAAGTACCTAGCGGCGATGGCTCAGCTCAGCACGCGAGACGCGCACCCCCGCGCCAGATACCCCTCACGATTCATGGAGTAAGAGGAACTCTTGTCAGGCCGTTCTCTGGGGTATCACGGACAACCCGCGGCGGCATGGGGGATTGGGAAACGACAAAAAGCCTCCGCACACCCCAGAGGCTAAGATACTAAAGTACCGGAGCTAGCGAACATTTGGGCAGGTGAACAACGTTAAGGTTTCACACTTCGGGGCTAGCATGTGAGTCTGAAGTCTGGGGCCAGAGGGGAGGGACGAGCGGTCCTTTCTTATTTGTTCCGTGGGGAGATGCTGGGTTGTGAGAGAGATGATGGGTATCGGTATCTCCTCTGCACAGCAGTACGCCAGATGATCATTTTGCATATATTGCGTTGGGATTATACGCCGCTGCCGGGCTGCATTTGTCGCCTTGCCAAGAAGCGCCCATCGGATTATAGAGTGATCAACACCGAAATCACAGTAATTCCTGTGGATTTATACACCGAATAGAGGGAGTTGTCCGACTAGAACCATCGCCGAGAGCATCATCTCGCCAGCCAAGATCGTAGTGCATGAACTGAGGAACTAGAGCCGCGACACCTACTTAGTGCCCGTCGTGTCACTTACTCGTAACCTCGTAAACGCCACCCATTGTATAACCTGGATAGTTTTCTTACTTTTGTTATTGTCTCCGGTGTCTTTTACTTCTTGAATACCTCTCTATGAGTCGGTAAATGTGTCGGTATATGACGCAGCCTCGTGGACAAGGCGATACGGGTGCTGCAGCTGTCGCCAAGCCTCCCCCCGACGCTCGCGACAAATATGGAAGGTGTAATATGATGCCATCGTTCGAGCTCGGTTGGTTATCTTGTTATATGAGTTATCTTGATCTTTCCGCCGTACAAGAAGCAGACTAGTATTTAGCCTCGTTATTATCTGTCAGAATATCCATACAGGCCATACCCTGGTCATCGGAAAATGAGACTAATTAAATATTACTGTAGAGCCACCATTGAACGTGGTTGAAAGAGGCTACAGTGGATTCAAGGGGAGGTGAAGATGGTCCGTTGTCAGACCCAGCTTGGTAGCCTGCCAAAGACAGCCTAGCCTGTCCAACAAGACGTTAACTATCCGGAAATGAGAGAGTGTCGTATTCACCGGTGCCTCCGAGGACGGACCAAGGGGAATCATCAGTCATGAATAGCGACGGAGAATAGATCATTGATCATGACTAGATTGAGGCTTTCGCACCTCGCACGACGAATGTCTGAGCGAGGAACTAACTAGCTAGCTGGCTGGGCGCTATGGGAACCTGAATTACTCGCCTAAAAAGCAACGTCTTTGACTTTCCCCGCGAACATAGCGCTGATACCAGTGCCTTTTTAGTTATCGTTTAGCTGCCCGATGGATTGGTTAGGTTCTGGACCGCGCCACGCGCCACATGCGCCACCCTCAGGGATTCTGGGAGAATGTGAGGCACTAAATATGTTGGCCACGGCTATTGGTAAAACAATTGTGTACAATAAAAGACGCCCAAAGGGACCTTGTTCGAAACACCCTTGTAGCCCATTGGAACTTTCGCTCCAATTCCATTACAGCACAATTTACCCCAAAAACAGCCACACCCATGAGGCTGGCACTGTCAGAATTGGGGAAGGTTGGGGGAACTCTGTGTGCACCAAATCTCACTCTCAGGAACCAAAAGACGATTCATGAAACAGCTGTGCTGGGGAACCACCGTTGGAGAACCTAGGATAATTTACGTAAAGATCGTCAGACTTAACCAAACGTAGCAGGTACCTGGAAAATGCACCACACTGATTTGTTCGATACAGGAGACAGGCGCTTCTGCCAGCCTCGGGTTGGCCGACTGTCAACTCCAAAGAATGCCATGAATCGAAGCTATACTAGGGAGCTTCTCCTCCAATCTCCAACTGGTAGACTCCGCGATATAAAGCCCGAAGCTTTCCCCGACAATGTAAACAATATCATCATCACACAGCACTCGCTTCTCTCGCCTCGTTCACCACTACCAACTCAGCAGCAAGCTCGCTTCTCCCACAACCTCACCATGCACGCCAAGCTCGCTTCCGGCCTCGCGGCCCTTTCTCTCGCCTCGCTCGCCCAGGCGCGCCCCAGCCCTAGCAAGGCGCTGGACGAGCGCGCCAACATCGTCAACGATCTGTGGTGCGGTCCGGTCCTGAAGAAGGCCGCGACCAAAGTTCAGGCCATCTGGACCATCCCCACGGTGTCCCTGCCGGACCCCGATGCCGACTCGATCCCCGACCTCGAGCTTTACCAGTGGATCGGCCTCGATGGCGTCAACGGCAAGGGCGAGAAGTGCGGTGATGCCCTGCTCCAGGCTGGCACCTCTCAGGTGGTGCGTTCTTGTTTTTCTATATACCACGACTCCTAGCTTGACTTGCAAATACTGACTTAATCAACCACAGTGGAACACGACCACCAACAGCTTCACGTACGATATCTGGTACGAATTCTACACCGAGGAAAACCCGTGGTCGTGGCATGAGAACAACCCGCCTGGTATGAGTCCAAAGCCATGACAGCTAGAATACAGGACGAACTAACAGATGGAAACAGTCAAGGCTGGTGACAGCGTTCGCGTGACCGTGACGGCCGACTCGGACGGCAAGGGCGGCACCGTGTAAGCCAACGTTCCTTTTCCCGCCCCCGGAAGACTCCCACAACTGACATGCCTCACCAGCCTCATTGAGAACCTGACCGACAGGACCTCCGCCAGCTACTACCCGAAGGCCGTCGGCAAGCACCAGCTCTGCTACAACCACGTCGAGTGGGTGCAGGAGGCTCCCACCAAGCTGCTGCCCAACTTCCCCGACTTCAAGTTCACCTCGCTGGCGGCCTGGGATGCCAAAGGCAACAAGTTTGGCGCGACCGGATCCGACCTCTGGTACCTCAATGCCGACGCTGCCCAGTGCTCTTCCCGCCTGTCGAGCGACGGCAAGACTGTTTACTTTACCAACTCGAGCTAAAGTGATCGTTGTCAAAGGGGCGGTTGCTTAGGTGACTTTTTAGACTCAAGAGCGAGAAATGATTAGATAGAATTATACTTTGATGCATGTTCGACTTTCTTTTCTGCATGCTGTGATTTACCGATAAACCAGGACGTGTAAGCCACGAGTCCAGAGTCTTGTCCAACCGGTTCACGGCTCGGGTGATGCTCGCCGAGGTGATATTCAAGCGATATCCGCCGTTGTGGTTCGAATCATGAAACCGTTTCTCGCAGGAGCTAGTGCAGAGCCAAGCGATTTGTCCAACGGTTGCATCTACGGCCAAGACCAACTACAACTAACCGCGCAGAATGTCTGTCAACGGCTCATGCACTATAGAACTGGCATGATTTAAGTTACAACTGATTCATTTCGCCACTGCACATTGCAAATGTCGGTAGACTTTCAGCCAGGTCCCTTTGTTTGCCCCTTGGCGCAAAACGCGTCGATCGGCCAGCCATGCAGACGCCACTGGCAGGCCATCAACAGGTACAGAGTATGGAGTACCTGAAAGGGGGGGCGTGAGTGACAATAGGGTTTGCGAAAGCCACTGATACATGTATGACTCGGTGTCGAATTCCGGGCATCCGAGGCAAGTTACCGAGGCACGGGTTTCAATGCCGCTCGCCAGCCCAACAGCCGATCTATTCGAAACGATAGATAAAGAAGAAGAAGGCGTCGAGACAAGGCTTGGGTGGAGCTGCTCTGCACTGCAATCTCGGTCTTATCTGCCAGGATGCAGGAACTTGCAGTTCAGCCTTGCAGCATGGCGGAGACAGCCCGAGTTATTCTCCGAATCGACTCGGCATAGTCTCTTCATTCATCGCATCCATCTATCCTTGATGACTCCCCAACAACAGACCCAACATCTCGGCCATCATCACGCGCTGACATTCAACCACCAGCTGAAAATTCCCTCACCCACTCGAGTCAAGCGCAGCAACGGCTTCACACACTTCAACCTTGTTCGGTCTAGCCTTGCCCGAGTCCCCTGCGCAGATCGGCGCTCTCGCAGCGGCCAAACATACGCTTAAATGTGCTAGCCTCCCGGGCTGAGAACGCGGGCTGGTCCGTCTCCTTGTCCACGCCGTCATGCGGCTGAAGCTGCAAACCAGGATGTGCGAGGGAGCTGTGTCTTTGGTGGTGGTTGGTTTTCTCACGATGCGGAAAAAAAAAAACCTGAACACTTGCGTCTCCTCGTCCTGTTGGTCGCAATGGACACACAATTGACGACCGCTGCGGCCACCACCGGCTCCGGCGCCACGCACAACGGCATCCCGCCCGCCGCGGCCATGCCCACGCCGTTTGACCTGCCCTGCGGCATCAACTTTCTCGACGCCGATTTCCACCGCAGCCAGCACCTGCGCGACGTCTGCGGGCCGCCCGGCTTCGACGACTACTGGTGGTCGACCGTCGGCTACTACTCGCCCGCCGTGTGCCCGCGCGGCTACACGGCCGGTTGCTTCCGGTGGCACTCCTCGCAGGGGCCGCCCGTCGAGCCGACCGAAACGGCCGTGCAGTGCGTTCCCAGGTACGTCTGTTCCCCGTCCCGTCCCCCTCCATTCGCAGGCGGTGCGCTGATGCCGGGGTAGAGGCTACAAGTGCAGCAAAGACGACGTGTCGGTTGCCTTTTCCGGGACTGCCACGGCGCCGATGATCCAGATCCGCTGGGCAGAGACGGACCTGTCCACGCTCACGACGCATCCGTTGTATCCCGGCGCCAACCCGACCAACACGGACGAGGATTACCTGATGAGGCGCACGCGTGTGCGAGCCGCAGACCTCCAGGCCCGCGCGCAGGCATCTGGCGACTACTACCCGGACGGCAGCGCCGTCGGTGGCGGTTCCCCAACCCGCCCTACGACTACCTCAACTTCAGGCTCCGGCTCATCTGGCGGCGGCAACGCAGGCAGTTCGAGCAGCGATGACGGCTTCGTCGGCGGTGGCGGCCTCTCCGCCGGCGCCAAGATTGGCATCGGCGTCGGCGTCGCCTTCAGCGCCCTCCTCGGCTTCACCGTCCTCGGGCTCATCATCTGGCGTCTGCGTGCGGCGAGCAAGCGCGCGCGGCAGCACCAGCAACCTGCGGCCGCGTACATGGTACCGTCCAAGTAGGCCAACCAGCCTGGTCCGGGTCCTCCACCTGCGATGGCCGGCGCTCCCATGACGGGCGGGCCGCAGCAGCAGCAGTACTCCGGCGTTCAGCAACCACAGCCCGCGTACCAGCCGCAGAGTACGTACCCCCCGCAGCACCCAGCGCACCCAAACGTGTCGGAGATGGACAACACCGCTTCGGTGGCCAACAGCCAGTGGGCCGGCAGCAGCGTCACGCCTCCTCCCGCCGTCGCCAGCGTCGCAGCCCCCGGCGGCGGCCCCTCGACCATCAGCAGCCCTGCACCACCAGCCTCCGAGCTAGAAAGCGTGCGCACACCCAACCCGCCCGTCGAGCTCGCCAGCGACGGTCCATTCGAGATGGGCGGCGGTACGCCGGCCGCGCGCCACGCACAGCCCGCGACCGTCGAGCCGCCGCAGTCGTTTTTGGACGGCGCGCCGCCGCCGCAGACGCCGAGCGCGCAGGAGCTGTCGAGCCTGCAGGAGCAGCACGCGCAGCTGGAGCAGCGAAGGCAGCGCATCCTGGAGCTGGAGCGCATCGAGCGCGAGCAGGGGGCGCTACGGAGCAGGATGGGCGGGATGCAGGGCGGCGGTGGCAGCGGCAGCGGCCAGGGCTGAACCAAGTACATATCCAACATCTGTTTTATGAAGGATTTTGGCCCTGCGGGATGACTGCAATTATACTAATCTATTAAACGCTGTTTTAAAACTTTTCGAAGGATCAACCACCCTATAAACAAACTATTGCCTCGCCTCAGCTTCCCTTGCTGCTTGCTTCTTGCTCTGTTCTTCCTCGAGGATCTCACGCTCTCTTGCCGCCGCCTCGCCCACTGCCTTGACACCCTTGGCCCGCTGACGAGCCTCGTACATCTCGCGACTCTTCATGATGCGGTCGACGATTTGGCCAGCATTGACGTTGGCGAACTCGTGCGCGCCAACCTGGCGGTAGATCCCGAGCGCCTTGGGTGCCGTGTAGGGGTCGTATGTGAGCGGCATGAACTTGGTAGGCCCGTGGTAGACAGCGCTGGGGGTGCCCCATGGTAGGTTGGTGAGGTATGGCTCCGTGGGAGTGAAGGGGGCGCCAAAAATGACGGCATTAATATACTAGGTACCTCCGTCAGCACATTGTAATTCCTGTTTGGGTGAGTGGCTTACCTTGCATTGCAGGACGCAGAGGCCACGCTCATAAATGTTCATGATTGGATAGTTGACGCCCTTCCACGAGTTGATGACGACATCATCATGCACACCGACAACAACGTATGCAGGTCCATAGTCCTTGCCAGTAGCCTCCTTGCGCTTGGCAGTCGCATCCTTGCTGAACCAGTCCGTTTCTTTGGCGAGCTTGTCTTCCTCTAGTAGAACGTTGCGCAGGAATTCGATGTGGCCGCTGGAAAACAGATCATAGCCGCCATCTACATACACGATACGCTGGCCAGGCTGGGGCCCAGGCCCTTGGAGAAACCGGCTGAACTCGCCCTTCTCAAGTGCCGTCGCCTCAGACTTGGCCTCGAGCGAGGCGCGCCAGAACCAAATCTCAACCCCGAGCGCATTGGCAGTCTCATCCGTAGCATAGAGCGCCAGCCTCTCATTCATGGCCTTGGCCGTCGCCTTGCGCTCCTCCTCCGTGCCGCCGCCTTCGACGCCCGCCAGGACATTCTCGAGGGACTTGATAAAGTGAGTGCGGGTGCAGAGCAGCATGCGGCCGACCAGGTCGGTGGTGGAGATGCCCGGGGAGCGCTTGACGACCTTGAAGCGCCCGGCCTCCTTGACGAAGCGGTAGCAGTCGTTGCCGTCGCTGTCCGAGGTGATATCGTCGCCGTGGACGACGTACTTGCAGCCAAAGTGGGAGATGTACGGCAGCTCGGTGACGTAGGGGGCGTGGCCAACGGAGCGGGTGACCCAGCGGCAGGCGTCGGTGGCGGCGAGGCGCTCCTTGAGGTTCATGACGGTCGGGCCTTTGTTGGCCATGATGTCCTCGTCCGAGTGGACGCCGCAGTAGAGCTCGTTGCCGAGCTGGCGGGCCTGGACCATGGCGCCCGCGTGGCCTGTGGTGCGGTTAGACATTGCTTGCTGCGAGCGATGCTTGGAGTGTGGGGCTGGCTAGAGACACAAAGACATACCGTGATGGAAAAAGTCAAAGCAGCCGTCGACCCAGATGCGGCCGTCGAGAAGCTCAGGCGCGGGCTCGCCAGGGGGCGGGATCGTATTTGGCGCACTCATGGTGGGATGAGGTGCCGAGGGGAATCTGGGAAGCTCGATAGCCGGATAGCGGGGTAGATGAGAATCTCTGATGGAGTGGTTCGGTCGCTGAATGAATTGGTTAATGCAGAGCTGTGATTGAAGCCAGAATTCGTAAATGTATGAAAATGGAGAAATGAACAGTTGAGAAGCTCATGTCAAGAGCTCCCTTGTCGATTTGAAGGCTACGAGGGGTACCCGCGGTTGAAATTGGCCCCACTCTAGATTGTTTGGCAGGTTCCTGGCCTGTGAATCTCGTACCTTTTCGTAACCTGTAACTTATTAGGTAGTCCAGGTCACGTCATAGGAGGTTTGGCGCCTGTGTTACCAGCACTTTTGGGGATTTCAGCCAATTGGATTTTTTAGGATGAGAATTCTGCCAAAAACTGTACATGTGTGGTGGTTGTCTTGAAAAGATTTGTAGCCGCCTCATTCCCGTCGCAGGGCAAACCAAGCAGGGTCAATACAGTACCGCAGGGCAATCAACTTTGTCCTCTTCAGTCGGGATTTGAGAATTGTCTGTAACTAGCTAGGTACGTAGGTCACGTCCAGAATTATCTTCTTTTCTTAATCCAATGCTAATTTGCACCTTACCTGATATTTTCTCCCCTCAATGCCACTCCCTAATTGTCCACCAATCCTAGTGCATCCATAGCACACGTTGGTGCACTGTGAGAACTACAGCGACTAACAACGCCACCATGCGCTACAAACGGCAAGCAGCCGACAACCCATCCTCGTCAATCTATCAAGAATGAGCTTCATAATGGGTCGATTTCCTCTCTTCTGCGTGCTCCTGTCGTGCGGCTACTTATACCCTCTTGCCGCACTCGCCACCTCCCTCGACGCTGCTCAGTTCACCCCCAGCGACGACGCGACCGGCGAGATGAAGATTGCCCACCTCCAGACCCTGCTCGCCCTGACCCCGGCCGCTCTCGCCAATTGGCCCCAGGCGGAGGGCAAGGCCATCAAATACTCTTCTATCCCTGGTTATTTCCTTCAAGATGACCCTGCGACTGACCCGTCCAAGTTTGACTATGTGAGCCTTCACGCAACACAAGTACTTGATGACTCCTGCAGTAGACTGACAGACCTAGGCGGAACATAACCTCGGTCTCATTGACAGATCGTATCCTACCGACAAGAGCTACAACGCTGATGGATCCAAGACGCAGTGGCAACGCTTTGCTCGCTGGGTCGCCTACCTCAACAAGAGCTGCCGACAGGACAGCAACGTGAGGTACAAGGTCCTCGTCATGGGTCGCCACGGCCAGGGCTACCACAACGCCGCCGAAAGCTACTACGGGACTCCTGCTTGGAACGTACGCTGAATTTCCTCTACCCTTCTTTTTCATCCATCTAAGCTCTCAAAAACAGTGCTACTGGGCCGAGCTCGACGGCAACGGTACCTCCGTCTGGGCCGATCCCAAGCTCACACCCCAGGGCGCCGCCGAAGCCTCCAAGGCCAACGCCTTCTACAAGACGCGCTTCGAGCAGCTCGGCATGCCCTACTTTGAGTCGTACTACAGCTCGCCGCTCACGCGCTGCATCCAGACCGCCCAGGGCACCTTTGCCAACCTCTCCCTGCCCGCCACGCACCCCTTTGCGCCCGTCGTCAAGGAGCGCTTCCGCGAGTCCATTTCCATCCATACCTGTGATCGCCGCTCCAGCAAGACGTACATTCGCAGCATCGCCCCGCAGTTTAGCTTTGAAGACGGCTTCGCCGAGGCGGACGAGCTCTGGCGTGGCAAGCAGGGCGAGACGAGTGACGGCCAGAAGGCGCGCAACAAGGTGGTCCTGGACGACGTCTTTGCGCATGACGGCAACACGTGGATTAGCATCACCAGCCACTCTGGCGAGATTGCCAGTCTTTTGAGCGTTCTGAACCATAGGCAATTCGGGTTACAGACGGGACAGATCATCCCGGTCTTGGTCAAGGCAGAGATTGTCGATGCGCCGACGACTACGTCGAGTATTATCTCGTTCACGCCCGAGGCAACTTGTAACTCGCCGCCCGTCACAAGCATCGCCGGCCAGGGGTGCATTTGCACCCAGTCTGCGGCCCCTACTCCGCTGTAATACAGCGGGCAGCTGGGCCCGTGGCTTCGCCTGTTGTGGGGAGCAGATGACTAGGTAGATTGTTTCATCGAGCCAACAGCATGTTAAGCACAGCATGTTAAGCACAGCCCAGGAAACCCGGATTAGTGCTCAATCATAATATTTTCAATGATATATATATATATATATATGTATATAAACAAATTGTTATAACTTTTAAATCATGACTAATAATAGAAGTCGTGGCTGAGAGCTCTGACTGCACTGGCCCGCTGCCTCCTTGATGACACTTTGCTCCGAGACCCCCTCCATTGGACTGCCACTTGTCGACAACATCACACTCGCTGCCGCCGCCGCAGCTCGACGAGCGCTGCATCTCCCCTCGGTGGCGCCTTTATCCGCCTGGCCCTTGTTCTTTTTCTTTCCCTGCGGCGGCCGCCAGCGCCGACCACATTCTTTTCCTGTCTTCGAAGCCTGCTCCAACAAAACCGCCAATCCCCCCCTTCTGGTACAACTTTGCCCCCGCCGCGCGACGACGGCCGCAGCAACCAATCCCCTCGCCCTGCTCCTGCGATGCAGAACCCGTTTGCTCCCGGCCAGACGACGACGTCGACGGCAGCGCACTTCAACAGCCACGACGCCACGTCGCCCTCGCGGCCCACGACGCGCGATGGCTCCGCCGTCTCGACCGCCCTCGGCCTGCTCAGCAGCAGCCTGTCCTCCAAGGAGCGAAAGACGTCCTTCTCGCGCAAGGCATCGCTGTCTGGCGCGCGCCGCCGGAGCAGCGTGTCCACGGCCGGCGGCACCGTCGTCGATGCCGTCATGACGGACGACTCGGCGCCGCCTGCGCTACCCGACTACGCACTCGCCGCGGCGGTCAAGATTGCGCCGCGTGGCGACGGGTCGTTTGTTCGCAGCCCGATTAGCCCGGACGGCGTCCCCATCTCGGCGATGAGCCGCTCGACGTCAGGCACGGCGTTCATGATGCCGCCGCAGACGCCGTCGACGGCGACGGGCATCAGCCCAACGCAGTGGCGGCAGAGCGAGGTAGCCATGATGCACCAACAGATTGTCGAGGCGGCCCAGAAGCGGATATCTACGCTAAGTTATCTTCGCAAGGCGTACGGGGCCTATTCACTACAAATTTCATTGTGGCTTTTCTAATAATGTATAGTCATGAAGGTCGGGTGTACTGGTTCAACACATATCTGTTCGAAAAGTCCGACCTAAGCCGCATGCCCGCGTACGACCCCCGCAAGCTCGCCCGCAAGGCCACCAACATCCTCCTCCTCGGCGTCTCGATACCCACCATCAACGACCTCTACTCCTCCACGCCCGTCGAGTTCCTGCGCTGCCTCAACAGCCTCTTCTCCGAGTTCGACTCCTTCCAGCAGCTGCACGGCGACTCGTCCTCGTCCTTGTCCCGCGCCCGCCTGCCTAACATGTTCCGTCGGCCGGGAGGCAAGTCGCGCCGGTCCACCTCGACCGCCGACACGTCGTCCCTTATGGAGGACTACGGCCCGGGCAGCAACAACAGCGGACTCCCTGCCGTGGGCACTGGCGCCAGCGGCCCGGCCGTCATGAACTTTGCCGCCGCCGAATCGGACCTCCTCCCCGGCGAGGAGTACACGTACCTGCTGACGCCGTCGCTGCCGTTTGACCCTGACTTTTTCGAGACGTTTGCGACGCTGTGCGACGTGTTGATCGACTCGTATAGCCGGTTTCTGGCGTTGATGCCCACGCCGCGCGAGTGCTCTGCGCCGGTGGCCGAGCTGTTTGCCAAGGCTGACGCCAAAGTCCGCAAACTCATCGTGCAGAATATTGTCAAGGACTTTGAAGACCACAGCAAAGCGCATATCAAGACAGAGGTGGCAAATATCGGCAAGGTCGTCTTAAGCGGGCTTATGTAACGACAGCCTCATATAGATACTGGGAACAGGGGGGAGTTTGAATTGGGATCGGCGCAGATATCTATTGTTATGTTTTTTTCGGGGCTGGGTATGGATATTCTTAGAAAGGTGCAGCTGGTTCTATTGTTTGAATTTAGGTCAAGACTGGTTAAAGACATATTGGGATGCAATCATTCACTTAGCTAGTGCGATTGTTTTACATTTCTAAACTATTCTTATATATATTTCTATATTTCTATATAGCTTATCAAAAGGACTAGTGTAACAGATACAACTACTACAAGAGACATAACAGACAAAACAAATAAATGTTTATAATAGGTGTAATAAACGTAATAGACGCAATAGACATAATAGCTATTATTACTAAAATAGCTATAATTAATCTGATAGTAATAACAGGTACTTAGGTAGGTATGTCGGTGTCTTTTGTGCTCCTCCAAGCACCGCTTGCCTCTTTGGTCCGTTTTCCCAGCTTGAGCAACGTGGTTAGATTGGCCGTTTGCTGCTAAGATCCGCGTGGCCATTTTGAGCCTAGACGTTCTCTTTATTCCATACTCCAGATATGTTTGTTGTGATGGACTAAGCCCGAAACCGGGCAGGTTGGGTCAGGACACCAAACAATTGCCCGCATATCCTTATCCCTCCCAATGCCGTACGAAGAAGGATGCATAATGTCTTGCCAGCCGGAGCCACAGGCCTCGCCAATGTAATATATGACTCTTTGATCCAGTACGAGTAAGTCATCTCGGCCTTTGCAGCGTTCAACTCGAGTCTCGGCGTCTGCGCCAGTAAAACTGGCAAACATGGTATGACTGTATTTGCTACAGCGTGGCCCAGTACTGACATATCCTTCTGCATCGGCTGGCTTCCTCCAAGCTCGGGCTGGGTCCGGACAGAGTGGCCATTGCACACGCCTAGCCTCCGGACTTGGGCCACGCCACTCGACGCAGTCGCACAAGTTGGGATCGAAAATTCTCAGTGGATTACCCGCCACACGCCTATAAATCGGCATCCAGTTTGTCGTTAGCATGCCACACGGTCTCACTTTGAATGCGTTTCGAAGGCTCTCGGCGCAAATTTTGCCGGACGGCAGCCGTGTGATGGATAAGTGCTGCGAGAGCCGGAACTCCATGACTAGGTCGTTGTGATCATCCCGTCGGATGGTTGAGGAAGGACGGTCTAGTTTCCCGCAAGTCTCGATGTCGCAAAGGGGCGGTTTGTGAGAGTGGCCTTTGTAATCGCATTGACGTGTCGACTGCGCCCCGGCGTGCGCCATCGATGTGGCCTGATGCCAAGTCCAGGGGTAAATATGATCGCAAACGACTGAACTTCCCTCATGACCGATGCATATTCTATCACTTGTCTCTGGTAGGTTACGCTGGTCTGAAGAGGAGTGCATGATTCTGTGCTTGGTGCGACACAGCGCGCAGTAGAGCTCTGGCATAGACTCTAAAAGTGCCTTTCCAAGAATGTCACCCTTGCGTTTCGTCGCACACTCTGGGCACATGCGTTTTATAAAGTCGCTCACGGCTTGGCCTTTAAACCATGCAGAAGGCGGAGTCCAGATGCGAGCGGTATCTTTGAGCCTGGCTTCGTCCTCCTGCGGCGTTAGATGATATTTTTTGAAGTCCGCCTTAGAGCTGAAAAGAAGCATAAATGTTCGCGATGTATGTCGGAGTCGGAGTAGACTATCGAGGTCGAGTGATTTCATGAGGAGTATCAGAATCTTATCGGGCAGCCGCAGAAGTGGGCTCCAAATTTGGTTTGCGTACGCAATTTGAACGAGTACATCGACACCCTTGTCATTCAGCAAGCACTATTTAATAGAGCTAGATGGAGAAGGATGAGCTTTTTCTTAATTTTATCATTTACCAACTCATATGAAGGTGGTGGAAAGTCAGACTCTATGGTTGGTATGATCACTGGAAATTCTGAGCAGTCTGTTCTGACTAGAAGAGATGAGAAAAAAAAACAATGGCATTAGGGGGCGCAGCCTTAATTTATATTTCTATCGCATGATTTTGACTTTCGCGCCTAAGGACAGGCTGGCATGTAGGCAAGGGCAAGAAAAGAATGCAGCACAAAGCCACGGCCTTGGTTTGGGTTTTCGGGTTCGGTAGCTTCTATATCTGGACGATGGCGAGGTGGCGCGCGATGATGGTTCGTCTTGGACTGATTTTGAGGCCACCATGAGAACAGGTAGTCACCATTTTCCCATGCGGCCGCCGTCCATGTAGGTGCCAAAGGGAGAGGTCAACCAGACTCGAGTTGACGATACTGTCAAAGGTAGGTACTGCATGCGCGCCGGCCCACGGCATACTAAAACCCTGATTGGCCTGAAATAACTTTGGCCCACATTTGGTGTTGGTCCACGACTAATAAAACCATATGCCGCGGGACCGACAACCAACGAGTTTCTAAGTTACCTCAAGAAAAGATAACAATCTGTTATGTCACCCGAGGCAACGAGGTCAGTCATGCCAAATTTGGGATACAAGTTGGTCCTGTTAACATGTGAGAATTCTCAATAAGTATGTATGTACGCAGATTATGCAAAAGTAGTCCCGTCATCAGACAGACTGGGCAGGGCATGTGCAGTCTTACAGTGTATATAAAAAAATCAGTAGGCTTGTAAGTATCTAGAGGGGTTTTAACTAATGAAGTCTTGCTGTCATCGCCCGTAATAGAAACCGTAGTGAGGCATTGTAGCGTCACAGTGGAGCAGCCAGACACTTTAAAAAAAAAACATGTGCACTAAATAGTAAGGTACTAGTTACCAGCTTCAGCATTGACACCTGCCTCACACCGCAACTCGGCATGACGCGCGTGCCGTGGATCTGTCGCAGTTGCTCGAGGGCCTTGCTCAATCGCCCTCGATTTCCAAAACCCCAATTGACGCGCTTTGCGTCTACCGGTGAGCTCCCTTGACCATCTGCTGCAAGCTCAAGCTAACAAGTCATCCCCTAGCCTCGACACTTGCGCCAAGTCTGCTTCTTCGAGCCCGAACCCTCACGGCCGAATACAACGAGTTGCAAAAGACATTAAACGATGCCTTTGACACAGCAAAAGCGAAGCGAGTGGGTGAGCTGCGGCGCGTGGCGACTGCGCTGAATGCCTGGGAGACGGCAAACACCGCCATCGCCGAGTTACGGGGCATGACCCATGATCATGATCAAGACGCGGACCTAGCAGCTCTCGCACGCGACGAACTTGACACCGAAATCTCCAAGCTAGAAAGCCTCGAACGAAACCTGTCCATAAGCCTCACACCGCAGCACCCCTTCGCCGAGCTCCCTTGCATGCTCGAGATCCGACCCGGTCCCGGCGGGCTCGAGGGCCGCTACTTTGCCGACACCGTCTTCAAGATGTACAAGGGCCTGTGCGCGCGCAGAGGCTACCGCAGCAAGGTCGTCAAGTACGACCTCGCCGACGGCGCGGGCGACCAGTCCTCCGCCGACGGCGAGCTCCCGTTGCAAGAAGCCATCCTCGAGATCGAAGACGCCGGCGCCTACCACACCTTTCGCGCCGAGGCGGGCATGCACCGCGTGCAGCGCATCCCCAGCACCGAGAGCAAAGGCCGCGTGCATACCTCTGCCGTCGCCGTGTGGGTGCTGCCGTCGTTTGCGGAAGCCGCCGCCGACGAGATGGATTTCGAGAACCCCGAGAGCGACTTCTACATTGATCCTGCGGACGTCAAGGTGGAAACGATGCGCGCGCGCGGTGCGGGCGGGCAGCACGTGAATAAGACGGAGTCGGCGATTCGGATGACGCATCTGCCGACGGGCACGACGGTGTCAATGCAGGACCACCGATCGCAGCACCGGAACCGCGAGGAGGCGTGGAAGCTGATGCGTTCGCGGATTGCGGCGCAGCGCGCAGAGGCGCGCGAGGAAGAGGCGGCTCGGCTGCGGAACAGCGTCCTGTCGACGAAGCAGATTACGCGGGGGGACAAGATTCGGACGTATAATTACAACCAGGATAGATGTACGGATCATCGTGCGGCGTTGGACGTGCATAATCTGCCGAGCGTGTTGGAGGGCGGCGAGGTGCTGGATAGGGTGATGGATGCGGGAAGGGAGTGGTTGGTGGGCAAGGAGGTTGAGATGCTCGTGGCAGAGGAGGAGGCGAGAGCAAAAGCTGCGATGAGTCCTGGGACGAAATAGAGTCCGATTCTGGATAGAACTAACTTTTTGTTACGTAGCATAATGTAAAACGATTCTCACTTTGTACGTGGTGAACTTCCATCTGGCACTTTATGCCAAGAGTAATAATCTTCAACTCGGAGCAACTACAATCTGAGCTGCACTGATAACGAATCCCTACCTCGGTAGTTTCCAAGTCCCCGACTTCGCTTCAACAAAGTCGTCTCATTCACAAAACTGGCGCCTTTTTGGCTTGGTGTCACACTTTGTGGACAGACGGTGACTCTAAAACATTTTATGCAGTCGCTTGGTGATCTCTATTGGAACCCGCGACCAGACAGGAACATGAGCAGATGGACTGGCACGGCGCAGTCATTCTTGGACATTCGCCCCGCCGAGCCATACATCCAGGATAGCATGATATCCCACGCCGACGTTTGGCGGCTTCGATATGACTGCGGCCACGAGTACGCGGATGATATTGACGATTACTCCCTACCTTTACCTAACGGCTGGCAGCCCTTTGGCAGCATGAGGATCGAGGAGGTGGAACTACAGCTGAGGGGGCATCTCCATTGCTCCCATCAATGGAAATACAGCAATTGGACCTGAGTGGGCGTGGACGCGTCTCCGCCGCGGTTCTTCGAGCATGACGAAACACCTCGAGCACCAGTGCCAGCTAGCCGCTCCCGAGCGGTCGCGCTTCCGAGATCTTGAGGCGGCTATCCAGGTCACGGCGTCGAAGCATGCTACGGAGGAAACGTTTCACTGGCGTTGGAATCAAGTCGAAGAGGGCTTCAGCTGTCTTGTACCCCGCAATGTGCTGACCGTGCCGGCCGAACAAAGTCTGATGCGGCCGACGAGGGCAAGAAGAGACGTGTTTGCTTGGATTAAGGAGGTACTGGAGGACGAGAAAGACGAGGACGAGAAAGACGAGGACGAGGAAGATGACTTTAGTGCATTCACAAGCGACTTGTCCTGTATCAGTTAAAAAACCGAGCCCTATTTTCGAACACGCCAGTGACGGTTCGGCAGGTAGGCAAAATGTATGGTATCGATTTTGTTGGTACCTTTTGGCTCTCGGGGCCCTTCGTGGCAGGTCAGAATGGGGGCATGCCTAGGTTATGTAGATAGAAAGACGCATCATACTCCGTACATGAATACACTTTGCGATCCCTGCGTCGTTGCCATCAATTCCTAGTTTTTTAAACTCTACTTAATTTGCAATATAAGATGGCATACACTGCGAGACGTGGCAATCATAAAAATAGTACCTGAGTACATTTGGAACAGCTTCAGGCGTCATTCATCTTGGCATCTCAATAATCATCGTCGGCCAACAATCCGTGTCTCTTTGCTGGTCTATTGCCTGATAAAATGATGAGATCCTGGTTCACTCCGATCGGTGCGACTCGGAGAGTTTCCCTACCCGAGAGCCTATCTGGCACTTTGCCTCCGTGCTGAGACAGACACGCATAGAAAACGCCACTGTTGTGTTGTAAAGAAACGCCACGGCTGGAATATTGACTCCCCCGCACGCGGTCGAGAAGGGAGGGGTAGGGTGAGATGGGAAAGGATCTGCTCTGGGTGAATGGTGTGTATGGCCTTGCGATCGGGTAGGTTGCGCCGTATATGTACGGAGGAGAGAGTGTGTGCTATCCTGCTCTTGGGATAAAATCATCAAGGTCTGATGCCAGCATCAAACTCTAGCTGAAGATACTTGGGAGACGATATGATGCTGCATGCGTTGACACTCTCACAGGAAACGCACTGCGTGACTGCAAACTGTCAAGATATACCACGCGATTGCCGAGATAAACGTAGTGAAATGTGAGAAACCACCCAAGCCCAGCCATTCCAACTACAAGATTCGCCAAGAAAGGCTCAAACGGGAAGGCCGACCCGAAGGATCAGTGGTTTCATTGTGTGACAGCCAAAATTCAAATCTTGACGCCTTTTTTGCTTCAAGGCAAGAATCCGCTCGTGCAGCCGAATGCCTCAAAGTTCGTTCCTAGGCACAACTCTCGGCCAAACTCGCCGGCTCTCCCACACGACTGCGAAGATTTGGCTCTCGCTTCTCGTCAAGAAGACAGACTGTTTGCAGCTAAGGATTTTGTACGACGTAGCACATAGCCCACAGTTTCTGGAGTGGCATCCCACAGTTCTGCAATGGCATCCCACAGTTTCTGGAGTGGCATTCCGCAGTTCTGCGGTGGCATCATGGGCTCTCTTCACATGTTCGCCGCTCGTTCGTAAAACTCGGAACGCTGGGCACCGGAAATGAATGGAGCCTTTATTAAATATCGTCCGAGTTATATAGCGGGCATTTTAAATGTCCTTGAACATTCATAATCTTCCTGGTCAAGTCTCGGATCAGAAGACGGGAAGTGAAGCATTGGCCTTGTTCGTCGATGACTGGCAAACATTCGGTGGCTTGAGCGTGCAATCTGTAATACACGGCCCTTTCTGTCGGCAGCCACCAACAGAACGATCAACATGTCGTCTATGCTCCGAATCCGGAGTTGTCCGCTTGCAATGCTACTCCGCCCACCCTTGATGGATGCAGCACATCCTTGGCGAAAATTTGCTCTTGTCTCGGCCGCCCCCAGTCCGCTCATGGCCTTACCGGGAACTGCAGGAGCAGAGCGTGCCCAACCATACGATCGTCCGGTGATTTACACTAAAATGTCTTAAAATTCAAGCCTAAATTTAAAGGCGTGCTCCCGAAGGACCGAACAAGGTGGTCGGAGTGGGTGTGGGCGTTCTTTGACACCATAGGCTCGTGGAAGGGAAGAGGGGGCCCAGATGCAATAACCAAGGTTCTTGATGTGCCAGGCAATCAATAGTTTTATGCCCGTTGCCTGCTTACACGAGTTTCCTGCTTTGGTACGCCGGTACGCCGCCTTGGCGAGGTCCTTTTGGTGGGTTGATGGACTGGAGTCCTTAGCCCGACAGCTTCGGCCGAGCGCAGGATCGTGTGTTTGTGGCTGGGAACAAACCAGGCTCTTCCTGCTTGGCCTTTTGTCAATATTGGAGGCTTGGCAAAGCCCTCTGACTCGGTTACCGACAAAATCAGATGTTTCTCCCCGCGCCCGCAGCACTGTAGGGACTGTGCGGCTGGCCTTGGCGGTTGCTGTGGAGGTTACAGGGATAGGCCGGAGTTGTCAAAAAAATCTTATCAGATGATCTCTCTCCAATCAGCCCAGTTCAAGTCGTACAGGGGTTGCCACTTATAGTGGGTGTAAGAGCCCACCGCGAACAACACTTCCGGAGTGCGGCTCGGAATGCCCCGACGTATCGGCGACTTCGGCCTTTTCACCACGCATGTATATAATAGAAGCACAACATCTTCAACTGAAACCTTTCTCTTTGTCTTGTTGCTCAGACTTGTTAAGCCTCGTAAGAAAGCTTGGACCACCACATTCAAATTTCGTCTCTTCACATCATCATGCAGGGTTTCTTCAAGTTTGGCCTTCTCGCGGCCGCCGCTTCGCTCTGTAGTGCTGCCTTCCGCGAGGGCTGTGCCGACGCATCCTGGGACTCGAACACGGACTACTTCCTGCAAAAGTTCGATACCGATGCCAACCTGCCCTTCTTTCCCAAGTACAACAAGACCTACGTCACCATCAAGAACAGGCAGCGCAGATACGTTGTACTTCACTGCACCAAGGAGGCGCCGCCACGGTCCATCGTGGGTGAGGATGCCTTGATCGTCCAGGTCCCCGTCAAGAACGTGGCCGCTCTTGATGGCTTCTCCCAGAACATGATTGAGGTAAGTGTCATCACCCACAAACTTCCTTTGCAATCAACTATACTCACTCGCAAATCAAGATGCTCGGTCTGTCCACCACCATCAAGCGCACTGGCGTGTACGCAGACGTTACCAGCTCCTGCGTCCGCGGCAACATGATGGACAAGACCACCTACGACGACGACAACTGGGACAAGGCTGAGTCGGTCGACGTCACCTTCTACGGTGACACCAAGAACTCCGACAACACCAAGGTGCTCGTCTACAACACCGGTACCTACGCCCCCCTCACCCAGCTTGCCTACATCAAGTTCTTCTCCATGTTCTACGGCCTTGAGGAGCTCGGCACCAAGATTTACGACGAAATCGCCGCCAACTACCGCTGCGCCGCCGCCAACGTCCAGCAGTCCGTCATGGCCGGCGCCTACCCCAAGGGCGCCTACGTTTCGCCCATCCGCAAGGAGGACGGCGGCAAGATCACCGTCTTCCAGAGCCCCTGGTGGGATACCCTCCTGTCTGATGCTGGTTCCCGCCTCGTCAACGCCTCGTCGGATGGCGAAGTGGCTGGCCGCGGCAACCCCACCCAGCCGGAGCTCGTCTCCATCAACGCCAACAGCGCCAGCGGCATGTTTGCCAAGAACAGCTGGGCCATCATCGACACCACCCAGTACGACCAGCTGCCCGGCAAGGCCGCGCCCAAGGAGGCCCCTCACGCCGAGCGTGTTACGGCCGAGACCTACGCCGCTCGCTCTGGTGCGTCCGCCGGCATCTACGCCGTCGCCAACAAGAACGTCTACCTCACTGACAAGGCCACCAACCGCAACCTGCGCCACAGTAAGTAACCCGCCATCTGCTGACCGACTGTCCCGGTCTAACCTGCGTGTAGACTTCTTTGATCGCGGCGGTGCTCGCCCTGATCTCGTCATCCGCGACGTCATTAGCATCCTCTCGCCGACCATGAACCCCAAGTACACGAACCAGTTCATCCGCCCGGCCTCCAAGCCCGACGACACCATCGCTCTCCGGCGCTACGCCAACACCTGCGCCGTCCAGGGCAAGGAGATTGAGACCCTCAACCTGACCGCGTGCGCCGTCCCCGGCTGGGTCACCGGCTTCAACTCGTCCGGCGTCGCGCCCAACGCCTACGGTCGCGACGAGGTTGAGTCGCTCGCCCTCACGGCCAAGGCTTCCAGCCTCAGCGGCGGCCAGAAGGCCGGTATTGCGGTCGGCTCCGTCGTTGGTGGCCTGCTCGTCGCCGCAGGTGTTGTCTTTGGTCTGTGGCGGTGGCGTCGCGCCGCGGCGGCCAAGAAGCAGAAGAAGCAGGAGATGAGCCACGCCGAGAAGGGCTCCATCGCGAGCGAGTAAAGGACGCTATAGAGGTAGTCCCGGGAAGACGGAAGATGGACTCCGAAGACGCTCTACCTTGTGATGCCAGTAAGACGGCGGAACGTGGTGGGTCGCAAGGAGACGGAAATCACTGCTGCTGTGCGATTTGTATTCAGCATTTAAATCCAGATTTTAGTGAGACGAAAACAATTATGAGGTCAAGATTATATTACTATACCGATAAACAGCCGCAATGAATGGGACATGAGTGATCTCCAAGGCGGCAAAGGCAGACGGGCTGACGATGGCTGATAGTGGCCATCTTGTGCCATGTTGTTCCGATATTGTCTTGAAAGCGCCATCCACCTTGACCAACAGGGACTCTAAATATAATGCCAGAATTGCCCAGCTGTATTGCAGTTGAAGTTTCATCGATAGTCTCCCTTCCAGAGCCGGTGCTCGCAGGTAATCGACATCTGCCTGTAGAACTGGTGTCATATTGAAACCGAAACTACCTTCAACCATCGCTGCGTGTTGGGCATGAAAAATGGTCGCAGCTGCTACGTTAGAGGCAAGATTTTCAAAATTTGTTGCTTGTGAAGAGTTGGTAGTACTGTTGGAAAACACGAGCCCATCGGAATCATAGGGCCATTTAGGCATGATCACATATTGGCTGGCAGAGCCATCGCCCGTGTTACCGTTAAAGACCGCTTCCAGTAGAAAATGAGTAGCTGTGTTTGGAGCCGTGCCTGATTGGTAGCCAGAGAATCCTTCGCCCACGCCGATCTGTTCGCTGGCGGTGCCGCCAGCAGCTCCGCCGCCGAGAGCTGCTGCTTCCAGGAATGCAGAGCTACGGTCTGTAAGTGCGTCCGTGACATCATTTGCCAGCCGTTCGATGGTGTTTGCGTGCTGAGCAGGCAAGAATTTGTACGCGGCTTCGCCGGCAGGGTTCCAACCAAACGTCGCCCCATTTTGTTTAATGACTGATGTCGAGGTTGGGCGTAGCATGGCCAGGCTCCTGACTTATACCATCTTCCACTGCGTTTGCCAAACGCACGCGCGGGTATTTTCCGGTGATGAGGGAGGTTCAACTGCCCTTGCGGGGCTTCCCACAAGCGTATCATGATGCCGTTGCACGATGATGCTACTGACGGCTGTCTTGAATTTTGACGGATACGATTTAGATCCCCGTCCGGTACCTTCGGCGATAGAAAGATATTCTATACCCTATTATATATCTTTTAATATTAGATATATATTTTTAAGATTTTTACTAAAGTTATTAAATCTTTTAGTAAAGAGTATCCTATTATCTCTGCTATCCCTCCTATCCCTCCTATCCCTCCTATTCCTCTTATCCCTCCTATTCCTCTTATCCCTCCTATTCCTCTTATCCCTCCTATCTCTCTTATCCCTCTTTATTGATGAACCCGGTTCTCGGTGTATATCTATATGCTTGTGCCTGTAGAATTATAATGCGTTCTCGTGTTTCTGACTATATGCAAATGCCAACCAACTTGTCCATTAGCTTACCTCCTTCCTGCTGCAAAACTTGGCCGCAGCCAGTATTAACCCGCCTGTAACCAGACACGCACCTCCCCAGAGCTGCGCGCCCAGATACCGGCCACCGCCGACCTCAATCAGCTTGCCGGCGAGCGGCGGGCCCGTCAGCGCGGCGATGCTCACGACGCTAAATATCATGCCGATGCGCGTCCCGCTCTTGCTGAGGTCCTTGGTCAGGCCGGCGAGCGTCGACGGGAAGAGGCCCTGGATGCCGGCGCCAAAGTAGCCGAGGAAGACGATCCAGATGTACTCGTCTCTGATGGTCTCGACGCTGACCCAGGAAAACACGCACACGGCCATGGCGAAGATGGTGGGCATGAAGACGTTGACGGCGCCAAAGTAGCGGTCGCCGAGGTACGCGGGGATGAGCCGTCCCGGGACGCCGACTGCGTTGATGACGATGAGCATGTTGAACGAGTCGACTTGTGACCCGTTGAGAGCGTTGACGGCATATGCGCGAGCCTGCTGCTATCAGCACAGAACGAGTCCATCACCAGCGGTTGCAGCTTACATAAAAGTACACAAAGTACGTCGCCCACAGCGTGATGAACATGCTCATCGCAAACAGTACATACGTCGCTTCCTGAAACGCCGTCGCGTCAATAAACGCACCCGCCTTGCGCGGCGCCAGCCTCGTCCGCACACACGCCATCACCAGGCCATACACCACCAGCACCACAAACCCCATGACGCGCATCGTCCAGCCAAACCCGACCCTCTGCAGCAAACTCCTCGCAATCAGCGGAAACACGATCCCCCCCGTCGCACCTCCACACGCACTCGCCGAAATCGCCAGACTCCTTCTCCTCGCAAAGTACGTTGCCGTGTTGGCCACCGTCGGCGCAAAAATCACCCCGCACCCCAGCCCCTGGCACACGCCCTGGGCGAGGAACAGCTGCCAGTAGCTGCGCGCCGCGCTCGCCGCGAAGATGCCCACGAGCTGCAGCGCGCCGCCGACGACGAGCATCGGCCGGAAGTAGCCGGCGTCAAAGAGACGCCCCGAAAAGGCGCCGACGAGGAGGACGAGGCAGATTTGCACGCTGCCGATCCAGGACACGGCGGACGGGTCCAGGGCGAGGACGGTCTGATAGTACGGCTGGAAGATGCCAAAGCTGATGACGAAGCCCCAGGTGTTGAAGACGATGAGGTGGCCCGCGAGGACTTGCAGCCACGCCGTGAGGCCGCCGTCCGGCGGTGGTGAGGGTTCGACGGCGGAGGCCGGGCTGGGCGGCGGCTGCGTTTGCGGACTGCTCTCTGTGGTGATTTTTGCGGCGTCCCCGCCTTTACTAGATTGTACCACTGCCATCCTCTGCTATTTTCTTTTCTTGTTTTTAGATATTTGTGCAGTCGTTGGTCGTCGGTATACTCGGTCGCGGACTTGTTCGGACGCTCTCCGCCAAGAATTTTATACAGCAACAGAAATCAAGAACGCATGGTATTCGCAAGCAAGAAGGCGCGCCCTTTGACTCACAATGACTACATTAAAAAGGTGGGCAAATTTTCACAGAATTTAACTAGCACAACGGCCGAGCGCGGCTTCGGGGTTCCGGCTCCGCTTGAGTTTCGCCGGGATCGGGTAAAGCGGGTATAACCAGCCCCATCCCGGATGGACGATCGTCGCTTTGTCAAGTCGGTTTGAGCATAGCGACATGCGCGATCATGGAGGATTAGGCATTGGAAAGAGTCGCGAGGACCGGCATCGCAGTTGAAAGGGCGGTGATCGCCTCCAATGGGCTACAATATGCTCCGCCAGAAATGGCAAAATATAAGCAAAAGATTATCTTGATTGACTTTTTACCTACTTAATTATAGGTTATAAAATAAACTTCATAACCTCTTTTACATAAGTCTCCGTCTCTCTAGAAATATGCCATTTCTCAGACATGACCACAAAGGTAAAACTAATTTCTAAACTAAGCTTTTATTATTTAATCCGCACCGTAATCTATGGAGTGGATTTACAAGAGATCTGCTACATACGAAGCTATTGGTAATATGATTTATGAGATTTATATTATAATTTACCCGTGGACAGTGTGGTCGGTATCTATGCAGGCCGCGAGCCGCGCAGAAACCACTGTGAAAGTAGATGCGGGTACATGTAGAATGGAGAAATAAAAAAAGGAAAAAAAGTAGAAGCTCAGTAAATTAGCACTGTATGCGCAGATTTCTTTGAAATAATTAATAAAATTACTAGAGCTGATTTGGAGAAATGTCCGCCTCTTAGTCCGCGATAAAGCGGCGGGGTGACAACTACCACCGGGCTCCGGATGGTCCAACTGTCTCCTGACATCTCAAGGATACGTTCCTCGCTAGTAAATTTTGCATAAAGCGTCACAAAAGTTTGCACACATTACAAAGCACCATGATATTACACCCATCTTTGACCTAGGTCTCTTCTGTTTGCACCTGTCCTGTGGGCTTGACCATGCGCCACGTCCCCAGCGACCACGTTTATACAATCATTCCTAGTTTATGCACATTTCACAGAATTTCAAGTGTTTTAAGTGACAATTTCTATTCCTATTTATCCTCCGCGGCGCTCCCGACTCCCGAAAAACAAGCAACTAACAAAATTTCATGGTACTTACCTGGGACATCATCATCCGCCGCGGCGCACCGCAGGAATGTAATTTATGCCATACAATTTGTTGACTGGAGTCATTCTCGCTCGCAGTCGTGCATGTATGCATGCGGAATATCTTGTTCAACAAAAGACTCACGGAGGCGGGGGCTGGGTAGTACGCGGCGGTGGTGGCGGGCTAATGGAACCGCACGGTGGCATCATACACCACGACGTTGTCGCCGGGAGAGACGGGCTTGCCCGGTTTTCCGGGGGAGCCGTCGTCGCTGGTGTCTTTGCCCGACCACTTGAGCATGGCGAGAGGGTCGAATATCATGATCAAGACACCTCTCCCGACGACGAGGTGCTCCGTCGTGATGATGAATGTGTGGTTCCAGACGTATTCGTCGATGCCGTTAAACGCCTTGGAACCGATTGGTGCCTCCATTGTGCTTTATGTTGTTAGTACATTGTTCATTGCAAGTGGAGTAGACATGGGGCAAGAAGCAGAGAAGAGGGGAGGCGGGCTATGTTATTCGGTGCATCAGACTTACAGTTTGAAGACAATGTATTTGTCCTGTGCTTCTGTGTTTTAGGGCGGCTTCAAATTGATATTTGGCTGAAAAAACAGACCAATATGCAATTTTATGTGGCTGCTGCCACTCGTCTTGACGAAAGGTCCTTGGTCAAGAATCGTACTGCTGCAGACCGTGCCAGGTCCCGAAGAGGCTGGTGCATGTACTAGAGTCGGGTGGTGATGTTGATGAAGAAGCATCAGACTCAGTGTTTCGTACATGAAAAGAAAGGCAGTGTTTTTTTTTTGATGCGCGCCTGAAAGTTTATGTTGTTGAAAGCAAGAAGTGACTGTCCATCTGGGCGGTCCATGAGCATCCTTTTATAAGTCGTGAACCGGCCAGTCCCAACGTTGCACCATCTCAGGCGGTCAAGACACGCAGCACATGTTTTCATCACCGTACGACTGTATCTGCACTCGTGTATACAAAAGGTCAAAGACGCGGGCCAAGAGCGACGCTGTATCGCCGTGGCGCCTCGTACAAGTCGCAGAATCGGAGCACAGGGTCGAACACGGAGGTGAATTTGGCCGTCTACAACTCGCGGGTAATACTTGATGTGGTTCTTGGTGCATTCGTTGTTTTATACTGTTTTCCTGTATACATGTCCCACCGAGTCCAATAACAACGATATCAACGTATCGCGGCATCGCCCGTATACACGCTTAGGAGTTTCAGATGAAGAGGTTAGCGCGCGCCAGCTTTCCTTCGGCAGGTGGATCAAGAAGCTTAGAAATACAGTCGTTTAAACGAGCTATTTACCAACTAGTCTTGTGAGTCAAAAGGCGTGCGGCTGAGCTACTTAGCAATCCACTTGCGTTGGCGTCGAGCTTATATAGCGGCATCAACTTCCTCGTGTCTGTCGTAGAACGCAATCCAGCCACCAAAACACAAGCACCACTTCAGATCACACCAAGCAAAAACATGTCCTACTCTCTCTACATTGGCAACAAGCGTTACTCCAGCTGGTCCATGCGGCCCTGGGTGCTCTTCACCGCCCTCGACATCCCCTTTTCCGAGAATCTGCAAATCTTCCAGCCGACGCAGCGCCAACCGGCCTTCCTCGCCTTTTCGCCCACCGCAAAGGTCCCCTGCCTGCACGACACCGCCTCCGCCACCGTCATCTGGGACTCGCTCGCCATCTGCGAGTACGTCGCCGAGACCCACCCGGCCGTGTGGCCCCGCGACCGCGCCGCCCGGGCCTTTGCCCGCGCCGCCGCCGCCGAGATGCACGCCGGCTTCCCCGCCATCCGCGACCAGTGCTCCATGAACGTCGGTCTGCGCATTGCATTTGGCGAGGTCGGCGCGGACTTGCAAAAGGAGCTGGACCGCATGGCCGCGCTGTTCAACGAAGGCCTGGAGCGGTTCGGCGGGCCGTGGATGGCCGGGGAGGCGTTTTCGGCGGCGGATGCGTTTTACGCGCCGATTGCGTCGCGCATGAAGACGTACGGGCTGTCGATCCCGGGCAAGGCGGGCGAGTACGTTGATCGTCTGTTTGAGCATCCGGCGGTGCAGCAGTGGATCAAGGAGGGCATCGCGGAGGATTCACGGGAGCCTTTTCATGAGGCAGATTGCGTGCGTGGACGCAAGATTTTGCAGGATCTTCAGCAGTCCAAGTAATGTGGTTGTACCTGCTTCCTGTCAACTCATCCATTCTTTCTAGCAGATCAATCGAGAGAGATCTCACACTCTGCCACTATAACAGGCCGTCTAGCTAGCTAGTCAGCCGGCTTTTTTTCGCCTTTTAAAATACATCATTGAACTTGCTTATCATAAATGTAATGAGATAATTAGTAGATGAATCATGTAGAATTCAAGACATGGCGAACTCTGGCCCCACCACAAGAGATGAAAAGGACCCCTGAAGCAACACGCAACCATTCACGGTCCTTCACGGTCTACTGACTCATTTTCACAAAAGAGAGCCAAAAGCCAGTCTGAGCAAGCCAAACAGCCCATAATGCTGCCCTCGTCGCTCAATAGCGTTTATCAGCAGTACAAGGCTGACACCGACGCCGTCGCGCAATGGCTCGCCGTAACCGCCAAGCAGCACGGCTACCGCGACGCCAGCTCATCGTCCTTGACGACAACGCGCAAAGCACCCGGCGGCAGGCCCAAGGGCAAATCCCGAAAAAGGGCCAAGGCCAAGGCCAAAGCACCTTCAACAGCAACCGCTACTGCTGCAGGAGGCCCCAAGAAGAGGCACGTCATCAAAATCAAGGATTTTGAGCCCATGGCCGCGCACATCGCCAGCTGCGGCGGCGACGGCATCATCACCGTCCCGCGATACTTTTCCAAGGCTCTTGATCGCGTCATCTCGGTGCGAAGGAGCTTCACTGAGCGCCTCGCGTCCGCCGGCGGCCAAGTAGGCGCTGCGTCGGACAAGAGCCACTCCTTCTTCGTCGACGTGCTCGACAGCGTCCGGGCGATCCTGCAGCCGCTCTCAGCACCTGCTGAGGCGCAGATTCAGAGTATATCGACGGCGACCACGGCCACCGATAAAGCATCGCCCATGGTCTCAGTGGTCGATAACCTCTTTGGCGCTCTGGAAGTGTACCATCCCGACCTGGACTCCGAGTCCGACGAGTCTGACGAGCCCGACGAGCCCGGCGATGATACCGCGCCACTGCCACCCGCGGGGACTGAGGAATACGTTGCTGAGGCCGGCACGTCCACCGCGGATCTTATCTTTGTCACCACCGCGCTGCTCAACGACTTCGCAACGCTGCGAGAGGAGATCCAGAGCCTCTGGGTCGAGCACGACGCCGGCGCGCTGGCCCTGGCGCCAGTATCCGTCGCGACCAACACGGCGCTGGAGCTCGTGCGGAGCATGGAGGCAGAGGTCGCGCCGCTGCTCGAGGCCGCGGCCGGCAGCACGCACGAACTCATAAACATTTACTTTCAGGCTCTCTGTCGCGCCGTGGGCGTCGACCCCCTCGCCAAGGAGCAACCCGGCGACCCGTACAACCTCGCTGCCTACGATATCGCCGAGCCTTGCCTCATCAACACGCTCACCCTCGTCGCCAGCTTCACCGGCGGCGGCGCGACGCCCCGCCACGCCTCCATCCAAGACTACAACGGCAAGTTCGGCTGGTACGACGAATCTCTCCGCGGTGACGGCGACACCTCCCGTCAGCGCTGGACGCAGGACCTGACCGCCGTGCTGGAGCTCCTGCCGGACCTCATCTTCCTCGTCTCCAAGCTCGGTCGGTTGTCTGTCGTCGACGAGCTGACCCGCGGGCTCGCGCAGCAGATGGAGCGCGCAGTCGGACGACGCCGCTGTGGCTCGCGCTCGGCATACAGGTCTACCTCGACATCCTACACGAATTCCCGCCGGTGTGCGACGGAGCGCTCGATGCGATGCGGGCTGAGAGCCGCCGCATCAAGCACGGGATGCAAGACGTTCCCGCATCGTCACTCGCGCGTGCTACTGTGCTACGCGCCGCCGGGCTGTGGGATCAGGACCCGATCTGGGCGCAACGCAAGCTCGCTGTCACCGCGGGCTTGCTCCCGCGCATGCGCACGCCACCGTTCAAGTTCCTGCGCCGCAACCCAATGTACTGCGGCCTTCTGATCAACCACATGCGCGCGACGGCGCATGAGGTTGGCTTGCCATACGCGGCGACGCCCGGCGCGCTGGTCGGCGTGGTCCAGCTGTATCACGCACTGCGCAATGAGCGCCTACTATCACCGGAAGCAGGTATCTGGGAGGACCTGGATATCGTGTGGACGCTGCAGGGCAACGCTGCCTTCTTTGTCGGCGACCTCCCAAATACCAAGGAGGCATACTTCAAAAACTATAGCCTGAGCATCGGCACGTCCGTCACCCACTGGGCGGCGGCTAAGAGCCGGCGTAAGACCAAGCACAAGGTCAACATTCACAGCGACAATCGACGTATCCTGAAGCCCTTTGCTTATTTGTCGAGGGTGGTCAGCCATCGCCTCAGGCACGCCGACGGTGCACGCATCCCGTGGTCAGCCGCGGCCGTCCAAGAGCTACTCGACAAGAGCTTTTCCGAGCAACTCACCGACAGTCGCTCGCACCTCAAACCCGAGTTGAGACGGGTGGTGGAAGAGGTCAAGGCGCACCACGTTGCATTCTCGCCGGCGGACCTAGCCAGCGCCGTCGCTCGGTTCGTCGAGCAGGAGCAGTCGTGGCTCTGTATCGACTTCTTCACAATTCACCACGAGGCGTGGCTCTTCCTGGAGCGGTTGCACGCGGCCATCGTCGCGCTCCCCGACGGACCCGCGTCGCTCTCCAGTGACGCGCAGATGCTGCCTTACTTGTCGGGGGTGTGCCTCGCGGCCGCGGCGGGGCAGTCGCTCGACCGTGCGCAGACAGTGCCAGCGAGCGACGCGCTGTTGCGAGCCGCCGCCGAGGTGATGCAGACATTTGTGAACGAGGGCCACGGCCAGCGCATGCGGGACGCCGCGCAGCGGGGAGTTCCAGAGGCCCAAGTTGAAAAGCTGAACCAGGGACTCGCCCTATGGGCAATCGACGACAACAGGCTGCTGTATGGCAGTCAGGGCCGACCGACGCATAGTGGTGGACCATCGACAGGAGGAGAAGAGTTGGACCTGAATATGCTGCTGCAGCTACTCAAAGCAGCAGACTTGGACCCGAACGGCCAGGGCAGTGATGGCTCAACGCTAGCACTAGAGAACATGCTTCGGCTGCTTGGCCAAAATTAAGAATTAGATGCGTAGTCTGGGGCCGGAGGTTAGAACCTTTCAAAGGGGAGCAATTTGGCAGTGTTGCTCAACTCTCAGGCCAACAAAAGAGTTTGTCGATAATTTAGTGTAATCTTACAATAATATTTCTGTAACAAGTGAGCGGTTTATATCGGCCTTTTCTGCAATGATCAAGTCCGTTGCCGCATACAGCCATGTTCAGATGGCAGTGTACAATATTGTGCCTGCAGCAGGCGCAACTGGTCAGTCATCGTGACAATTGTGGCGGCTTCATATCTCGACCCCCGCCACACCATCTCACCAAATCAGCCTACCCGAACCCTCGCGCATGCGGGTCGCCCTTGAATTGCAATGTGCTCCCGACGGAAGCGACATACATATCTTTATTGGTCTGCAATTTCTCGTCGGTGGGCCGGCCCACGTCCATGAGAGCATAACCCACCGCGAGCCTCACCATACCGACGTTGGCGGTCGCCCAAAGGAACCCTGGTCCAGGCAGCTTTGTTGTATTATCCCTCAAGCAAATCACTGCCTCCCCCAGCTTCGGAAACGAAATGCAACAACGGTTGGGAATGAAACCCCCCCCGTACTCTGGGGTACATGTCAAAATCAGGGACCAACCCCCCTGCTATCGTCAACCAAGACTATTAGTAGTGGTGGGGCCACTGGTCAAGAAGTCGAAAAATGGGTGAGGAAAGTGCAGAAAGTGCGCAAATTGCAGGTCGGCGTACTGCAGTGTTCCGAGGAGATGCAGCTAATAAAGCCGGAGCAATAGCCGGGTTGAGTATCAACGAGGGCGGCGTCTTGCAGTGCGATCGGGCGGCGCTACTTACTGATCAAGTGGCGGCGCCTTCGGAAAGCCAAGGGGAATAAAAATCAAGAAACGCCACCACAGCGGAAAGCAAAAGTGCATAAACCCGAGCTGTCAGTTTCATGCCGTATGCCGAGCCTTCTTAGCGGGGAGTTTAAGCATAGCGGTGGCTTTCCGTCGGGTGGTGGGTTCCTGGATTCGACTTTGTCTGTCATGATTCGTCGGCTGCGACTCCAATTGTCCACTTTCGTCCCTTGATGGTCCTCCTGACTCTTGTTAGTAAATAATTTTCTCTCTCGTTTTTCCCAACTTGGTGATGCACTTGCCAAGGCCATGCGTGGAGGTGATATGACGACCTACATGGAGCGAGAAATCTCTTCACAATCCAGCACATGCCCTCCCCCAGAGAATCATTTGCCCAGTGAGCCAATGAAGCGTAGATAATTGGAACCCCAGAGGTCCGTTTTGATGCTCCCTTGAATCTTGGCCCGCCGCGTCCGGGGTTGTTTGAGCTTTATCTTTCATTTCTCCTTGTATCGGCCCTGCTTTCCCCTCCTTGTCTGTGCTTATCTTTCTTCATTTGCTGCAAGTACCCTTGGCCAGAATCGGCTGCCCTCGGAGGGGCGAGCCACGAACCCTCTCCAAGTAGACGAGACGCTACCCACCATCGGTTTTTTGTTGGAACCTTTTCCAAACCTTCCTTTTCCAACCCTTGATCAAGTGCCTAGTTATCTTCGCCCATTCTCCCGACATTTTTGTTTTTCTCTTTTTCCCTCCTCCCCTATCCTCCCCCTTCCCTCTTGCTCGTTCGTCAGTGCTGCAACTCCCTCCATCATCGCACGTTGACACCATGACCAACAACCAAGACATCATCGAGCACCCTGCCAACACTCGCGTCGGAGCCAACCCTTCCCCCGCGGTGGCGGATCCGGAAAAGATTCAAGAAAAATCGAGTTTCGAAGACAATGCCTCCAAGACCTCCAAGCCCAAGGAGGGCATGGTAGGCGATGCGCCAGCCGCCGGCGACGACAATCTCTTTGGCGGTGGCAAGACGTACCGTACCATGGGCCTGTGGGACACCATGCTCGTCCTCGCGACGAACCAGGTAGGGCTTGGCATCCTCACGCTCCCCGCCATTCTCAAGACGCTGGGCCTGGTCCCTGGCATCATCGCCATTGTCGGCTTGGGTGTCGTGTCTTGGTACACCGCGTACGAACTTCTGCAATTCTACCGCGCGCACCCCCATGTCGTCAACATGGTTGACATGGCCCGCATCGTCGGCGGTCGTCCGCTAGAGCTCATTTTCGGCGTCGGTTTGCTCTTCAAGGTCATGATGACGTGCGGCTCCGCCACCGTCACTCTCTCCATCGCCTTCAACACGCTGTCCAATCACTCGGCTTGTACTGTCGCTTTTGCCGCGGTTGGTGCTGTTTCCTGCTGGGTTCTGTGCCTGCCACGCACGTTCAAGTTCGTGGCTCAGGCGGGCTTGCCTTGTACCATCAGCATTATCGTGGCTGTATTCATCGTCATCATTAGTCTTGGCGTTGCGGGCCATCCTCGCGGTGAGGTGCATGGATTCGCCAAGGAGCTGGTCATGGTCGGAAACCCGAGCTTCCGCGAAGGCGTCACTGCATGCCTCAAGGTGTGCTATGCGTACGCGGGCAATGTCGGCTTCGTCTCATACATGGCCGAGATGAAGAACCCCTCGCGCGACTTTCCCAAGGCCCTCACAATCCTGCAGGTATTTTCGGTGCTCCTGTATATCCTCACCGCGGTGACCATTTACTGCCTCTCCGGACAGGCAGTGCGTTCCCCGGCACTTGGCTCTGCGCCAGATATTCCTGCCAAGGTCGCGTATGCCATTGCGCTTCCTGCTATTCTGTCCACAGGCATGGTCTTTGGCCACACTGCCATCAAGTATCTGTACGTGGTTGTTCTGCGAGCTACCAACACGACGCATCGCGCCACAGAAAACTCGGTACGCTCCTGGGGGCTTTGGGTTGGCAGCGCCACCCTCTTTTGGATCGCTGCCTTTGTCCTGGCCAGTGCCATTCCCATTTTTGACTCGATCCTGTCCATCTCATCGGCAACGTTTGTGGCATGGTTCACCTTTGGCGTCAGCGGCGTGTTTTGGTATCACCGTAATTGGGAGGAAAAGTTTGCTCGCAAGAACATTCCGCTAGCCATCGTTAATGCTCTCCTCATTCTCCAAACGCTGTTCATGAACGGTGTCGGCATGTGGGCGTCTGTCCAAGGCCTGCTGGATGTTTACCGCACGCCTGGCAGGATTGAAGGTTCCTTTACTTGTGCCGATAACTCGATCTTTTAGAGTCGTCGGGTTGAGCGAGTCGATGAGGGCTGGCGCCGCGCCGGAACACTTGTACATAAGATAGCAATGAATTGTAAATTTCCCATGTTCGGTTCGCTGGTGTGATGTTGAATTTATCGTTGTATAATTTCGTAGTTTCGAGTGATGGTAATATGCCGAGGCATCATTGGTGTGTTAGAGCTGAGCCCCGAAATTTATAGAGATTTTTAGAAACAATGATGCATGCTGGCAGGCGGTCTTGAGCATCGAGTCCGGTATTCTTGGCAATTTTTCGCACATCGGAAATCGCGCTCGTCCCTATTACTCGGTCAGTTGCTCTTGCCCAGTTCCGCATGCGCATGCCCCAAACATATCACACCCATAGCCACACCCAAGCACCCGTATTGCAAGATATCTTCTATTTCCTGCCCGTTTTTAACACAAGTATATGTACAATCCGTAGTCGTCGTCCTTCCCGTTCACAGAGCCGCCCTCGCTTTCTGCTTCGCTCTAGTTGCTGCGGGCGCCATCTTTGGACTCTCGCAGCTCGGCCATTTTAGCGACTCGCTTCTTGAACTCAACGTACTGGCACTTTTCATAGCTATGTCTCTCATCCTAAAGGGTTGAATGTCAGCCTCGCTCAAATCAAGGCTCCGCCATTCCGGTTCGTCTTCTCACCTCGCACTTCCACGGGGCGTACCACGTCGCTTTGCGGCACTTGTTGAGGGGTATCAGGAGGTGGGCGCAGCTATCTCTGTAGGCGTGAGGGAGGCGAGCCTCGCTCATCTCCTCGCGGGTCGCTTCTGCATGTCTGTATTAGTCTCAAGACTGTCCAACTCGAGAACGCATCCACGTGGTTTGTGATTCGGTCCCAATCGAGTTCGGTGAGGAAGGGGCGCACGTACGACGCGCATCGGAAGCTGTGTCGGTGGTCATATTTTTCGGGTTCAATTGAGTCGCCTTAACAATCGTCGAAGCCGAGACAGGAGCGGTATTGGTGTTGTTGAGAACAATTGGCCGTTGAATTGAGAAGCTCTTGGTTCCTGTTTGGCGGGCAAAGTTCGGCCAATGGCTGGAGCGGATGTGGAGTCCTGATACATCAGGCAGAAACTAGCCAGTCAGTGACAGGACATTGCCAAGCATCACACTTCATCATCTCGACGGATTTCATAAACGGCTAATGAAAACGAAGTGGGCAAGAGAGAAAGGTACCACCATCAAAAAATTGACGCCATTCGGGTTTCAGGCATGCAGTCCTGGTGACGTTTCGTCTATTCGTGGCAAGCGCAGACACCACTGACAACTCTCGGCGCTCTCACTCTGCAACACATCCGTCTGTCCAGCCATTTTGCGGCAGAAGATTCAATGGCCATCTTGATCCGGTCTTTTTTTTCCTTCAGGCTCAGCTTCCTCGCATACCGCATCTTCGACTCATACTCCTACCAGTCTGCCCTGCCCATTGGTCTCGTCAACAACACCCTGCAAACAAACCGGGACGACGCAGCCGCAGCGTCTCAACGCCCACTAATGTCCACAGCAGTCTGCAGCGCCAACTCATCGAATCCATCTCTATTATTATTATATTCCCCTTGTTCGCCGTGGGGCTGGCCGATGCCGCCGTGCCCAATTGCTCAGTTTGGCCCAACCTGGTCGTGAATGATTGGCCCACAGCGCTCCGTGGAAGACATCAGACATCGTGAGTGTTTCGCTGGCGCCGCCCGTGACGCATTCACGCCCACACCTTAGTAGCGCGGGGGATGAGACGACGCGCCCGTCTTGTTCCTGGCCCCGTGTTCCCGTGTCGTGTCCCATGAAACGCGGTCGCGGGCCGGCACGTCAAAAGCGTGTCCTGCATGGCTTGTCGATGCGCGCCGCGACAAGTTGTCCCACGCAACCAAGACCCTGCTTTTCAGCTAGGTAACCCTTGGTGTACATGTACGCCGTCATCTCGACACCACGGAGATATATAAAGATGCAGCTAGTGGCTTTAGTCGCGGCTCTTTTGCCTTTTCGTCATTACCACTTTTTGATCGCATTCTAGATCTTTTCTATCCTCGCCCGCCAACCTCGTATCTTCTTGAGAGACGCTCATTCACAACTACCTACATCGTCACTCGGCCATTCTTTACCAGACTAAATTATTATTCCTTTCGTTTCTAATTCTCATTTACCTTCCTTCAAACATACCCATTCTAAAACTCTTCTTTCGTCTACATACATACTTTAATAATCTTCATCATGACTCCCTCTCAAGATATCATCGCCTGGCTGGTGCCGGCGCCCAACTGCCCGGCCGCAGAAGAAGCTGTCAACATGTCTGAAAACGCCTCCCGTCTGGTCTCGTGTGCCGAAAACGACTTCCTCCGCTCTCGCATCAAGACCAGCCTGCTTGCCAGCGGACCACCTCAGCACGCCCTCGCCCTCACCTTCACCGCGCAGCCGCCCCAGCGCCATGGCCGTTTCGTCTTCGGCACGGACGCGGGTCACTGCGACGTCGTCCTGCCAAAGCTGGACGGCATCGCCCCGCAGCACTGCTCCGTCGGCTTCGACGGCCTCTCCCGCCTCACGCTGGACGACTTCTCCGAGGCGGGCACACAGGTCTGGTACGACTGGGACTGCGCCGGCGACCTGCGCGACCACTCCTGGCTCCTCACCAGCGGGTACACCCACGCCGGCTTCCCCAGCAGCGTCCAGTGCATCACCGTTGACGTCCAGGGCGTTCGCTTTCAAATCATCGCCAATGATCACTCGGCGGATAAGGAGGCTTTTGCGGTCAATGTCGACGCGCTTTGCGCTCAGGCGGAACCTGCCGCTGCACAACTCGATGCGCTCTGGAGCGAGCCTCCTTCATGCATCTCACCACTACATACGCTTGCATGCTCTGCACTTCCTGTCCTAAGGCACATCATCGTCAAGAGTCTAGGAAGCAATTCTGACGGCGAGGTTTACCTCTGGGACATGGAGCGGCCGTGGGAGCCCATGGTCAAGGCCGTTGCATAGATGCAGCCACACCCTGGCCTACCTGCATCTTCATCTGCTTCAATTTTAGCGATTTCATTTTTGTCACTCATGTCGGAAACCGGGTCTCACAGAACATGCCAGTTAGGCATTCCAGATTGGTGTATAATATTTTGATGGCTTTTTATTTGTGCTTTTTCATCCTTTTTGTACGGAGGAACTCGACACTTCTGTCAATAACAATCTTCTGTCAATAACAATCTTCTGTCAATGACAATCCGCTGCTAGATTATCCTTTACATCACCGCAGCTCAATGTTTCAAAAAAGAAAAAGGAAAAAATGCAACATTCTGCAGCTGACCCAAATCCTTCTTTATACAACTGATGGTTTCCCCCCGGTGAAACATCGTCCTAGGCTAATCATCAAACACAATCTTTAATCCAGACGAAGCAGCTGCTGTCGTAGTCTCGGCCTCGGCCGCGGCGGCAGCAGTAGCGGCAGCAGCAGCAGCCCGCTCAGCCTTCGCCGCTTCTCGCTCTTCGTGTGCTTGCTTCTCCTCTTCCGAGAAGAATCGTGTCATGCTAAACTCGGGCGCACGGGGGCGCTCTAACCAGCGGTTCTTAGCGTCGGCGCGGTGCATCTTGAGCGCATGTGCCTCTTGCTGCACGAGTGACTTCTCACTAGCCTTGTCAAGCATGGTGCCCTCGAGACTCAGGTACGTCGTTTCGCCGCTCACCCCGACATCAAAATTGCGTATTCGAAAACGGATCTTGCCCGTGATCTTGTCGCCGTTAACGTCGACCCAAAAGCCAGTGCTATGGATCTGATGCACAACGCCGTGCTCGTCAGGCGCAGCAATGGACGCCGTCTCCTCCACATATTCAGCCCCGGCCTCCTCGTTGGACACCCACCTCCACGACGGTGGTAGCCGGCGGGCCTCAATCGAGGCGTTGAACATGCTAAAGCATACTACGCCGATATGGCCCTCCGTCTGTAGGTTGACGCTGCCTTCCATCCAGGCGCCACGGCTGGGCACAAATAGGTCCACGTCAGCCGTGATCCAGCCAAAACCTACGCCGTACTCGAGCTGTGATTTGAGTAGCGTGACTTCCTTGTCGTTCGTGGCAGCACCCTCGCGGCTAGGTTCGTCGCCAAGTGTCACATTCTTGTAGCCTATAAGAACGCCGCCTAGTGATGGCACGTACTTGTTCTGCAGATGACGGAGGTACTGAAATTCGCAGTTTGTGACGGGCTGTGCCCAGCCAATAGGGTATATGGGTTCGTATAGCGAGACTGTCTGCGAGAAGAAGGGGAATTGAGCGTCGGTGGGGATATCGGGGGGCTGGTAAACGTCGGATACAGTGATTGCGGCAGGCTCGTCGACATCCATGGCGTCGCCTGCTGGTAGCGTAGATTCGCTTTCTAGTTGCAATTGCGCCAGGGTGGCAGCATCGTCCGTATCTAAGGCGGAGTCATCGCTATCCTTTTTGGACTTGTTCTTTTTGGATGCCGCTTTTTCGTCGCCGCCGGATTGCTTCTTGCTCGCATCACCTTCACGGTCTCGCTTGCTCTTCTTCTTCTTTTTCTTCTCCTTCTTGTCGGCTACATCTTCGTGTTCTTGGTGTCCTTGGCTGGCATCTTTCTTCGATTTCTTGTGTTTGCGCTCCTCGAGGTCGGCAGCGGCGTCCGCTTCCCGTGAGCGCTTCTTTTCCGTCGACTTTTTGGACTTTTTCTCCGCTTTAGGCGAAACGGGCTCCGGTGATGTCGCGGCCGGCATTGCGTCAGAAATCCTGAGGTATCTCCTAGTAGCTTGTTACCGGTTGCTACCGTAAGGTTATGAACTGTGTCGAGATGCTGCCGTAGAAATGGAAAAAAAGAAAGGGTTGAGTGCCAACTTGAAGGAAGGAAGTGCTGGGGTTTTTTTTTCTGCGCGTTCGTTATCGATTGCTCTAGTGGGGCTCCGTGATTGCCAGGTACCTACCTAGGTATTGAATTACCCTGGACTTACTTGGCGGAGCAGTCATCAAGGACATCTTAAGAACGTCGGCGTTTCTTTTTTGGCCTTTTATAAAGTCTCTTCCCCTTATTCTTTTGTCTCTTATCCTTTGAGTTAATAGAATTGTTATCGAACTACTGATGTCGTGGCGAGGAGGCTGATGTAACTGTTGTCGATGGTTATATTACTGTCCTCATTATCGCCGTCGGTACGGGGACACAAAACGTGCACGGACAGACTGAAGCATCACGCACGGGTGCTTCGTAATAAGATGAGACTAATGAGACTCGGGGCTCGGCTGTTGAGCGAAGCCGAACAAGGAGCGCGTTGGTACCTTTGATGTACCTTGTCTGCCAGCTGGCTTGATCAGCAATGGCGCGCTGCCGCACTGGAGTAATTTGCCGTATTCGCGTCAATCAGTGCTTAATTCTACTGAATCGTTCTATCAAGTAAATTTACATGGGACTACCAAATATTGATTAGGAGACTCTGGACATTCCAAAACCCCGCCCCCACACTTCGCCGAGGTTCTATGGTAGCCACCGGCCGGTGCGGCCGAACAGTGGAAAAAGCACATGACTAATGCCTAGCAAAATACGCTGGGCGATGGGCGGCAGATTGCTAAGGTTTGGTCAGACGCATGATGGCTAATTCAAAGTCCGTTTGCACCCCGATTTCCTGTTTCCTTCATGCTCGGTCCTTTTGTTCCATTTTCTTACTCTGCGACTGTCCAATCCTCCCAGACCGGTCTTGCCATTCTTGCCACCAGTGTTCTACACACCGGCCGTTTGCTGCAATTGACGGCATTGCGGCTTAACTGCATCCTGCGCCACCATGCCCTCCCCCACGAACAATGATCTGACGGAGGCACACCTGCCCGCATTCTACTCGCCACGCGCCGCGCCCGTCGATGGCGGCGTCGAAGACCACGGCGACCCGGCTGCCGCTCCGGTAGACCACCTGTCGCTGTCCCCCGCTGGCGCCGACACGCCCTCCTCGCAACCCCCGCCGCCGTCACTCTTGTCGCCGGCATTCACCCCCCCGGCTACCCCCGGCACGCAGACACCCAAGACTCGGGGGCCTCGAAGCGTCCCTGTTGACAGCTCCATCCCATCGGGCGGTTGTGGCTCCAAGAAGCCTCGTCTGCTAGAGAAATTACCCGAAGTGCAATGCCTCGTTCGCGCGCGCATCCCGACCGTCAATGGCACGGAGATGTTTCTGCATCTCTACGCCAACAACGTCGACAACAAGGAGCATCTTGCCATTGTTTTCGGCAAGCACATCCGCAGCAAGAGCCTGGACGCACCGCGCGAGGGTGAGACGGAAATGGACCGCATGATTCGCGGCGCCTACACCGGCCGCCTGTTTCCCGGCCGCACCACGAGCGGCATGGCCAGCAGTGGGCCCAACACACCACTATCAGAGCCTGCGACCATCACGGCCGCGGACACCCCGCTGGTGCGGATTCACTCAGAGTGCTATACAGGTGAGATAGCCTGGTCCGCGCGATGCGACTGCGGTGAGCAGCTCGACGAGGCGGCGCGTCTTATGGGCCTTTCTGACAACGAGAGCGGTGGAATCATCATTTACTTGCGACAAGAAGGCCGCGGTATTGGCCTGGGCGAGAAACTCAAAGCCTATAACCTGCAGGATCTGGGATCCGATACTGTTGAGGCGAACCTGCTCCTCCGCCACCCCGCCGATGCCAGAAGCTACGGTTTAGCCACGGCTATGCTGCTCGATCTCGGACAAGACAGTGTGCGACTGCTGACAAACAACCCGGACAAGATTCGTGCTGTTGAAGGGCCCAACAGGGAGGTGGTTGTTAAGGAGAGAGTTGCCATGGTGCCACTCTCGTGGCGCGGAAAAGGCGGTTTTCGGAGCGAGGAGGTAGAAGGCTACCTGAAGACAAAGGTAAGCCATCATGCATCCTGCCTTCTAACTGATGAACATATGCTAATAAGCTCCCGCAGATTGAACGAATGGGCCATATGTTGGACATGGGAGGCATGCCACACTAGCAATACGATTTACATAATGGGATATGGACAACAGCATTGCACATACAAGGCGTTTTTCGGCGTTTGTCGAGTTCGATTTGGATTCGTATTAGAGCAGCGAGCTCGCGCAACCATCCAAACAAAACCACATATACATACCTCGCCACTACCTGGCGCTTGAAGTTATGCAGCATTGAATAGAGGAATTTAACAATTACGCATTATTTCATACATAAAGTTACATATTTTAATCCTTGGCCTGCAGCTGGTCGTGTGATATTGTGCATTTCGGTAGGACTACTAGAGTCTTATTAGGTTAGTAGGTAAGTAGGTAGGTACCTGTAGTAGGAGGTACTAACTTACCTGGTACATGTCCACCTGATGCGCGCTCCCCACTTAGAAATTTCGCTGATCGCGATAAGCTCCCTGCGCCAGCGGCGAATTATTTCTTTGCAGACTCACCTCGTATTCGACCAAACCCGCCATGGCACTGTTAAAATTGAACACAGCCCACTAGAATGAAATATTGATACAAGACGCGGAATACCATGTCACTCGGCGATATCCGGCTGCGGCTGGTGATTCGCAGGCACACCGTGCCAGACGTGAAGCTTGTCTGGCCGTGCTCGCCGTCTGATGACTTGACTATTGCCAAGCTGCTCGGCCAGGTTAATGAAGTGGTGCCTCTCGAAGGAGGCGAATGGGGCCTCGAAGACTATGTGGTCGAGCTCGGCGACGGTAACAACAGCTCAAGTTTTGAGTGCTTGCACTTTCAGCTCGTGTCGCGCATCCTCAAGGATGAAGATCAAGTTTTGTAAGTGTAGCATGCGTGCGCATCAAATAAAGGACGATTGAGCTGACGTCTTGCGGTAGAATTCGACCACTTTTGAGCGACGACCTTAAAAGACGACGACGAAGCGGACGACATCAAATTTCCAACGGCGGCAAGCATCTGGTTGACGGCATCGCATTTGGGAGGCCCTGGCTGCATCTGCCTGGGGACCGACCAGCTCTCGAGCTTCCACCGCGTAAACGGGCGCGCATCACATACGGTGACGAAGATGACGACGAAGAAGACTCCAATGCCGAATCTGAGTTTGACGCCGACTGGGACTCCAATGACGAACCAGAGGCCGACGATGGAGAGCACGCAAGTGGCTCCTCATTGGAGGATGAACAAGGCGATGACGACCTGCTGCAGGAACTGCAACTTTTGAAGCAAGACAGGCGTGAAATTTCGGAAGCATCGAGCGACAACGAGGACGTGGGATATGGACTTTTACCCATGCTGGATTCGATGGCGGCGCTGCGAATGGCATATCCCAATATCCCGTCATTTATCATCCAGCAGGAGTTGCGTCGCCAAAACCAAAATGTACGAGATGCATATACAGCGCTGGCACAATCCCACGGGCCGACGCTTAGCTTTGACCAAATGATGGATTCGGTCCTGACGGCGTCGCGACCACCGAATACACCAATTGTTACGCGATTGAAGTCAGTGGGCGAGGAATCGCCCGCGCAGCCACCCACAGGCCGTCGTCTAATTGAAGTTGTGGAGAGTGAAGGGGATGATGCTGTTGAAGAGGACGCAGGCTTGAACGAGAGTGGAAAGGTTGTTGGCCTGGGCATTCGCGATGCTGACGTTGGCTTGGATAATGAAAGTGAGCGCGACGAGACCAGCGATTCGGACTCGTCAGGTGGCGCTTCCTACAAGAAAGCTGGGGATACGGCCAGGGAAGATAAAAACGACGAATCCGATGAGTCCTTTTCCCACTTTGACTCCGACTCTGATTCAAGTTCTGATTCAGACTCCGAGGACGAGATAACTACCGCCCGGTCTCGAGATCCCGTCGAGGCTTTTCTAAGTAGCGATTCTGATTCTGATTCTGAATCGTCTGATAGCGAGTCTAGCTCATCGGATGACTCTGATTCTGGGCCCATGGAAATCTCCACATCGAGAATTCATACACTCTCCAAGGCTGTGACACCACCCACACCATCTGTGCTCGTGCCTGCGGTCGATACCGTCTGCGGTCTGAGTAGGACGCAAAAACGCAACGCAAGAAGGAAGCGGAGCAAGCAAATACGCAATACAGCCAACGGGACCGACTCATTGCAAAACTCCACGCCTGACGAAATCATGGCTGATCTCGCAGCCCGGAAGGCAGCCCTTCTCAGCTACCTTGGAAGCGAGTCTTTGCCATCTGAAATTCCGGGGTCGGTGCCGTTGGATCCATCTCCCAACGAGCCGCCAGCTGACAAATCGCCAATGCAGACGACAAACGGCATTACTGAGCTGCAAACGAATGGCGAAGCGGCTAGCCCCTCACCCAGACGACTCAATCTGAACACCGGGGCTAGTAAGCGGCTGCTGTTTGGTGCCCTTGGACTAAAAGCACCCAAAAGCAAAGCCGACGAGGAGAAAATCAAACAGGATTTAATGAAGGGCGTAAAGCCTCTTACCAACAAACGGCTCGTGGAGGAAGTGGAGGAGGCAGCGCAGCCAGATACTACCATGGAGGACCACAGCTGGCGAGAGAAGATAAGCTATCGTGCAGTCGAATGCTGCCAGGATCGCATTGTCCTGACTGAACCGCCATTTCCATTTGTGCAACGTTGGGATCCGCAGCAGCAATACAACTCGACGCGGAAACGCAAACGGCATTCTCAGCACTACGAAGACTTCGATGACGACTCGGTAGTCTACGGCACATCGGCGACGACAGGCTCTAATAAAAAGAAGAAGACACAAAAGAAGAACTCTGACGACCAGCCCGAGCCCGAGGTGCCAAACGGTCACGCCGATGCTGCTAGACCTGTGGAGGATCTAGACCTGCCCCCGCTCCCTTCTGATCTCACATCGCTGGTGTCACTGGATCAAGACGTGGTGGCTCCTGGTCAACTAATTACCTGGAAGCAGTTGTCCATGTCCAAGGCTACCGGCTGGCAACCTCAACTTGCCTCGTTTACGGCTGTTGTGCTCGTGGGCTCTGACAAGGACAATATCGAAGTGGTCCTGGCCAAGCGTGACCGAGAAAAAAACGACCACGTATACGACGAGCACACCGGGCAACGAGTATACGAAAAATTCGAAGCACCGGCGCTAGACGACCACGCAGAGGCCGAGGCTGACGATGGGTATCGGACTGTCAGCTGGTTTGAGATGATGGATCCACGATTGATTCCCGGATCAGCGCCAGCGGGTTTTGCTGAGATGACCAATGGTGCCGATGCAATAGGAGAGGTAAGCGCAGGAACAAGCGAGCATGCCTCGACGGGACACCCCGAGACGCAACAATGCCGCGCCGAAACACAAGCGAGCGCCGACGGTGCCGACTCAGTGCCTATCCACTCGGCACAGCGCCAGCATCACTTCGAGCTGCCTCTAGCAGACGATGGACTGATGAGCGCGGCGAGCGAAAGTTTGGAGACGGGCCACGCACTTGGTGCGCCGCGCCAACCGAACCACGACGAGGCCGCGCCTGGGTCTCCCGGAGAGGGCCGCCAACAACGAGAAGAAGCTGCTGCTGACAAGTTGGCAACAGGATCTCTCTCCGGGAAACCAACTCTAGACAATGAGGCCGACACGGCCACGAACGCCCGGGAAGCGGCTCAGCCCCAGGCGACTACGACGGTGGCGACGAAGGGTAAGGGGAAGAAGGACAAGGCAAAGGTTGGGGCCAACGGTGCAGATGATGGTGGTGCTGCTATGGTGGTGCCGTCGTCGCTGGCTCACGATACGCAGAACGATGGCGAGGACAGTGTCGTCAACATGGAGGTGGACGATGCACTGGTCGAGCAAGACGGCGACGATGACCTGATCCCGGAGACGATTGTGGATGCCGCGGCGCCGCCAACACCAGTTGATAGGCTGCTAAGCAGTAGCCCGTTCGAGTCGCTCGAGGACCTGTTTGTCACGGCGACATCATCGCGGCCGTCCCAGGGCGCGGCAGGCAGCTCGCTTCCCGTCATGTCAGCTCCACACGCCAGCGATGCCGAGTACGAGGAAGCCATGCGCCGGATCGATAATGATGAATCGGACGCTGGCGCGTCGCGGAACCTGTTCCCCAACGCAACCCAACCAATTGCAGGGACAGCAACCGCAGCAGCCGCACCGGTGGCGCGGAGCAGCCCGCGCAGAAAGGTCAAGTCAAAGAAGGCCGGGTGGACGTTGCCAGAGGGGAGCTTGGTGATTGAGCTGAACTCTAGTCCTGTGCAGCCGCGACGACAGGTGTCACCGGAGGCGGCAGCGCCGCGAAGGGCCAGGCCGGAGCGACTAGCGGCAGCAGCGAGTAAGCGTCGCAGCGCGAGCGCGCAGGTGCAGCCGGACGAGGACGAGGAAGTTGAGGGGAGCCAGCGGCAGCGGGCGAAGCTTCGGAGCCGATCCGGCGAGCGACGGGTTGTCTAACAAGCGGAAACTGGGCAAGTCGTGTCGTGTCGTGTCGTGTGTCAAATTGCAACAATATACCCGGATGAAAAGAAAATTGTGTGTTGATAGGTCTCTACGAAGCACAGGGTTGTCCAAGATAGGTTCAGTGTATTAGTAGTAATGTATTGGTTCTCGGAGTGCCGTTCATGGTTCGAGGCGTAGGCTGGCGGGCTATCAACCGCCGGGTTTCAAGAAGACCCCTGGTATCTTCAACGTTGTGGCTGGATGGCGCCGAGGCAAGCTTTCTTGGCGGTTTAGAAGCAGGGCGTAGGTGGCTAGGGCTGATGGAATGGTGGGTGATGAAGAGGTGGTGGGATGTTTTAGTGGCTTGCGCTTGAAGATGGTCAATGACTGACCGCCCTGTCACGCGACCACTTGTCGTGGTGTTGTGGAATGCCCCCTACTTAAGGTATCTCCTCTATCCCCTATATCTCCTCTATCACCTGTATCACTCTTATTCGAGGTAGGCATTGGTAGCGAACAGATTAATCGCCTTCGTTTTCGACTCCAAATGTCGTTTCTCCGGTATCGCTCCATCCGTTGAAGTTACGCAGCACTGAAGGAAACGGACCGACGGGGCCGGTAATGAGCTGTTGTCGTGCAAGATGCAATATCTAGTTTGTCTCTCCATCTCTGTCCCTTTTTTTTTCTTTGCCTTTCTCCCATCAGTCACCTTTTACTGTGTCCGACCTAAAAACCGCTCCGTAGGCGCTGCCAAGACTTTACTGGACAATGCGGTGTGAAGTGGTGTTGCGCGCGGGCGCGTGAGTCTGTCGTCCACTAGAGGGGGGGCACATGACGAGCGAATGGGAAAGAAACCTAGCTAAACAAAGGCGGCTTTGGTAATTATTAGCTGAATCTCGCTAGCTGTAGCGGCGAACCAGCGTGGTAATGATGACGCTGGGTTGTGTCTGTACCTTATTAGTACTTAGCATGGTGGTGTGTGTGAGGGATGGACGCTGTCATCCCGAGGCCATTGGGTGGGATGTGCCTGTCTCACCGTTCCAAGGCTTGGCTTAAGCCAAGCCCAATATTTAGTAGTTTTATGACATGCCCGACTCTTTTTTGAATTCTCGTGGCCTTTCTTTTTCTTTTCTTTAACCTACTTCAAACGACCTCTCGTTTGATGCATCACTTGCCATCCTTCCACTGCACGCATAATCCAAGGATTCTCTAACGACAAAAACGAAACAAGAGCCTAGAACTTGTCGATCTCCCTGCACCGCACGCTTGTGAATTTAGCTCGGTCCCCTAAAACCTGTGGCTGCGGGGAAACCTGGTTCAATGACTTATTGTTCGGACAGGCAGAGAGCCGAGCAATCAATCAATCAATTCACGCCTATTTTGTCCCTCCCCGACGCAGGACTGGAGGAGGGGTCTCGCCACTGATTAAAAGCGCATACGGCGGACGTCTTTGTCTGCTTCCCTTTTAACCAAGAAAAGGGTTCCTGGCTGGCCAAAAACCCTTTGCCATCTACAAACAGAAGCTTGTCACTGCTTTACTTTACCTTGCCCGGGAGTCCCTTGATGCTCCTGGTATAAGAAGACGCATGCACCACAGCCATCGTGGGGTAATAAAAAGGTACTACCACCACCAAAAACTGCATACAGCGGCCGCAGACTGCCGGCCGCCTCCACCATGATCCCTTCACCAGCAACATCGCCGCGCGCCGGCTCCTCCGCACCGCTCAACACAAGGATTATCACCATCCTCCTCCTTCTCTCCGTCCTTGACCCAGTTCTCGCCAACTCGCCGCCCATTCCTCTCCCAACACTCCAACCCGCCTCACCACCGGACCACCATCACCACAACATCAATCGGCGCGAGGAGCAGCAGCAACAGCCTCCCGGGCCGTATACGCCGCTCGTCACCCCCGCGCCCTCGGCCGTCCCCGACGCCGTCGTCCTGCAGGGCCAGGGCTTCCGCCAGGAGACGTACTACACCTGCATCACCGCCCCGAGCGGCAACGAGCACTGCGGCTGGCACACCCCGCTGCTGCGGCTGCCGGACAAGCAGGGCAGCGCCGCCGCCATGGTCGCTGCGCCGGGGGGGCGCCGTGCCACTGATACCCGCGTCGTGGTCGCCGTGGTCGCCGCGCTGGCTGGCCTCTTTGCTGTCGGCATGATGTGAGTGAGGGACTGGGCTTGTTTTTGGGTTTCATTTCTGGCGTATACATTAGGATGGACGGGTTTTTGTCAGGCGAGGTCGGCAGGACACCCCTCGCCTTGACAATAACGATGATGACGACATATATGATTATGATTACGATTGTTTATTCTTTGGGATACTTACTCTTCTTTTTTCCTTGTTTTTTGTTCTTTTTCTGGCGTTCTGGAGGAGCCATGTCGGGGCCTACCAAAGATACCACACCATTCGTTATCAGTGCACATACACCTGCGAAACAATGCATTGACTTTTCCTGATATGAATTTATGTGTACGTCTGTGATAAATGAAGTAATTTTCGGCGTGCTATTAATACAATAGACAGCTGCCTACAGATTATAGCAACGCATATCCGACGACTGAGACATTGGTTACGAGGGCACGCATGTGTTGTACCAATCACGTCACAGCATCGAAGAACGAGTCTGTTTTAATTTTTTTTGGTAGAAACCCCCAAAACACCATTTTATTCATGCTAGCGAATTGAGGACAAGATGGAAAGGCTGCTCACAACCATTTTTTTGTTTCTCCTCCCTTCGTATCAACATATTCATCACGCTCGCCCTTTCTTGAGCCTTTTCTGTAGTTCCTGCCAAATTCGTCACGACCTGGGTAGATAGCGACAGAGAAAAGGTAGGCAGAAAAAAAAGAAACCCAAAATGCTGTTGCACCACGGTACTTGGCCAAAGATTTCCACACATGATGAACCTGAAAAAAGCAATGTGCCAGAGCGCCAGCCCAACCGCAAGAAGAGTTGTTTTTCCGTCGCAGGAAAAAAAAGAGTGCTGTCGTTCTATTCGATGATTCCGGATCGCATCGTTGTGGACAAAACACGCGTCCCCCCTCGCATCCCGGTTTGTTACAGGGTGTGCGCTTATTTCTCCTTCTTGGGCTTGGCGCCCTTGACCTTTGCCGTGCCCCGGAGCTTCTTTAGACGGTTCTTGCGCTGCTTGCCTGCAAAGTTTGTTAGCACTCATTCACATATCCCAGACATCCCGGATGTAAAGGTCATGGACGGAGGGGTGGAGACATTGATGTCCACCACAACCGCCTCGTCCTCTCCCTTGTACCATCACGACAAAAAAAGAATCAACGTACGCTGCTGCTTGGCGGCGCGCTCGGGCTTGGTGGCCTTGCCAACACGGATCAGGCGGTAGCGGGGCTCGAACTTGAGCATGGCCTCGGGGGAGTCGTAGACGGTGGCGAAGCCGGTGGTCTTGCCGCCACCAAACTGGCTCTTGAGGCCAAAGACGGAGATCTGGTCCTTCTGGGCCTTGTACATGGCGCCCAGCTTCTCAGCAAGCTCGGTCTTGGAGATACCAGCACGGCCGGGGTGGAGGATATCACTGCATGACCAAACGAGATTAGCAACCGCGTACATGGGAGAATGGAGCAAAGCCGCGTGGGTTATTGCCGTTCGGGCACGGCAAGAGAAGAATATTTCGAGCGATTCGAGATGGATGATGGCAGTCGCATTGTTGGCCTCTGTTGTGGCTCGTGGAATTGACTTTCTTGGAAATGCTTGCAAAATTGTCGATCAGGTTGTAGCCGCAAGAAATCTCACAATCGCCGTGGTTTCCGCCAAAATTCGCATCCGATAATCAATTTCGTTGTTGCGCTCGCCATCTCTTCGTTTTCGAAAATTCTTCTCTTGTTCGTGCCGTCCGAGCATTGCCCAACAATCGGTCACTCTCTCGCGAAAAAGGGACGGAGGGAAAAGACTCACACGACCATCTGCTTGCGACCCAGCAGAGGGTTGCGGAGGAACTTGCGCGTGCGAAGCGTCACAGGGGTGTCGTTGTCCGCCATGGTTGCTGATTTTGCCAATGTGGTGCGATGGTAGAGGGAAGAGGCCGTTGCGGATTGTCACGAAGCCGTGGATATGAGGGCTAGAACTGCGGGCTGGGGGCTCCTCTAGCGCGCACCCCAAGCCACGGATAGATTTTTTTTCGCCCACATCCACTGTCGCTTAACACGCCAACCCTAGGTCTGCAATGAAAGTCACGTGAATTCTCTGGGCCTGTCGCCTCCTATGGCTTTGAGTGGGTCAGGTGAGGCGCCTTACTGGGACCCGCATATTCGGACCATACTTCATCCTCTTGAAAGTTCACTCAAACCACTGTGTTGATTCATGTAATCGACATGGCGCCCTGGCAGGCCTCTGTCGATAGATTCTGCTACCAATATCTGCAATTGGAGGCGGAACCGAGCCTGCCACCCGCTGAATTTCTCAAGCTATTCGAGGCACAGGAAGCCATCTACGAGCGCGCCTTCGCCGACAGCCTGCGGTTCGCGCCGCCGCCGCGCTATCAGCTGCGCGTGCTCAAAGCCCTGGTGGCCGCCATCGAGAAGAGCATCGACGACTGGGAACAGCATGTAAGTTTGTTGGCCACAATAGCCCGTCACGCAACGATACCGTACTCGTAGACAGAAAGCAGCATTCTGATGATCTCCGTACTCTTTTTCTCTCCTCTCTCGTAGGCGCTCTCTGATAACCTCATGTCGGCCCTAACGGGACTTCTCGCCGCGCCGCTGCCTTCCGAGGTCGACTCGGCGCAGCAAAAGTGCTACGTGACCTACGCTCTGTCGCTGCTGCCAGCTGAAGCAGAAGCTGCCGCAGGTGCCACGCCCCCGACAATCACTCTGCTTGAGAGCCGTTCGCTCATATCGGCGGGCGGCACCACCGGCCTGCGGACATGGGAGGCGGCGCTGCACCTAGGCCAGTACCTCTGCGAGCGCCCGGAGCTCGTCCACGACCGACGCGTGCTGGAGCTCGGCGCCGGCACGGGCTACCTCTCCATCCTGTGCGCGCGGCACCTAGCCGCCGCACACGTCCTCGCGTCCGACGGCTCTGACGACGTCCTCGCCAACCTTCCGGACAGCCTATTCCTCAACGGGCTGCAAGAGGCCGGGAGCACCTCGTCGCGGATCGCGCCGATGGATCTGAAATGGGGCCACGCGCTGTTCGGCACCGAGGAGCAGGAGTGGAACGGCGGCCGCAGCATCGACGTGGTGCTTGGCGCGGACATTACGTACGACGCGAGTGTGATCCCCGCGCTCGCGGCGACGCTGCTGGAGCTGCTGGCGCTGCATCCGCGCGCCGAGGTGTACATTGCGGCGACGCAGCGCAACCACGCGACGTTTGCCGTGTTCCTGGACGCCTGCCGGGCGCAGCGCCTGGCGGTGGAGGATCTGCACTACGGCGTCGCGCCGCGGGAGCAGCAGACGGGGCCGTTTTACAACGACGCGGTGGAGATTCGGGCGTGCAAGATCAGTAGGGTACCATGATGTGAGGGTAATGGACCATGGCAGCTGAGCATGAAGGATCGTGGCGCAAGTGCCGAGCATCGGGATTTCCTTTGCGGGCTACGAAGGATCCTTCTGCATGAGAGCTGGGAACTTGCTGCAGATGGTTTGTAAGCAGAAGAGTGTATTCTCCCGCATCACAAGGACCAGTCGACATAACTAGAACACGTCGACGTTGTGCGACGTGGTTCAGGTGGTGCGGGTGTTTACCCTAGATAGCTTGCGGGTGAAGAAGGCGTCGCGCAAATTGCACCGAATGGGAGTATATGCCCGAGGTGGTGTGAGGTATTTCACGGTGTTTTGTGCTTGGCAAATTTACGCCCGATGAGGATTTCCTTAGCAGTGGCTGCAGTTGCTGGTGGTCGTTGGATATGGGTGCAACTCTGCGGTCGTTGATAGGCAAGCACAAGTCGAGTCGTGCCAGTATGCTACCCTGAAGCGCACACCGTTGAAAGCAAGCAGCAGTGCGAGAGCATCACGGTAGCGTCATGACTATCGGGATTAGAAGACGTTGTGCTTGTGATCTAACCACCTGAATGACGGCTGTCAGTTTGCTCGGCAACGATGTGGCAGCCCATTGCCCTTGCCCATGTAGATCACACCACGAAAGCCGTTGGTTATCAGATTCCGCCCCATGTCTTACTCCAGACCTGCGCAATAGTAATAAAGTAGCTCAACGGCCGTGGCGTGATCGTGCCAAGGCCAAAGCTTGTTTGCGTGCTCGCACCAAGCCTGGACGGCATTCGCAGGTGGTCACTCAACAGGCAATTTGCGCAATCCGTCCCTTGTCCCGAAAAGCATCTGCCGCTAGCAATCGCCGTCGCGAGAGAAATCCCGAGACAAGTTTGTCGAAGTAAATAATACGTAACAGAAAGTTTCGGCAAAAAGACCGTGGTAATGGTTGGGGGATCTTTTGTCGTATACATGGCGTCATGGACTGCGCCGCAGTGACCACGGAGCCCTAGCTCCGCGAACTTGGTCCGCCCTGAGACCTCTGCCTTGGTTTTCAACGTCGCGGACCCTGGAAAATGAGACTGTATCCAGCCGTCCGGTTTGATAGTGGATATGCGGGAGAAGTTTCAAGGTTTCTGGCCAGCCAGCCAGCTTGCCGGGTGGCGTGGCAGTTGTGTTGTAACAAGGATTGACGTTGCTGGTTTGTGATGGGAGGACCACTCATGATCTTGAATCAGCAACATCATGGGTTTTCGAGAGTAAGATGAAAGGGAGTGCGTGTAATAGGCGTGCACTAGGTATATACACGTATACACGCCCTGTTTGTTGTAGAGCCGGCGCACAAGGGCCGGTTCACATCAACGCATCCTCACAGGGTGCGCTGAGCACGGATTCTCTATTGCAGCGGCCATGCCCTGTCCTTGGAAATTGTGACCCTCTACGGCGTTTAAATTTCTCTTTCAAAAACAGGCTTCTCAGAAATACCCTTAAAAATTCTCTCCAGTCCTCAACTCCAGCGTTACATGCTCGTCTCAGAGCTGGTACTCTAGGGTCATCTGGCAGTCGATGTACCGCAGTGAGACGATTGATGGCATTGATCTATTTTTCGTACACGATGCCGACGAGCTGGCCGAGATTAGCTTATCTTGAGCATAATGGATCTTTTTATACGTCTCAATCTCTCTCTGCAGAGGGCCGCCAAGACGGCCAGTGGCAAAAGCTTGAAGTAACAAGTCACCGACTCGCCTGATTTGTCTTGAATTGCCACTATTGAAGTCCTGTGATCGAGAGCCTCGTCAGGGTCGGAAAGGTCCACAGTGACTGCTGTGGGCTCGTACATTGTTGTCCATGTTTCGAGGACCTTGAGAAGGCCGCTGTCCAAAACTGTACGCGGTGCGAAGAACCAGCCTGCACTTTTTCAGGAATCGCGTCATGATATTTTCGTCTCTGGCCTCAATTCTGAATCGGAACTCCTTCAGAAAGATGTAGTCTCCAAGCAGAGGTGCGATCTCCCCTGCCCGTATCTTGTCCAGATTGAACGAAGGCAGTGACTCAGGTGCGCACTCGTCGAAGAGCGGTTCAGAGCCTCTGGTGGACACCGTCGTAACTTTGTGGGGAGACTTTCAGGCCATGTTGCTAGGTCGGATGATGTGAGGCTAGGCTAGGACTGAACTGCTAGCATCATGATGTAAACAGTGCTGAGATTACGAAAGGGTTGCTTGCTTTTCGGGTTGTACTAACTAGGCAGCCTCGTCACCTTTGAGGGAGAGATATCTGCCGTAAAACACACCCGAATTGCAGTGCGAGCATCACTGGGAAAGTAGAGATGAGGTCGCAAAAGGTTGCTTGGGTCATAAAGTTCTGACTCTTATCTTGGGGTTTTGAATCACGACTAAGATTCTTACGACTGTATAATCACTGGGGCCGTTCTGTTCTCATGGTCCTTGTTTTCACAACTTGTCAGCGTTTTCGAAAATTTCTCCTTGTTTTAAAGAAACAATATGTAACAAGACCACTCGCATCGGTATGAGCGGGCACAAGATCGGTCGAAGCGCATAGAGCCCAACCAATGATGGACTGCCCAGGAGTTAGGCAACGGGCCCGAGACGGCGCTCGCCGGCCCCGCTGATGCGACCCGCCAGGTACAACAACTCTTGTTGCCGCACCCGACGCCGTGTGCGAGAACAGACGCTGCTTAACTTATTACAAGATAGTTTGTAGGGGCTGGCGTTGTTGCTGTTGCAGCAGCACAACCAACCAAGGGTCATATGTTGTGAAGCATCGGTTCAATAACCGCACCACATACAGGCAGTGCTACCTTCTCCTTCGCCAAATCTTCAATACTCGCGACGTAGCGCAATTCCTGCAACGTTGGTAATGCAGGTAAGTCATCAGAAGGACCGACTGCCCCCTCCGAGCAGGTGGATGGTCGGCGCGTGTACATGCTGGGAGGTGCAATACTGCAGTGGCAGATTCGTCAGCGGTTGTTCAAGTATATAGATTACCTTGGTAGTATCACAGTCCGTACTTTGAATGGGCCGGCTGGTCTTCGTTCTAATTCCCCGCGACGAAAAGAATTTACGGACATCATGGAGATTTGGAATCCAGCTACTAGCATCCGTCAACAAATCGTGTCGGAGGTAGCGACCATATCTAGAGAACAGTGCCCAAGGTTCGATTGGCCAACTATCAACTCCTCGCGGTAATCACTGGGGACGTTTCACTCGTCACCAGTCCGAGCTCTCAGACATCGTGAGCCTGCACAGGCCCCGAAACGGGTGATACTCCACATGCCTATCATGCATCAGCGGTCGGCAGTCGAAATCACCAGACTTGGCTACATTCATGTGCTCGATTGGGGTATCGATACTAAGTCGGGAGGCTGTATAAACCGGGAATATCAAGCAATTTGCCAGAAAGATATGGGTCTACGATTCACCATTACCTGAAGCCAGGCGTTCGGTATGTTGTCCGCCGTCAGTAGATGGTCGCGAGTATCTTAATCCGACACCAGATCTTCGACTGCCGGTTACTCTTGTCTGATGCCAATATCGATGCAGTGTTGACTGCTGGCCACTGGTGTCGACTGCCGTAGGTTTGAACATCAAACAACTGACCACCACAGGAGCTGAATAACACTACTCAAGTATAGCCAAGAATAGCCGCACAGCCCAACGTGCGTTTTGCCTGATCCGTTGCCTGTACGAGACACTCTGGGGCCGGTTCCATAAGGCCAAGTCCATGCGAAACGTAAACGACCAGTTTCAGTGCGGAAATGTTTTCATTCGAGATATGTGACAAGGATCGTGGCCGAGCCGTTGGAGCCGCAGCTGCGGGGTCCTCCGTCGCAAGGCGAGAGCGGGAAGAGGGAAGCCCGTGGAAGCCGAAAGCAACAACGTGTTTGCCGTATTACGGTCGATAAATATTGATAACAAAACCTCAAACGGCCATGTGAGCAATGCCGGCAGTCTTCATGCAAGCCGCCTGCAGCGCGAGAACACGTCGTCCGCAGTAGCATGCAAGCCTGACTTGATGGTCGGGTTTTGTGACTGGGCTGGGGGAGGCGGTGAATGCCACGACAGCACGTGTACGCCGTATGCAGTGCGGCGGCGGCGAGCGTCGGCGAGTACAACGACGGACCGCGACGATCAATTATCGGCGCTACGAAGAATGGCAGTTGGGGAGAAAGGATGTATCATTACTGTGACGCCGGGAGATGAACCAGCTGTCACGATCGCGGGTGTTGGATCCCAGTACCTGGGGTTGACTGCTGGGCTGAGCAGGCGCTGAGACAAGTGTGGAAGCATGCGGCCCAAACGAAGTAAAACGGAAGCCAGGAATCAGCGTTTGACTTCAGTTCGTTTTTTTGCCGAGCTCTTTACTTGCAACGAAACCCTTCGTAAAGATGGAGTTGGCAGCACTGCCACAATATTCTCGCCGCCATGCCTTATGCCTTGACCGGCCGGATGACAGCGGGAGCGGCTTTTAGCTGGAATTAGCTGCAGCGCGGCCTGGCGTAGAGGCTTGTTCTTTTGACTTTCGAGCAAGTTATTGGTGGCAATAATGGCGCTGGAAAGAGAGAAGTCTGGAACATGCCGTTGTGGCAATTCGCGCCTTGGTTCTTGCGAGAGAGCGCCACACAGCTTGGTTGGCCCCTCGGCTGGAGAGTGGCTCAACTTGATAGTTGGAGGAACAGAGGCCTTTTTGGCATCTGCCGTTTTGACGATGCGCATCAGTCTCCCCATTCCCCCTCATCCTCATCGTCGGAGCCGTTGATGCTGAGCTCGGGCGCAAGGTCAGGTACCAACGCAGCAATAGTCGACGGCTAATTGGTACTAGCAGGACGGGGGCTTCATGCACTTCTCCGAGATCTCGCACCTCATGTTGGGGACGGATTGGATGGTATTTCTCCTCACAGCGTTGGACGGGATGCAGCTCAATGCAGCTTTGCTGCTCGCCTTATTAGCCACCCCAATTTTGGCAATTTTGTCCCAATATCGCCCCCTCCTTTCTCGCTGTAGGTCCCAGCTGGTTCGGCGGTCGGCGGTGGTGGAGCGGCCGGGCTGAAGTGGTATTGAATTTACTGGTGCAGGCTCGGGCTGGACGGAGCACTTTGGTCGCGCCGGGCGTGCCCTTGGATATGCGCGATGGAACCCCAAGAGGTTCGAGACCGTTCGCCAGGCGCCGAACCCCTGCAAGGGTACGGTGGTGTCCGTCGAGTCTGGGCGGGCGGGTTGACTGTGGAATGCAAGTGCATGTACTTGCTTTTTGGCGGTGCTATCAGCAAGGGCTCGAGTACTCCGTACCAGGGAAGTCTATTAATGGTATCCGTACTCCGTATCTTCTGCAGAGATGCGAACCATGCATCGTAACATGAAGCTTGGGGCCTGTCCATCGAAATTGGCCCATTTCGCTGGAATTGATTGATTTCCCGAGGCGTGGAAGATTTCGTTTGTAGCGTTGGGCATTGTCATCGCCGTCTCTGTGGTCGCCGTTATGCTGCGCATTGAAAGCTTGGAGACGGAGCTGAGGAAGATGGGTGTGTATGGATAGGCAAGCTAGATACCTGTCACGCCACAGGTTGGTGTTGTGGTGTGTGCAGGTGTGTGGTCGTGATTGCTTGTTTCTCGCTTGGTTTACCTAGTGGTGCGCCATCGATCGTGATGAAGGTGGGCGGTGACATTTTGGGTGCGAATGCCAACCTAAAAATGGCTGACGGATCAACAGTGGGCGTTGCGGGGCAGTTGGAGCTTTAGCACCATGGAAAGGAGAGGATTACAGTGGACTTGGGCGCCAAAAACGCCAGCTGCCAGCCTGTTGTGCTGCCACCGCCTGTTCTGTTTCTGTTGGCGTCTTCCCTGCTAAGCCCCGCCGGGGATGATTTGGGTCCTGATAGCAAGTATTGGATGCCAATAACCAAGCTTGATGGACCAACCTTGTGGTCCTTTTGCTCCTGGGACCACTGACGATACCTACCTACCTAACTAGTAGTTACTTATTACTGCGATGTTGTAGCACGCAATCCATGACGGAACACATGGCTAACGCCTGTGCCGTCTACTGGACACTGGGCAACTCCTGTCGCATCACCTCAGACCGCCAAACCTTAGGCGGCCCATGTCAGTCGGTGCTCGCCTAAAAGTAATTGGAGGTCTGTCCAAGCGAGCTACCTATTGGAGAAGCAAAAAAAGGAGACAACAAAAGGCAATAGTTAAACAAAGAACCAAGAAGGACAGGAACATCACGTCTGTGCAATGTCTCTCGTCACAGTCCTGTCATGGCTTCGAACGTCTCGTTCTGTACTCCATACTACAGTTGTCGCACGCCCACTCACACGCCGGCTGGGATGTCCATCCACACCTTTCTGTAACCTTTGCCTCCTTGCCTCCATATTGCTCCTTTGCTGCTAGCTTCCTAGGCTGCGCTAGAATTTTTTTTTTTTAAATCCTAGCCTACTTTGGCTAGTAATTAGTTGCAAAGGGAGGTGTGTGCTTTTCCCCAACGCTTCAGCTCAGGTACTGCAAGTTTCCCCTCTGGCCACACCCTCTCATTCTTTTTAGAAAAACCTGCGTCTGCCCTCACTCAGCTGCAGGAGGGACCAGAGTTCAAAGAATGAGAAAAAATCTCTCGCCACTTGAGCAATTCAGGTCCTCCTCGTTTTGCTGATTTCTTTTCTTTCATTTGATCAGCATCATTCGTGTCTCGCCAGCGCCGATCGTGCTTCAATTACAAACGTCACCATTACCAAGTTCCGTCCCCAGCGAAGCGCCCACCACGTTATCCGCTTCTCAGCCACAGAGCGTGCTGAGCCTGTCCTCCATTTTCCAAGGCCTTCAAGGGGGGAAATTAGTGACACTCCCCGCCCCGGATATCCCAGCCGGTTTCCTCTCCTGACCAGCAACCGCTTCAATCAAAGCTTTAATATCGTTGGCGCGCCTCTCCCAAAACTCAAAATTCCACCGTTTTGCATCCCCATCCTCTCACCTTTGGAAATTTTTGTCTCGCCTGTTTGGGTTCTCATCGTTCCTTTGCAGCCTTCCGACTCTCCTCGTCCTATGTATAAGCCAAAACAAACACCTCCCTGATTCTGCCTCATCCATACGCTGGCAATCGAACAACCTCCTCCGATGGTCCATCACGGTTGTCACCACGTCTTCTACGCACCAATTCCATACGCCTAGTTCTCCAGCAACCGTAACCATCATGTCCGGCCCTCACAACTACACTTTTGCCATGCAAAAATATCTTCTCTTGCAAGAGCAACACGCCGAGCTCAGCACCCACCTCGAGCAGATTCGCCCGCGTCAATCCTCTCTCTGCAGCGGCGCCTCCACTATCTCGTCCCCCGACTCGTCCCCCAACCGCACCGAGCCCTTTCTCTCGTATCCCGACACGAGAACCTCGCCGCGCAAGAGGTCGCGTGGCGGCCAAGCGCGCTGCTCCGGCTGGGCCGCCGACGGCCGCCGCGGCTCTGCCGTCCTCGACACCATCCCCGACGAGGAGACGATGCAGGCCATCTCCGCCGAGGAGCGCCGCCTGTTTGACGTCAACGAGAGCATCAAGCGCGCCCTGACCGAGATGCTCAACTGCGACATTGTCCGTGCCGACAGCTCCATGCGCATGTGGACGCAGACCCGCCTCATGGAGGCCGAGAAGGAGCTGCGCTCTGGCCGCCGCCGCCGCAGCTCGCCTTGCCGACAATAATCACCGCCTTGACTCGGCATTTCTTTTTATCAGCGGACGGCATATATCCGCCAAAAATGTACAACTACTACTTTTTAATGCATCGTCGATTTGGCGTTTTTGGGACACATTTGCCAATGCAATCTCCGACAGAGCTTGGCCACACATCACTTGCACAGCGAAATCATTTGTTCTTTCTTTTTTGTTTTGGGGGTCTTGGCGGTCGTGCGACCGGATCAACGTGGTGCAAGCTACCATTTTATTTGGTTCTTTTGTTACACAATTTTGAGTCACGCCTAGATGCTGTAGCTGTATCACTAGCAAACAAGTCAGGTAGACTTTTGATTGACCAAGTCGCCATTTTCATCACGAGACAACTGCCTTGCACCAACACCTGTAGTAATGAGTGACCCTTGACGATTCAAAAACACGAAAAACTGATCAGCCCGACTGGAATGCGATTGAAGAGCGACCAATGGACAACCAAGTTACTAGCTGAGTACTTAGTTTTAGTTCTTCTGTCTCCATGGCACCTTCATATTTGCTGCTGTGGAGCCTGGGAACCAACATCGCCGAATTGTCAACGCATTCGTGCTACCTACTAGGAACCTGCAAACCTGTATATTGCCCTCTACCTACTCACCACTAATATTTGACAAACAATAAAAACGTTAGAGGGATTAGTAATGAGTCATAACAATGCCAGCTCGAGTATCATCTTCACATCCCAGTTCACAAGTCTATTTTAGATGATACTACCCATGGCGGGGAGCCAGTGTGGGAAGCGAGCGTTATCAACGGGCAGTGGCCCTGGTGATTGTGGCCATTGGTGGGCGTCGCCTGTTGCGGAAGAGGTTGAGCGAGACGTGAATATTAATGAATGGGACCATTATGAAATGATGATGCTTCGGTAGCAAGTTACTAGGAGATACCTCTAGGCTAATAATAATAATAATAACGATAGTTGTCAATGGAATGAAAATCACAAGAATCATAGAAAAGATAATAATAGTGAGGATAGAGGATAACCAGAATGGCATTACAAGTGATAATAGCGCTAACAACGACGATCACAACGATAACGATGATAGTGATAACAGCGATGACAGCTATATAATAGCGACGACGATAAGAAATACAGTCACTCCTTGCCATGGAGTTAGTTGCTTGACAGGCCCGCTATGCAAACTCGGCGCTCGCCGAGTGGGGACTGTGACTTCCAAAAATGGCAAAAAAACAGCACTTACTTAATAAGGTACTGAGCTGGCTGAACTTCGGCCCCTCGTCTTTTTTATCCATTCTGACGTCGTCATACCAAAGAGCAGTACACCCAAACACGCCACCATGTCGGTCCTCCTTGAGACGACTGCTGGCGATATTGTCATCGATTTACTTGTTGAGCATGCGCCTAAGCTATGCGAAAAGTGAGTGTCCCTTTTAACCCCAACTTCTCAGACGCATGACTAACAACGCCCAGCTTCCTCAAACTTTGCAAAACCAAGTACTACAATTTCGCTCCCATTCACTCGGTCCAAAAGAACTTTTCATTTCAAACCGGCGATCCTCTCGGTCCTCTTTCAGCAGCCTCCGATGGCGGCTCCTCGATATGGGGTAACATCTCCCGCGACCCCCGCGACCGCACGTTTCCTGCGCTATTCCATCCGAAACTGAAGCATCTGGAGCGCGGCACCGTTAGCATGGCGACGGCACAAGATAGCTCCGATCCAGATATCCGCGTGGCTGGCTCCCAGTTCATCATCACCCTTGGCGAGGGCACAGACTCTCTAGACGGAAAAGCTGCCATATTTGGCAAGGTCGTCGAGGGCTTTGATGCCCTGGAGAAGATCAACGATGCCATCGTCGACGACAAGGGTTATCCATTCGTCGATATTCGCATCAAGCATACCTTCATCCTTGACGACCCGTACCCAGACCCGGATGGTCTCCGCGAACCGAGCGCTAGCCCCCCACCCTCAGACGAACAGGTTAAGACGGTGCGTATTGCCAACGAAGCAGCGTTACATGAAGACGACGGTATCGATGAAGAGACTCTCGAGCGCCGGAGACGCGAGCGCGAGGCTCATGCGCAGGCACTCGTTCTGGAACTGATGGGAGACCTGCCGTTTGCAGAGGTGAAGCCGCCGGAGAATGTCCTATTCGTCGCCAAACTGAACCCTGTAACGGGTGGGGAGGACCTTGAGCTCATTTTTGGCCGTTTTGGCAAGATTCTCAGCTGTGAAGTCATCCGCGACGCCAAAACTGGCGATTCCCTTCAATACGCCTTCATAGAATACGAAGAAAAGGCGTCTTGCGAAGCCGCCTACTTCAAAATGCAGGGTGTTCTCATCGACGATCGGCGTATCCATGTGGATTTCTCTCAGAGCGTGAGCAAAATCAGCGATGTCTGGCGAAAGAACGCCAACGACAAACGAAGAGCCAATGCATCCCGCCGCCGCGGCGGATGGGGCGGTGTGGACGAGCTCGAGAAGCGCCGTCAGTACAGGGAAGAGGCCGATCGGCCGACGGGTAGGGGCTACGGTATGGTACATGGCAAGGAGGAGATGCGCGGCCGACACGAACGTGCTGGGGCTGAAAAAGCCCCCATGGAAAACAAAGCAGGTCGCGACCGGGACAGCGTCCGCCGAAGGAGCAGAAGTCGAAGCCCACGCAGGCGAGATCGGGCGAGGGAAGATGGACGTAGAAGAGACGACCATCGCAGAGACCACCACCGAGATCGAGATTATGATAGACGTCGCGATGATAGGCGGAGGTAGGCTATCAGTGCAGATACGAGGTAGGTAGGCCAACCCACGATAGGCAATTCATCACAGCTATCATAGCTATTACGACGATTACGACTATTACGACTATCACAATTATTACGACTATTACGACTATCACGGCTATCGTAGCTATCACGGCTACTGTAGTTATCACGGCTATCATAGCTATTATGGCTATCACATCTATCACGGCGGGCGACTGTCGAAAGCGTATTATCTACTTGCATCGTCTGGGGACAAAGAGGCTCTCTGCGGTGTTACGGGACCATGAAGTGCCGGGGCGCTTATTGGTGCAGGAGCTATTTACAACCCGTGGGGGTGCACTACATGAGCTTGGCAATGACTCAGTTTGGGCAATGGCTCAGATCCAGATATTCTGCCTGTGGCTTGGACACCCGGATCGTTTCCGACAAAGCGTTATTGGTCAGTCCCACTGCTGTACTTCCTCGCCCAATTCCAACCCTGGCGCCGCACCCTGCGTGGTAATGGTCATCTGCCTCTTAAATTCTGCCTCATTTTCCAATGCAAAAGATCTTGGTTCGCGCTGCAGCGTTCGTTGGGTTTTGCGCCTCAAGACTTTGAATTGCGCCGGCGGCCATCGTCTCCTTGCGTTGCACAGAAAAGTACAAAGGGGACTAGAGAGGGCGTGTGCTTTTGTCGTGGTATATGCATAAGAGGGCCGGATCCTCTCGTTCATTCCACCACTCTAGAGAACACGGGCCGACCGGTCGTGGCTTCCACATGGAAGACGAGTTACACGATTGCTGGAGGGGGAAAGAGAAGAGAGAAAGAGAGATATCGAGGTGGATGCGGCGGTAAGGGCTAGTCGATGCGGGCAAGGGCCTGTTTCATGGTTACGAAGGGGGAGCTTCTTTGGAGATGCCTTTCTGCATGGGACGAAGGAGAGAGGGGAGAAGAGGAGCAGCAACGTGGTACAAAGAAGTCAAAAGACCACTGGGCAGTGGAGTCGTTGTCGACCTTGGCAGGGCTGAGACGCGTGTTGGTGATGCTGTGTGGGAAAGAAGCTGCTGCTGCGCACGAGGCTGAAACCTTTACGAGAGATACAGGTAGTCGCACAATCGCCCAATCGCCCCCAGGCGAACGCTCTCTGGGCGACGTGTCTACGGGCTACTGCGACGGAGCGAGCGATGGACCATTGACGTGAGGGCAGCAGCCAAAGAAAGCGAACGAAGAAGCGGGCGTCGACGGCTGTGGCTGGTGCTTTGCACAGAAAGGAGCTTCTAGTGACGTTGAGCAAAGGAGAAGCGCGCGCCGGGCCAAATTGCCCGCAGGTGCCGGGAGCGATTCCCTGCTGCAAGTTTCCTGCTGCGCGCTGGCTAGATGAGAAGGGGGATTGCCTTGTCGCCGCGTACAACCTGAAGGGGGCTCGGGTGGCCGCAGGACGGACCATTTTTTTTTCTTTTGGCAGCGATGTCCGTGGTTGGGTCGCCACAATGAGGATTTCCACCTCGTCGAGAGTTTCTTTCGGGGTGTCCCGAAGATTATTTTTTTATTGTCTTTTTAATGGGTCTTCCTTGTGTTCTATGGGGAGTTTCCAAGATATTAAGAGGAGAAGGGAAGCAAGGATGCAAGGGTTTCGACGAGATGAAGATGCGGAGGAGAGGGGAAAGCGGGAGAATGAGAATGAGGCGGCGGCGGCGGCGGCGGCACCCTCGCCCGGCGCATATGTGCGCTCAATAAGGAGGCGAAAAGGACCAGAGGGCAAGGCAGAGAAAGAGACACAAAAAGCGACGCGTTGCGGCTGTTCGTCCTGACGGTCCGTGACGCGTCCAGATCAATGCCGACCGGTTTTGTGTCGTGTCGATCAACGGGACATATGTGCCAGCCCTGACAGGTTGACAGCGTCTCTACGGAGGCAGGGGAGAAGTCTTTTCTCCCTCTCCGTCTTCGTTCCCTTTTCACGTCGTTGATCGTCTCCTGCGCTGTTTTTCTCGTTCTTGGGGGGCCAAGGTCACGGCACCGTGAAGCTGAACCTGTCGGTGGCCCGGTGACGGGGGGCGGCTTTGTTGGTGGGAGGGATCGGTATGCGGCCTCTTGGGCGGTGACACTCATGCAGGCGAGAGAGAACAAAGAAAACGAGGGGCCGCGTCCCCGTGTCGCTGAACCATAGTGGCGGTATGGAAGGGAGAAAAGAATATGACATGTGTTTTGAAAATACGGACGAAAAGGAAGCTGCAGATGATTGACCGGAGAGGAGGCGAAGTTGGGAAGATACAGTGCGCAAGAGAGCGGTGACACTCTTGTCGCCGTGGCTTTTGATTTGCTGCAAGACATCGGAACTGCAGCTGGTAGAACGCAAGGTAGAGTGGTTTTTGTACAATCTTTTAATCTATCTGAGAGCGAGAATTCGACCTTGTGCCACAGGGTCCTACCATCCTCGAGGGGGTCGGTGTCTGGTGAGGGTGCGCTGTGAGTGGCGGTGCCTGATGCTGCTGTGTCGCCTTGAACCATCACTTGCTCGAATCTTGAGCCGCCTTTGGATTGGGCTTGGGTCTGGGAATGGATGCCTGCCGGTCAGCGTATTAATTGTACTGGTCATACGGGAATACCGTTAGACTAAATCCTGGGGGGGCTGAGGACTCGAGCCAATGACTCTCTGAGCGGCTCTCTGCCTTCTTCGCATCACTCTGGTACCTCTTGTGTTGTGTCCACCTGCGTTCTATTTTTATGAGATTTTTACAGGAGCTTACTGGTCATCACTCGTTTACGTGTACTTGGCCAAGCGGTGTAACATTGGCGAGTGGAAGGATGGTTCGGTGTTGAACAAAGAATGTGAGCGAAAAATAGAAGTAAAAAACGGCCCTAGGCTGCTTTTGTCTCATTTTGCGATGGCGTTAGATGTCGTGTAAAGAACGAACACGACAGGGAGGAAGGAAGATATGATTAAGGGTCAATTGAACGAAGAAGATACACCCATGTGCGAAATTAAACGAAAGCTGCATGGAGGGTATTTGCAGTTTTTCGTTTTTTTCCTTTTCATTCTGAGAGAGGGAACTTGTCTCATTATTAGGATTAGGTGGCGGTGTGTTTGCTGTTTGGCCAAGGTAGACTGCGGCTGATGTCACAATCACATCCAACTCTTCAGGGCTGGACAACGTTTTCTGATTGCTAGAAGTACGGTAGATTTGGTCTTCCCGGGTCTAGTTGGAAAAATTATAAAAATAAAAAAAGATAACTGTGTTAGCATAATTTTGTCCGTTGCCGTGCATTACGTGCATGAAAGCAATCAATCAAGAACAGGGGGCGGGAAGGGGGCCTTTTTTTTGACCGCCGATGTATGCAGGACGCACTGGCGCTGCTTGACTCAGTCCTTATTTCTCGACTTTCAAAGCTGGTGAACTGGACACTTCCCAAGGCTGAAGCCGGCGGTTTTGGCTGGTTGAGAGGGGGGAGGGGCTGTGGGTGCGCGTCCTCCGGCCAGGGGAGGTGGAGGAGGAAGCAGAGGAAGATTGAGGAGGAAAAGGGAAACATGCATGACGAGACCCCAGACCCCCTTCATCGGGTAGCGGTGTTGAAGAATCCGGGAAAAAGAGAGGCAGACCCCTGGGTTCCGCGCTTCCCCGGGGATGGGATGGAGCATCAAGGAGCATCATGGATGTGGGTATTCGTGTGTATTCGTGTGTATTCGTGTGTATTCGTGTGTATTCGTGTGTTGTGCTGAAATGAGGTTACGCAAACGAAGGCAGGGTATTGCGAAAAAGACCAATACGTGTAGAGAGAGGGTGGGAGCAACATGAAGAGGGAGATGAAGAGAAAGCAAGAGAAAGGAGGAGAAAGGAAGAGAAAGAGAAGACCACGTGAAAGAGACAAGGGAGACAGAGAGATCTCTTTGTCGCCATGTTTCGTCTGATATCAACAGAGGACTCTTCCTGTAGATCCGGGGACAGCGAGGCTGCTATGAGAACAGTCGACCCAATGCATCTGGCAAGCGCGTCAATTAATCTTGCCAAGTCTGATCTAAGAAACCCAAGAGCCCAGAGGCCCGGGACCCAGGGTTTCGTATTCGATATGGCATGGTTTTCGGTATAGGCGATGGGGGAGGGGGAACGAGGCACCAATCCTTGACCCTGGCACCGCCGCCTCGCAAGCAGGCTAGAGACAAGGCCCCCCCCCTTGTTCATTGAAGCGGGCGAGGAGTGCAGCTGATGGTGTCACTCGCTTGTCTCGAAAAAAAAAGGGGCTGGAGGGGGGGAACCGGCTAGCTGTTTGAGGTTTCATCATGTAACTCATGGGACTCTTTCTGCCTACAGGTGTGGTAACTACCTAATAGCGGGCGTCCCGGCCTACTGTATGTGTATGCTGCTTTGGGGGACTTGCAGTTCACTGTGTTATACCATTGGCCAGCCCTCTGGGGTGCTGGAGTAGAAACCCCCATCACAATCACAGACAAGAAAAGGAAGAAACAACAGCCCAGCGCAAATTGTTTGCTGGCCCCCTCCCCCCGGCGGGAAAGATCGAGGAGAAGCCAGTCTGAGAGACAGAGAGCAGCAAGTCATACGTCTCCCGCGGGTGTCAGGGAAGCTTAGATCCGCGGGCACGTACCAGAAAACATCGGCATCGGCCGGGGAAAGTTTTACCGGGCTGGAGGAGAGTTAATAAAATCCTGGCAATTTCGGCGAGGATATTTCGGGGGGGGAGGGTTTAGGAGAGAAACAAGAGTGTGTCCCTGTAATTCAGAGTGGCCGGGAGTGGTGGTGGAAATAATTCAACAATAAAATAAAGTAAAATCAAGAAGCAGTAAAGTCAAGGGATAAAAGAAGAGAGGCAAGAGGAAGGAAAGGGAAAAAAAAAAACAGAACAAAAACAGGGCTGCCATGCGTCCGGCTCTTCCCTTTGTCCAACACTGCGGCTCTCCGACTCTGCCCACCGCCCTTGGTATGTCGTGTAACCTTTTTGCCCATGATCGTCGTCGCTGGGAGAGGAAAAGGAGCGAGGGATTAAATTGGATTCTAAATTGAATTTTTGCCTTTTTTCATGCCTGCTGCCTTTTTCAGAGAGAGAGAGAGAGACAAGAATACATGTTGTACAGATCCATCGAACAAGGGCCTTCCCTTCTCATACAAATTCGTTAGGCGCGCCGACGGTGTAAGTGGGGAAGCACAACGTCCATTCTTGTAACGCCGCACAGCAGCAACTAACGCTTCGATCAGCAGCGACGCAATGGCCATGTTATTCAATATGGAAAGCCCATATTTATTTATTTTATTTTCTTCATCTTATTAATTTATTATTTATTTCGTCAACAAGGGGATCCCAGTGACTTGGCCCCCTGTGGACCCAAAAAGATCGATGGCCCTGGGGGGGGGGGGGGGGGGACAAACCAAACACTACTTACTACTCCTCTTGACCGTTGCTGCTCCTGCGCTCAAAGAGCACAACCCGTTGTCGACGCCCAGGACGGACCTCAATTTCTGACTCTTTGGCCAAGTCAAAAGTATAAGAAGTCCCCCGGGTTCCTGCCGGCCCTTTTTCTTTCCACCTCTTCCCGTCCGGCCTATCATTGCTCCCTCTCGAAACAATACATACACAACAACACACATGCATTACACCTAGCACACTCTCTTACACACATACATACACGTGCACTCACGCACCGACTTCACAAAGGGAAATCAAATAAGTACACGCAATCTTTGCTTTAAGAGACCTTCCATTCTTTGTTGACAATATCCAACCCAACCCTGAACCCTCTCTCTGTCCTCGACTTACTGCTCATCTGTGCTGCGCGCATCCTTCACACCCGTCGTTTCCCGTCCTTCCGTCTCTCACCATCCCGCAACTTCCCTCTCCTCTTCTTCCTTTTCCCAACTGTACATCGGTTAGAGGAACAAACAACATTCGGACGATCCCCGATCTTCCTCCCGTCTCGCAAAACAAGTCAACCCCCGGCGAGGTAGGCGGGCTGGCAGCCACACATACTACCTCCTCGGCGACTCCGAACACCACCACCACCACCACCTCCTCCTCCTCCTCATCGAAAGTCAGATACACATAAGAAAAAATGTCTGGGCACGTCAACGACGGTAACACCTCCCAAGGAGGCGCCAGCGGCTCATCCGGTAGCAGCTACCCGCCGACTCCTTGGTCCTTTCCCAACAGTTTCCACCCCATCTCCGTCGGCACCAGCATCCCAAATACATCGCCCACCGCCGCCGGCCGGCCGCTCCTTGGCGGCATGTTCGCGGCACCACCACCGGGCGCTGGCCGGTACGGTGCCCGCGCGGGAAACCCATACGAGTCCTCGCTCGCTCGCCGCCGCCAGATGGCCGGTCCCGGCGGGAACACCTCCTCCACCGCGCGCGACCGGAGGGCCGGAGGCGACCCAGAGCGTAAGCGAGTCGTCGTCGCTGTAAGTACTCCCATTCTCTCTGTGCCACTGCGTGAAAGTCGCTAACTGAAAGTCTTGTAGTGCCTGCGATGCCGGAAACGAAAGATTCGCTGCAGCGGAGACGACGGTACCGGAAACCCATGCAGCAACTGCAAAAACGCAAACGAGCCACAGTGTCTGTTCATGCGAGTCCAAGCAGGTTCCCTCGCTGTAAGTGATCATCGAAGTTCATAAAACGATCCCGAGAGCCAGAGAACTAACACCGCCAACTAGGAGATGCGCAAGAAGGAGCAAGACAAGCGAATCGCCTCCTCCGCTACCGTAAACACCTTCACCTACGACCTGGACGCGTGCCGGCAATACCAGTCGCGCGGCGCCGCGTCCATCGGCCCAGCCATGTCCGCCGCCGCGACCCCTCAGTCACACTCGAGCTACACGCCGCCGCCTCCCTCCGGGGGCGCGTTCGGCGGGCCCACCAGTAACGTCATGTACAATTGGGCACCCAGCCCGGCCACGGGAGGGGGATATGGCGGCGATGGTAACAGCGGCCACGGAAGCTCAGGCAGCAACGGCGGACATGGCTTGGGGTACGGCATATCCTACCACGCGCTCCCCTACCACGGCATGCCCAGTCCTGACGCGAGCTATATGGCAAGTTAGCCAAGACGTTTCCCGAACACTCGAGAGAAGAGAAAAGCTAACCGGAACTTTGCAGGGCGACAACGACATGATGGACCGACCGAGCACGACGTCGTCAATGGCTGACGCCGGCGCCTTTGCGCTGCAGACCATGTCGCAGGGCCGGCCGACCAGCAGCCCCGGCTACCACGGCCATAGTCACGGTCCCGGTCCCGGCCCCATGTCGACAACATCCACACCACGGTCGCTGCATCCCGGGCCACCACCCACTGTGCTCGGCTCCTCGCGGGGCGTGCCCACCTCGTCCGTCTTCTCCGGGTCGCGCGCGCATCCACCACAGCAGTCGCATCAGCAGTACCCGTCCCCCGCGACGACGCCCATCACCAGCGGCGTGAGCCCGGTGTGGAGCGGCTACGAGCAGCAACACCAGCACCAGCACCAGCCATCGTACGGGGCGGCCAGCCTGGCCACGCATTCGCTTGAGCGATTGCCCGGGTTGTACTCGGCGACGCCGGCGGCGGCGGGAACGGCGGTGGACAGCGGTAATAGCAGCCCGCACGGAGAGGACGATGTGCGGAGCAACAGCGCTGACAGCAGCAGCCATCAAAGCCAGTCGCAGCCGCATCAGCAACAGCACTTTGGGTACGAGTATGGGAATAACAGCCGTGGTGGGCAGGCCGCAGACGGCCGCGGCGACGAGCAGCACCCCGGCGGTGTTGACATGGTCGGCGGCAACCACACGGCGACGGCGCCGGGAAGCTATCAGTAAAACGGCTCGTATTGGCGGAGAGCAGTCGAGAGGAAGTCAGATATCATGCAAGCTTTTTGCGGGAGGATACTTGCGACACTAAACAAATGTGCTTCTTTGGAGTTTTTGCTTCGGCTTGGGAGGTGAAAGGTGTTTTGATATGGGTAATGGACAGGATAAAGGGAAAGAAAGGCAAAGGAAAAAAAAGATTTTTAGAGCGGGGAACTTTGCCCTTGTTTTTGTAGTATTTTAGACCATTGTTCTTTTCCAAATTCAAGTTTGGATCAAGCGAGAAAGAACTTCTTTTATACGTGAGATGGCAAGCCGGTTATTCCGCCGGGGCGTGAGCGGGACGGAGGCCGTGTCCGCGACAACGGGCCGAACAAACCGTTGAGGGGGGCCAAAGGATGTGCAACAGCAAAGCGGGAGGCGGTCAGCGATTCGGAAACAAACTGGCGCAGGACGAAAAAAGAAAGGAACGGCCCGCAGTGGGATGCGTCGGCAGGGGAGAAAAAAAGGAAAGGTAGCAAGCAAACCGGATGAGCCCTTCCGGGGCAGTACCGGAGTCGTACAGGGTGTACGGCCGACACGAGGCGGCGCAGGCGGCAGGGATGGATGGATGACTGGATAACGTTCGTCGGCTTGCGGGGTGGGCACGATTTTGGACATTTGATGGCTTGAGGCAGAGCGGGTTGTTGTTTCATGTCGCCTTGTACTGATCATGTAAGTCGCTGCTGATGGCAAGGTATTGGTCCTGTCGATGTGGGAGCACTGGCAGTGCAAGGAGCCTGGCGTGAGAAAGAGAGAGAAAGTCAATTCTCATTCAGGAGAGCACGGCGTAATGACAAAAAGAATAGAGAAGTTGCACAGCAGACAGGCGCTGTCAGCATACAAGGAAGGCGTGACTTCTCACGACGACAAGGTCCCTCGTCATCGGCCAGCATGTAGCTTAGGTTTAGGCATATTTTAGATGCAAACCTGCTTCGAGACGATACCGCTCCTGTTTCTTTCAAGGAACAAGAGCTGCGGTAGCTTAAATTACCGTCGGCTTGTCTTGTTGGGGCAAGACACTCGTAGATACCTTCACTCGCAGCTAGCGGCCGAAAGATACTCACTATCCTATTGGTGTTCTGGGACATGTTAAAAGACTGATTAAATGTTCCGTATAACTAACGCTTCTCACAAAAAGCTCGTGCAGGGTGCGCCGCCACTCTACAATTTGCCCCTCGGGGATTTGTATTACCGTGAGTAAATTGAGGGCATCGGCGAAGCGCAATTTCTGACATGGTTCTAAAAAAATACAGGAAAAATTTGAAACGAAAAAAAAACTATACTACATCAAATAGGACAACAGAATGTGGTGTAGGCGTGGCCTATGATTGGTGATGGATTACAAGCTGTGGCTCGTGCCGTGGCGGGGTAGCTTCATGTGGCGGACGGCGGGGTTGAAGCTCTCCAGCCCAACATCCCTGTCCAACTACACCTTCACTTTGCATCTTCCTGAATACCCCGCCGATTTCTCATTTCTTCAGCATCGATCAATTGAGCCGTCCATACCCCCCCATTTACCCGCCGGCCTCCATTCCCATCGATTCAACACCTGCTCACCCGTTCTCCCCACCCGCCATGCAGGTCCCCCTCATCCGCCTCCAGTGCGGCGTCAACTCGTACGAATGGGGCAAAAAGGGCAATGACTCTGCCGCCGCCAAGTTTGCTGCTGCGACGCCTGCGACCGACTTTTCCGTGCAACAGGATAAGCCCTATGCCGAAGTTCGTATCCCGTCCTTTCCCCTATTCTCTCTGCTCCCCTCCCGACTCCCCCTCCCTGTTTGCTAACGTGTGCTCCCTGAACAGCTCTGGATGGGCACCCACCCCTCCAACCCGTCCCGCGACGTCCAGACCGGCCGCACGCTCCTCGAGCTCGTCGCCGAGAACCAAGCCCTTCTTTCTTCGACCGTCTCGGCCCGCTTCGGCGAAAAGCTGCCCTTCCTCTTCAAGGTCCTCTCCATCAACAAGGCCCTCTCCATTCAAGCCCACCCCAACAAGAGCCTCGCCGAGCAGCTGCACGCCCGCGATGCCAAAAACTACCCCGACGACAACCACAAGCCCGAGATGGCCATTGCCATCACGCCCTTTGAGGGCCTCTGCGGGTTCCGCCCCTTGCATGAGATTGCGCACTTTCTACAAGTCCTGCCCCCGCTGCGACGACTCGTCGGCGAGGACAATGCTGTCCAGTTTGAAAAGCTGGCCAAGGAGGACCCCGAAGGCCCCGTGTCGGCTACCAAGAAGCAGGCGCTGAAGAAGGCGTTTGCTGGTCTCATGGGCTCCTCACAAGAGTCTGTCGCCACTGAAGTCAAGAACCTGGTTGAGCTGGCCAAGAAGGACAAGGACCAGTTTGCCGCTGGCGGTGTGCAGTCCACATCTGGCGAGACCCTCTCGGAGCTCGTCATCCGCCTCGACAGCCAATTTGAAGACGATATTGGCCTATTTGTGCTCTTTTTCCTCAACTTCATCAAGATGCAGGTCGGCGAGGCTCTCTTCCTCGTTGCCGACGACATCCATGCCTACGTCTCGGGCGACATTATAGAGTGCATGGCCGCGTCCGACAATGTAGTTCGCGCCGGCTTCACGCCCAAGTTCAAGGACGTCTCAACGCTTGTCGATATGCTCACATACAACTACGCGCCCATTGACGAGCAAAAGATGACGCCCACCGAGTACCCCTACGCCACCCTCAACCGCACCGGCTACAGCAGCGGCTCCGCCGTTCTCCTATACGACCCGCCCATTGACGAGTTTGCCGTGGTCCGCAGCGTCCTGCGTGGGCCCGGCGCCAAGGCAACCTTTGAGCCGCTCGACGGGCCAAGTATTCTCATTTGCACAGACGGCAGCGGCACCATCTCCGTCGGCCCCACCAGCTATGAGATGAAGGAAGGCTACGTTTTCTTTGTCGGTTCCACGGCGGAGCTCGTGCTCGAGTCCACGACGGGCGAGGACGAGGAGTTTACGACATTCAAGGCGTTCTGCGAGGTGGAGGATGGACAGAGCAAGCAAAAGCTGTGAGGAAGTAATATTGGTAATATACGAGTAAATGAACAAGGTGCAACGCTCTAAAACTTAATTTTTGGAAGCCGGCAAGTTGCTATCCGCCAACGTCTTCTTTTTAGCTGTGTAATCCAGCCTCTCTACAACGACGACAACTAAGTTTTGAAAGGCAAGCGGTCGTCTCGGCTCTGGGCAGGTGCCAGATGCCGTTCCGCAAAGTCGATATATGAGACCCTCCCAGGTGCATCAAGGAGTTCGTACAGATGTCACTTTCAAAAGTCGTGTCCGGCGCTACCTTAATCATGGCTATCGCAATAATCACGTCTATCACCTATTATAGTCATCGTCGCTATCACATTAGTTATGTCTATTCGTATGATACACTTAAAAAAAGCTTCTGGAATCGCCGACGCATTTTCATCACAAATCATGACAACCTCCTGTTGATTTGTAATAAAGTCGCCGCGATGTAGGCTCGTCCGCGGTACCATCTCATCATAGCGGCGATCAACCTCCATTGCAACGCTTTATAAAGGCGGCTCTTATTCATCCTTTCTTTCTTCTTTTCATAGACATCTTCATCGTTCTGATCCCACTTACACATCAATCTCATCTCAATGGCTTCTACCTCCTCCCTCAAACCACTCGTTCTCTGGGGCGTCGAGCACGGCCCCAACCCGTGGAAGGTCGCCTTCGCCCTCGACGAGCTCTCCCTGCCCTACACCCACCGCATCATCGACTTTGCCGCCACCAAGTCGCCCGCCTTTACCGCCCTCTGCGTCAACGGCCGCGTGCCCGCCCTCCAGGACCCCAACAACCACGACCTCGTCCTCTGGGAGTCCGGCGCCATCCTCGAGTACCTCCTCGAGACCTACGACACCAAAGATCGCCGGCTCTCGTTTGCACCGGGCACCGCGGACCACTTCCTCGCCAAGCAGTGGCTGCACTTTCAGGCGTCCGGCCAGGGACCGTACTTTGGCCAGGCCGTCTGGTTCAGTCGGCACCACCAGGAGTGTCTGCCCAGCGCCGTCGAGCGGTATGTCGGCGAGGTCCGCCGCGTCACCGGCGTGCTGGACCGAGCCCTCGACGGCCGCGACTACCTGGTCGGCGGCCGCTACAGCTACGCAGACCTCGCGTTTCTGCCGTGGTTCATGATTGCCTACTTTCCGTGGTACGACAGGGCGCGGCCGGGCATGTTTGCGGAGCAGGTCGCGCTCGACGAGTTCCCCAACGTCAAGGCGTGGCTCGCGAGGATCCGCGCGCGACCGGCAACAGCAAAGTCACTGGAAGACAAGTTTGTCACGATAGAGAAGCGGCACATGGAGGAAACGCAAGAGTAGAGGGCAGAAGGCTTCGATGAGGCAGTGCACAAAGGACAAGGCGATGGCAGGAATTCGTCTCCGCGCTATACTGCATATTGATATAATTGTATTGCCATTTTAAGTCTATTATCGGGTGACTGAAGCTGCACTATTTGTCACGGCTGCGAGAAGATTCCGTGATACCCGGTCGCTGCTGACGACGCCGGGGGGCGTGGGCATGCATGCACGACTATGGCTCTAGACTTTGATTTACGAGGGTAGCCGCTCGCCAACACGCTGTAGGAGTAAATCAGACCGGACGAAAAGAGGTTACAACGGAAATTAAATTCTCATCGCTGCTCGCAAAACAGACTTGAGCTGGTCTCCGTCAGCGCACCGCGTCGTATTCGTTTCCCGTCACCAAAGCCGGGACATGGAAAAGAATTGAGCCACGGCAACAACTGTAATTGCTAAAGTCACAGAAGTAAAACTTTTCACAGGCTGCATACAGTCGTTCGATGAGTGCCTCATAATTGACCCCGAGGCGCATGCCGCTTGGCAATAAACTGCAATGCACCCGCCCTTCCGCAGGCGATACGGGCCACGAACAGGGTCCTGGCAAAACAACTGAAGGCGCGGAACCTCGGGATTTTCCGAGACAAAGGGGAATCGTCATTCTTCCTGCCCTCTATATACCCGATGTTGAGGCATGATGACGCTTCAGTGCCCATTCCGGCCTGGCTCGCGGACTCATGCTCGCATCGCACTGCGGTCGATCGGCTGTATCTACACGAGTTTTCATTGCACTTTTACAGCTCTAATGTCTTGACAGAGAAATCACCGAAGAAGGGCGTGGATAGCTATAAAGGGGCCAAGTCTCCCCTTTGGGTTCTTGTCCTCGTCGTTAGCATTAGCATCCGCAGCATCAGCTCGTCACGAACACCTACGTCAAGCTTTACTCTCTCTTCTCTTTCTATCCTAGACTCAAAATGAAGACTTTCATTGCCGCCGCTTTCGTCTCCCTCGGCGCCGTCTTGGCCTCGCCCACGCCCGCCCCCCCTCCCTCCCCGCCCTCCCCTCCGGCGACGGTCTCTACCTCGGCCGCGTCGACTCCTCCGGCACCTTTTCCTGGCTCTTCTACAAGTCCTCCCCCTACTCCTCCTCCACTACCGCCATCACCACCGAGGACGCCCTGTCCGCCTCGAAGCGCGACGGCGCCTACTGCGAGGGCTTCGCGGCCGGCCCCGTCGGCGATGTCAACGCCGCCGTGGCCGCCATTACGGCCGGCTGCCACGATACGTACTTTCACAGCGCCATTGCGTTCCAGCGCGGCGACGTGGTCGTGTATGGGTGCGCGTACAGCGGCGCGGGCGAGCGCTGCAACGGCTTCGGGCTCGGCCCGGTGTTTAGCAGCATTGCGGCGGCCTGCGGCCCGGGCAACGCAGGGTACTACGAGCTGTCCGAGTACGATGCGCGCTTTGGCTACACTAGGGCCGGAAATGGATTCTGCTAGATGATGGTCGGCAGGGTCTTGAGGAGGGGAATAAGTTTGGAGTAAGTACGTCAAGGACTGACATCACGGGTGTATAGCTAGCTCTCAAGGCCACTGTAGCTAAGGATCTAAAATTAAAGCCATTTGCTGTGTGTCTGCCCTGTTTATGAGATTCTTGTTATCTGTCGCCGGGTCCAATGTGGTGTATGCCTAGCGGTTATGGTTGATTCCTGCTGCCTTGTGAAACTCGGTTGCCTAGCCGGCTGGCGTCGTCAGTCTCTGGCGAAAGGCTTCCGTGCTAGGATCTTACTGTTTCTATTAAGCAACAAATTATCCATTGTTGGTGCATTGGGAAATAAAGCAGCCTAGACACCCCGGGACGCCGAGCCACTTATAAGCCATCCGTTCGGCCACCACCTTACGTGTGCACAGAGATCTCTGGCCTTATATTAACAGTATATTTCAAGAGATTCTGGTAGACCGCCGCGTCTCAAGAAGCGTTTTTGCCTGGATACTGTATCCAGGGCCCAATGCATGTCGCGAGCGTGTCACTCAACAAGTTTGCCTGTAAACCATTCACCATCTCTGACATGGAGCCAGTACAACTCCAACCGGTTTCTTACCACAACAGCCAGCACATGGCAGAAACCCCAGCAGAAGCCACGCCCGACTCGGCCGCGTCCTCGTTCCCGTTTGACCGCCTCCCGCGCGAGATCCAGCTCCTCGTGCTAGAAGCCGCCCTGCCTCCGCAGCGCATCTTTCACGTCTCCGGCGAGCAACAGCGCGGCGGCGGCGGCGGCGGCGGCGGCGGCATCTTCACATTCTACGTCCGACACGCACCGCCCGTCGCGCTGTCCGTGTGCCGCGCCGCTCGCGCCGCCGTACTCCGCCGTGGGATATTCCTCGACGGCGCGCACGGCGCCTTCTTCCTGCCCGCCGTCGACATGCTGTATTTCGACCGCAGCCACCGGCGCCATCTCAAGAAGCCGCCGCCGCAATCCACCCCCGACAACGACGCAGCTTGGGCGACGGTCGTGCAGCACGTCGGCATCGAGTGGCGCGCACTGTTTGCGCGCACGCCACGACACCACCACCACCACCACCAACAACAACAACAACAACAACCGCTCGCCGTAGAGAACGAGGAATGCGCGGCGGCGGCCGGATGGCGCGCGGCGCTGGAGGGCCTGCGCGCGCGCATGCCGGCGCTGCGCACCGTCGCGTACGTGCTGCCCATGGTGCGGCACCCGGGCGGCCTGACATGGGGCCGGGAGCCGTACGGCGCGCAGCGACACAGTCCGCGACTGGTGCCGCTGCCGAAGGAGACGCGCGTGCCATGGGGCGACTCGCTCGTCATGCACGAGTTGCCGCCGCCGCAGCGGCGCGCGGCGCCGCTGGCGCTGCCGGAGCTGCTGAGGGACGCGAGGAAGAGCTACCTGGTGCCGTGGGGACAGATGAGCAGGATGATTGAGGATGCGCGGCGGTGCGGAGAGGACAAGGAGGGCAGGGGCTGGGGAGAGTTGGATCTAAAGGGCTATTGGCTGTTGAGAGCAGATGCCGTGTATGATGAACATGTCACGTCCTTTCAGAGTTAGCAGTCATTGCAGGTCGCTCGTAGGTTAACTTTATATTGACAAGTAAATTTCTGGGTATATTGCGGATAAGATACATACATATCTACCTTTGCTTGGGCATCTTCTTCTCCTCCAGCTCCTCGACGTCCTTTTTCTTGTGAAAGTGCGGCGCCAGCTCCGCCAGCCAACCCGCCTCGATGGGCATGACGCTGCGCATGTACTCTTTTGTCGTCTGGACGAGCTCAAAGTAGACGACCATGCGCTCCGGCGGGTCGACTGCCATGAGCACGCTGCTCGGGTGCACCCATACGGTCGCGTTGCTCTTGACGGTGCGGTAGCTGTCGCCGCTGCGCTGCAGGCGCGCCGCGTTGGGGAAGAAGCCGGCCGTGATGGCGCGCTTGATCGGCCGCAGGTTAGCCGCGCCGCAGGAAGACGGAGCGACCTCAACGCGCTCGCACAGCTTGGCCAGCTGGTCGCGCACGTCACGCGCGCGCGTAAGCGACCGCTGCTGCAAGAAATTTTCCTTGGACCAGATGGGCGAGTAGTCGCTGTCGACCCACTGGTTCCAGACGTTGAGCAGCGTGAGGTGGTCGCCGCCTTCCTTAACCGTGAAGCGGTTGCGCGCGCTGTCGGCGTGTATCTTCTTGTCTTTGGGGCGGAAGAAGAGCGCCGACGCCTCGCCGAGCATCGACACAATCGACAGCACCTCCTCCACGCAGCCCTCCTTGTCGGCCGCGATGACAGCCTTGGCCAGCATCGGGTCTGTCGGGAACTCGGCCATCTGCCGCCCGAGCTTGGTCAGCTCGCCCTTGTGGTTCAGTCCTTGTAGGGCAAAGAGCTGGTTGAGCGCGCCGATGAGGGCTTCGGTCGGCGGCGGGTCCATAAACTCAAAGTCCAGCAGCTCGTTGATGCCCAGCGACTTGAGCTGCAACACCACGCCGTTGAGGTTAGTGCGCTGGATCTCGGGCGTCGTCGACTCGTCCATCTCGTTCATGTAGGCGAACTTGGTATACAATCGGAAACACTTGCCAGGACCAACACGACCGGCACGACCACTGCGTTGGTTGGCCGAGGCGCGCGAGCAAGGTACCACGATGAGGTTGGACATGCCCGTGGCAGGGTTGTAGATGTTTTCCTTGACATATCCGGGATCAATCACGTAGACGATGCCATCAATGGTCAAACTGGTCTCGGCAATGTTGGTTGCGAGGACGACTTTGCGCGCGCCAGCGGGGGTAGGCTCAAAGATCTTGGTCTGTAGCTCCGAGGGCAGGTTGGCGTAGATGGGACAGATGACGAGCTCCTTGATGCGGTTACCGAGCTTCTTGGCCGTTTCCGCAATTTCCTGCTCCGCCGCCTCGATTTCGTCTTGACCAGTCAGGAAGATGAGAATGTCACCCTTGTCCTGGGTGGTGTGGATTTGGAAGACGGTGGTGATGGCGGCGGCAAGATAATTGGCCTCGGGGGCGGGGGTGTAGTAGATGTCGACGGGGTAGCGACGACCGGGGATGTTGAAGATGGGACAGTCGTCAAAGTAGGAGGCAAACTTCTCGGCATTCATGGTGGCGGAGGAGATGAGCAGCTTCAGATCTCTGCGCTCGCGCGACAGATCCTTGAGCAAGGCTAGCAAAATATCAGTGTGGACGGTACGTTCGTGGGCCTCGTCAATCATGAGGGCGGAATAGCCCGCCAAATCCGGTTCCGTCATGAATTCTCGCAGCAGCATACCATCTGTCATGTACTTGAGGACGGTCTTGTCACTGGTGCTGTCTTCGAAACGAACCGAGTAACCAACTTCATTGCCAACCTTGACGCCGACTTCCTCGGCGACACGAGTAGCGACACTCATGGCTGCGACTCGACGAGGTTGCGTGCAGCCAACTTTGCTCCCGTTCTTGGTATACCCAGCTTCATGGAGATATTGAGGCAGCTGTGTTGTTTTACCACTACCAGTTTCACCGACAATAACGAGGATCTGGTGCTGCTCCAGAGCAGCCAGAAACTCATCTCGGTATTGGTATATAGGAAGACTCTTTCGAGTTTCCTGAATGGTGAGGGCCTTCTTCTGGGCAGCGTCAATTTGCTGCTCCAGGAAGCGCTGCTCGGCTGTCAAGTTGCCGCGCTCGCTCGGCATGCGCGAGTCCAGACTCCAGTTGATATATTGGCTGTCGTCCATGACATAGTCGTATTCTGCATTTTCAAGCTCTGGCCGCGAAATCTGCGCCTTGGCTTTGAGCGTCTGCTCACGCTCCCACTCCTCGTGCTCAGTAACGAACTTTTCCTGGCCATACTCGTCTCTCTCGACGTGGCGTTTGTATAGCGCTTCTTCCTTCTTCTTCCTGTCCATCTTGCCCTTTTCTGTCAGGTAGTCTTCTGGCATAACGTAGCCGTCGCGGTGGTCGTCAATCTTCAGCCGTTCTTCGGCTAGGCGTAGGCTCTCTCTGTTCTTTGCAAAGTCGGCCCGTTCTCTGTCGGAGAGTCTCACGCCGCTCTGAAGCTCGGCTGTTTCTTCGGCGACTTGTTTGCGCAGCAGTGCGAGGCGTCCTGCCTCTCGCTTGTTGAGGTATTCGCGACGCGACCGTCCACGCAGGTCCGGAAGAGCAGCGTCTCCTGCCGCAGCGTCGTCACCTAAGCGTCGTCGTTCTGTGGCCTCGCCATCGCGACCTCCCCTTTTGGAGCGGGAGTCATCCTTCTCTTTGAGACGCTTCGAGAAGGCGTCTCTTTCTTCTTGATCGCGCTGCCGTGCGCGCTCTTCTTTGGCGCCGTCGGAGAGGTCTTCGTCGGCAAGCTCTTGGTGGTCCAGCTTTACTCGCTTGCTGGCCGATTCCTCAAACTCGGATTCTGGCTTGTCTTGGTCGGGGTCATCCGAGGGAGGCGCCTCATCGGCCCAGCGGTCGTCGAAATCGACATGGTCGCGCCTGCGGTAGGACTTGGCTCGGTCATTGTGGGAGCGACGGGGAGATCTGGAGCGGCTGCGATGGCGATGCTTAGATGAATTTGAATATTTATCGTCGAGGTCTCTGTGTCGGTCGTGATCGCGGTCTTTGCGGTGGCCGCGATGCTTCTTTTCCTTTGTTACTTTTTGAGGACCGACTTCGACATCGTCCATGGGGAGGAAGGCATATTTTTTGGAGCTCATGGTGGCTGGACGGTGCCAGCGATGCCCTGGCGACGTTGATTATGGTTGAAGAGGCTTCAAGAAGAGAGTAGAGAGCCAGCTTGAAGGAATGACGGTTTTGGGGAGGGGAGGCAGAGTATTCGAAGAGACTGGAGAGATGTTTCGCGGTTGAAAAAAAGTCTAGGCGTGTTAGGCCTGTAGCCTAGCCACATGGCCCACAACCACTCCAATACTTAATAACTGTACACTCATAAGGCGGCTGGGCTATCGCCTAGCTGTAGTGGCTGGCTTGAGTGAGAGATTAAAGAAGACTAGACGTTGGAGAGAAGATATTCTCCAGAAGTGTATTCTTTAAACAGTTCGTTAAAGAGATCCGGACACCCTGGCCAGGGCTGTGAGCATTGCCAAAGAGGCGAGGCGGATGTTGAAGTCATCATTGGCGGGGCTCACCGGAATTCTAGCGCCCAACGGAGCTCCTGGGGCGGTGGCAGTCCCGGAACAGCGGTTACAGTGGCCACGGACAGTGGAGAGGGCGCTACATCGGTGCCGAGTCAGGTCGCTGGATCGTTTCTTGCAGCAGGCTTGGCCTCTATAATAAGCCCCTACAAGTTTTCCAATCAGGTCGCAGCATTGTCGCTGAAGCCACTAAAACTGGCCGACGCTCCAGCACGCGCCTGCCCCGATGCAGCCAAGCGTCCGGCTGTCCCCCAATCCAATCCAAGGCCACTGATCCAACAAGCACAAAGCCCCGGCTCGACGACGCCCCGACATTCTCAACGCTGACAGCTCCCCCTCAAAACTTCAACCACACCCCATCATTGTCTTGTCCTCCGTGTCCGCATCCCCGCGACCATCCCCCCCCCAATCGCTGCGCATGCACCTCCTTCACGCACTGCCCTGCAGCCTCGGATTCCTCCATCCATCCCCTCCTCTTCCCCCGACCTCTTGTTGAATTGACTTGACTCGGCCGCGCGACCACAACAACCGGACCGAAAAACATCGCCAGCCGTCGTCGGCACAACCCGGCCCAGAGCCAGAGGCATCCATCCGCGCGACGCAGCGACAACGCCACCTCGCCTCCTATCTGCCCGCCCACCCGCAAATTGTAACATCAGAGCGAACTTTAGAACACGAAGAAGAAAAGACGAGCGATAGTCAGCCCCCCCTCCCGCGCGCGACGACCTCGGCCACAACCTGTACATTTTGTCCTCCGCTCCGTCGGCCCATGGCTGGTCGCCCCTAAGCCAACCATGAACTCGCTCAACATCATCACCTCGCGCGTATCACCCGCATCCAGCGCGTCCCCCTCCCGCTCCAACAGCCTCACTTCCATGAGCCTAGAACTGCCCGGAATCGACGAGAAGCTCCACGATGCCCACGACGGCGATCGTTCCGAGAGTAAAGATGATACCGAGCCCTTCCCCGACACCTTTGAGGGATCCCACCACGAAAAGCCTGGTGCCTCAGAGCAGACACCACTCTTATCCGAGGGCAAGGAAGCGTCGGAGCCGTGGCACACCTCACGTGCGCAATGGCTGCCCCGGCGCATGCTGGCCAGTGTCATTAACTCCCTTCGCTGGTTCCTGTCCACTCTCGCTTCTCCCGGTGTGTATCTGATTGCCTGCTTCTATGACGACGACGATGTATTCGCCCCCATGTCACAGCTGAAGAAGCTCTTTGGCGTGTATCCCAACTCGAGGCGCAAAGAGGCCTACGGCAATAGCGAGGCCCATGGCAACGGCGACTCGTCCGGCTACAAGAAGCTGCTGGCACCGCCCACCAACGCGCGCCCAGGCACCTCGTCGTCCATGTCCTCCGAATCCGACTCCGACCACTCCCAGACCCCGTCCACCAGCAGCCGCCACGCCCGATCCAAGTCGCTGCAGCCCTCCGAGGAAGGCGGACCGTCGCGCCGCTCGATACGAATCAAGCTCAACAACGACGAGGCCACCCGCGAGCGCAAGCAGCACCGTAAGACGCAGTCCGCCGCGCCGCGCACCAAGCCCAGCGAGTACAGGCAAGAGCTCTCTGCCCATCTCAAGTCGCCCACCTCCCCGCACGCCGCCCTCACCAAGTACCCCAAGGCGCCCGCGCCGCCACGACCGCTGATCCCACGCCGGCAGCCCTCGTACATCAACTTTGAGCCCTCGCGCAAGCAGCAGAAGACGCTAATCCTCGACCTCGACGAGACGCTGATCCACAGCATGTCCAAGGGCGGGCGCCTCAACAGCGGCCACATGGTCGAGGTGCGCCTTAACACGGCGTCGCTGGGACTCAGCGGCGGCAACGCCGGCATGGCAGCGCAGCACCCGATCCTGTACTGGGTCAACAAGCGGCCGTACTGCGACGAGTTCCTGCGGCGCATTTGCAAGTGGTACAACCTGGTGGTGTTTACCGCGTCGGTGCAGGAGTACGCGGACCCTGTCATCGACTGGCTCGAGTCGGAGCGCAAGTTCTTCTCGGCCCGCTACTACCGGCAGCACTGCACGTATCGGCAGGGGGCATACATCAAGGACCTGAGCTCGGTAGAGCCTGACCTAAGCAAGGTCATGATTCTGGATAATAGCCCGCTGAGCTATCTGTTTCACGAGGGTGTGTGCATTCGCTGTCGACCTTTTTTCTTGACTCTTTTATGCTAATAAACAACTTCAGACAATGCCATTCCGATCCAAGGCTGGATCAACGACCCTACGGATAACGACTTGATGCACCTGGTACCGATGCTTGAAGGCTTGCAGTACGTGCACGACGTGCGCGCGCTGCTGGCGCTGCGCGGAGGCGAAGACAGCCAATCGATGGCCTAGCAGCCTATCTGACCTGTTGAACGTCTGGCGTGCTTGTGTACCTATCGAGAAACATGCCGATTTGCTCAACCATTGTCGGCCCGCCTTCCACACAGCTTGGTGCTGTGTTATTTTTTACTTTGGGGGGTAGTGGTGTCTACACGGCGCGACTGGGCTTCCTTGTACACATGGAGCTATGGAGTTTTTGTTTACTTTTTTTTTTCGTGCCAGCTGCATGTAAAAAAAGTTGGTACCTTGTTATATAAATTTGCAAATATCTGCGTTGATGCTTTTTTGCCTTGGGACTGGCATTTCTATTTACATTTTTAAGGTAGTACGGGTAGTAGTGAGCAGGAATGAATCGAGAGGAAGAGGAGTTTCTTTTTTTGTTTCTCTCTCTTTTTCTGCCTTTCTTACGCGGGTTCATCGGTAGCTTTGGCAGTTGACTGTAGAAGCGGTAAATTCATGGTCTGCTTTTTGGCATGCACCTTTGTTACACGTCCTAGTTCTAGATTACATGTGACAGTGCCCGGCAACCGCTCTCTTATAGGAGCTGTAGTTTTACGCATGAATGGTGTGTTCTTACAGGGATGCAAGTACATGACAAGTAGTCGTGATAAACGCTGTGCCAAAGAGAAAGAATTCGCGGTGATGGTGATGCTGGTTGGCTGGACGAGAACTTCTGCCTGCGGCGGATTATAGTGCAATCAGAATCATACTTTGAAAAAGTACAAATGTTGTATAAAAAATAATAAGAAGGGGAATAGCAAAGTTGAGAAACGCAGCAAGGGGACTGCAAAGTACCAGCCTGGCAGTCGCGCTGAGCTACCCACCAGCAACCGTAAACTTTCATGACATGCCATCACCTCGTCCGTCAAGATTCCAGCATGGAAGCACACAGCCAATCTGACAAGCGCTTCTATGATGTCCTCCGCATCTGCGGCAAGGATCCCGATCTTGTAACGAAATATGACCGCCCGCTGCTCGTGCGTCTGTTCTAAGAGCAACTGGCACGTTGTGATGATTCTACGCAACTTGGGCAACTTGTAACATTGGGATTGTTGAAGTTGATGAAGATCTAGTAGATATACCCTTACCCACGGCGGAGCCGTTGCTAAACAGATATAGCGTTCATATCAATAGGTATATACATATGTAGGTATACAAGTGCATCCATAGCCTTAGCCGCGGTGGCCACGGTGAACGGATCAATTCTACTCGTTCCTTCAGGCGTGGACCAAAGCACGATAGAGTCATCCGGACTGTCTCCGGCCAGATTTAGAGAAGTCCTGGTCATACCAAGCAATTTCACACTCACACACTCAAAGCCAATTGTGGTGGATATTCTAACCTCCGTCAGTTTGACACGGATGCCTTCTCTTCTACGCTGTGATGACAGAGACGCTCTGCTCTCATCTACAGTTGCTTTCGGGGACTCACATTATTTTGGCAGCCTCACACCCCCAACCCTTACCGTCTTGCCGTCTATCCTTCTGAGGCTTGAATTCTCAGCTGCCTTGTTCGTATTACGCGTCCTTAGTAGTGAGACTCACCCGAATACTCCCGACGTTACGCTGTTAACACATCTGCCGTCTACGGCGTCCTTTTTGAGCTCCTTAATACGGACTCGACCCTATGGCTGAAGCAATATTAGCGATCGAGAATCTACAAGAACCTACACCTCTCGTAGTTGGAGTACCGCCTAACCCCGCGTACCCCAGGAGATTACCCCAAGGTGACCCCAACAGTTACCCCAGAAATTCCCCCCCTGGAGCCATACCTGGCTCCAACTTTTACATAATAGATGGATTCCTCTCCTATTTCACATTCCCTTTTAGTTACGAAAGTGGGATAATGCGGTTCAGTTCTGGTCCGTCGACGTCGAAGCCCACGTCGTGGTCATAGAGGGCCACTATCGCGGTGCAGACAAATCACGGCAGAACCATAGCTTTTCGACGAATTTACGGGTAAGTGCTATCTATAATATGATAGACGGCGTTTAGTTGTGATTACCTAAACTAGAAGGTGGCACATCCGCCGTTCGACTTTTATTAGAGTCGCTACTTGACCCCATATGGGAAGGTCGCCAAATTCGGGGCTGTTTCGCGAATCTTTGTCCGATAGATTGGCTTCCGGGTAATTGCCGCCTACTAGAAGTAACGCAAATCTTTCTAATAACGATGACAGAAGGAAACTGATTTAGTACTAACACATTGTCGCTTGTTGGAGAAGGCGATAGGTCGTGATATATTTAGACCTATATAAGGAGGACGGGACGGTGGATATACAGCTCTCTATCTCAATTATAACTCGAGTTAATAGTACCTCTACTGGCACACAATGCATTACGCTGCCCTTCTTCTCGCCGCCGCTGCGGCCTTGCCTAGTGTTTCTAGCCTTACCACTCTTCATACTCGTAATGGCAGGCCTGTGGTTGAGACCACCACTCTCCCTGACGGCCAAGTCATTGACTGGGTCATATCGGACGAGGTTGCACCTCCCACTGGAATGGAAGACACCCTAGACGAGCTGATCGAGCCTCTCAACGGTCCCCAGGGAGCCGTGCCATACTTCCGGCCGCGCCCGGACTTCACCAAGAGGGTCAAGAAGTCGCCTGCTGAGCAGCAAGCTGCTCTATCCAAGCGAAGCACTGTGGGCCACAAGTATGCTCTTACTAAACAAAACGTGGTTAACTATGGCGGCGGAGGAAGCTTCAGTCTCTACGACCCGTACCTTCAGAACCCCAACGACGACTTTTCCTTAATCCAGACCTGCGTCAGCAACCAGAACGTGTACAACTCGTCGAACCTAAACATTTGGCAGACTGTGGAGGCGGGCTGGCAAAAGTACCCTTCTTACGATCAACTCCCGGTTCACCTCTTCACCTTCTTCACCACGAGCGGATACAACACTCTCGGCGATTACATCGGCGGCTATAACGCCAAGGTCAAGGGCTGGGTGCAGCTCGACTCGAACGTGGCACCCGGCTTCTCCAACTGGAAACACTCGGTACGCGGCAACGCCAGCGCCCAGTACGCGGCCGACCTCCGGTACACACTCGCCGACGGAAAGTGGTACCTGTCGGTCAGCGGCCGCAACATTGGCTACTACCCGGCGTCAATGTTCCAGAACTCAAACATTTACCCAGGCTCGTCGACCCTGCAGGGGGGGGCCGACCACATCGCCTTCTACGGCGAGATTTACAGCGGCAACGCGCAGTCATCGACGAACATGGGCTCCGGCGCATTCGCCAGCGAAGGGTACCCCAACGCGGCCTTCATCCGCAACCTGGGGTACGTGGACACCTACGGCCAGACGCAGGACTACTGGCCCGACCAGAGCAATGACTACGTCACAGACTCCAGCGAGTACACGTTAGAGAAGCACTTTGGCTCGGACTCGACCCTCCCGGGCTGGGGCAACTACATGTTCCTCGGTGGTCCCGGCTACACCGGTTAATGAGCAGGTCGCACGGTTCTCAAATGGGGGCTCCTCCGACAGTCGAGCTGCGGGAACCTCACCGCGACCATGGACGTGCAAGAGTCGGTCGAGGTCTCTCTCAGAATTCTTGAGTTGTCGAAAACTGGGATGTTCGCGGCCATCATTTCCTATAGCAAAGTTAGCAGTTGGCCGAACGCCAAGCTGGGGGGTATGGTTTTAAAATACACCGTTTCTATCAAACAATTTTACTTTCTTTCGACTGCGCGCAATCATCTCTCACTAGATCTTTAAGTAAAGTGGCGGCTCGGCGGCAGGATGCCTGATAGGAACTCGACTGATGGCCATTTCATGGCCATCTTGTCTGCGAGGAGAGTCCAGGCAGATGCTCAGGGCGGAAGGAGACAGAAAGAAATAGATAAGATAGGTGTAGGCTGGAGTCGCGATAAGGAACGATGAAGCAGAGTTGATGCTCTGACTCACTAGTTATCCCTCTGTTGGCTGTGAAAAGGGAGTAAGATGATTGCCGCGACTTGCTGCTATCCCTGCGCGACCACGTCTTTCTCCTCCCAGACCCGGACACGGTACCTTACAGAGAAGTGTACTTGCGACCAAGGCAAACTTCGTCGGCACAGGAGCGACCGCGTTCGTAGAGGGGTTCCCATCCGGCCACATGGTCAAGTACTCTAAGCCGGATCCTTGGCTTGCCGAAGAACCGGGGCGATGCCGCCAGCAGATGGAGACTCGGGCGGAAGCGTACAGACGCATTGGCGACGGTCGGCGCGTGCCGAAGCTGATCTTCTGGGCCGCCAGCTCGCGCGCCCTGGTGCTGGAATATGTCGCCAAGGGCGACCTGCAATCATACCTCGAGAGTCACAGTTGACAGCCAGGCCGTCACCACCCAGAGGATACGGGTATGGATGATGCATGCCACGGAGGCCACGGCCGTTGTGCACTCGGCGGTCATCATACACTGCGACGTCACACCCTGCAACTTCCACTTCCTCCTCAACGACGCGCTCGAGCTGCATCTGTCCGACTTTGCCGCCGCTTCGGTCGCCGGCTCCCAACCGTCCATCTCAACGAGCGCGCGCTTCCAGCGACCGGGCTGGGGCTGGGCACCCGTCTTACGCGGACGACCTCTTCGCGTTGGAAACTTCGCTACCTACTGCATGACTACTACCAGCTTTGAACGGTAATTGTCGGGTCAAGAAGAATTTGCTAGCTGCAAGTGTGGCTCATACCCTTGCTTGGGCTGTGGCGCAACTTTCCGGGTGTGGGAGTGGTGACATCATCACCCTAGTAACTGTGGGCGTGCGACGAGCATGACTGCCACGGCCAGCGCAGCAACCGGCCGTGTTTGTAGGAGTTGAGATTGAAGAAAAGGGGTTCAAAATCATACAATTATCGTGTTCCTGTAACAATGTTATCCCGCATGCATCCTGTCTGCTGATTGGGATCTTGCTGTTGTTGCATTGCGCCAGAATGACAACATCCAACACGGAAAAGTGCAGTCGGATTGAAAGTACCCAGTACAAGGCCTAGAACCTGGCTGGGCTCCCCGCAGTGGACATGGGCTCAGCGTTCCAGCTAGCTGGGCGCAGGCCAACAAAAATACCTGATTCCGACAGTGGGCCGCGCCCTCTGGCGATCGCGATCGTGGGTGCGAATCCAGCAACCCAAGCTCCAAGGTACCTGCTACCTCACCCTGGTTGCTATAGGTATTACGTCGGGTTTCCCAATAGGAAAGAAGCTGGCCCCCTCAAACTGGAGCTAAATAGAGTTGAACCAGTGAGCTGTTGGAGACTCACGAGATGGAGACGAGGGGGAACACCAATAAATCTTGGCCTGTCCCTCCTCCCCTTCTTCTTCTTCCCTTCCACACCACACCTCTCATCACCAAATCAAAACACCTTCACACACTTATTCTTTATCAACATTGACGTTTCGTCTTGAACAATCAATCACAATGTCTCTGCAGTGTAAGTACCTCTCATATACCCGACACCCTGGCCTCGCGCCCCATCGGTGCTGCTCTCGGCGCAACGTCATGATGAAGCAATGTTGGGACCCCCTCCGACCCAGCTCTCAGAACGAGCTTCTACAAGCTCTCACATCGCCGATTCCAGCCGTTGGAGCTACGCAACCAATCGCAATGCCTTCCTCGACCTTTCTTCCATCATCTGCTTCATCAGTCCTCTGAATCATCCACTAATACCTCTCTCTCAGACCTCCCCTCCGTCAAGCCCTCGGCCATTGCCCTCGGCCTTGCCTTCAACCACGGCATTGAGCTCGCCGTCCTCTCGCCCCTCTTCGGCCAGACCTACCAGCGCGCCAAGTCGGCCAACACCAAGGAGGAGTTCATCAAGTCCAAAGAGGCCGCCGGAGCCGCCGCCGCCTGGGGCACCTCGTTTGTCGGCGCCGGCCTGCAGTCCTACGGCGTCGCTGCCCTCATCAACGCCACCGGCACCCTCTCCTACAAGGGCGCCGCCTACCTCGGCGGTCTCATCTTTGCTGCCACTGCTGCTCCCGGTGTAAGTTCACTTTTCCCATTTCAACCCTCCCCCAAGCTCGCTCTCGAATCCCGTGCTAACGGTACATGCAGTTCCTCGCCCAGGTCTTCACTGAAAAGCGCCCCCTCGATACCGTCGGTGCCAGCGTCGTCGCCAAGCTCTTCGAGACGGTCGGCCTCTCTCTAGTTCTCACCTGGTGGGGAACGCGCACCAACCCTTTCAACTAAAAGGGTTGACGTAGCTGCGTGAGCAGCGTCCGTGTGCAAGATGCGGAGGACTGGGGGATCCTAATTGATTAGGCCTTTTTTTACTTCCATTATGGCCGCGGATGTCTGAAGGAGACGTTCGTGGCGCACCCTCACTACGAGTCTGTTTCCTTGCTGTAACTGTAGTTGAATAATAATTGATAACAAAAGCATCTTGCGTGTGCTGATATCGAGGTGAATGTTGTAAACGATTGGTAGCTTGTCTAGTTGTAAAAGACCCCTCAAGCATGTCGAACATGTCTGACATTTCCCTTAGGCATCCGAGTCTCTCTGACCAACTCATCAGTATTGATGCACAGCCCAAGCCAGCAGCTTACTTGCATCGCATTGATAGACATGAGCAATCCAAACATTAACTGTATGCAGTCAAAAACTTAAAATGTACACCGTAAACGCCGCCATGCCCGTCTAGCCAGTGTTACCCAGCAATAGCCAGTGTTCCCCAGCGATAGCCATGTAATCAAAATCAAGCCACACACGATCCAACACCCCCTTTTCCTTTACAATTCTTCCACACCCCTCTATCGCTCACGCCTTGGACTCGCCCTTGGCCCAGAAACTTTGCTTCTGGTACTCCTTTTGCACGTACTTGGCCAGCGCCGCGTACGCCTCGCCAAAGTCCTCTGCATCCTCTGCATCCTCGCCCTCCTTCTTCTTCTTCTTTCCGTCCTGCGTCTTCTCCATGATCATGATGACCGACGTCGGGCGCTTCGTCTTGGCCGCGGCGCCGAGCTCCGCGCGCGAGGTGACGAAGATGAAGGGCACGTTGTGGTCCTCGCACAGCACGGGGATGTGCGAGATGACGTCGGCCGGGGAGATGTCGCCGGCGATGACGACGATGCCGGGGAAGGTGGTGGTGGAGGGCCCGCCGGCGGGGGACTTGCGGAGCGTCTTGACGACTTCCTTGACGCCGCGCTTGAGGGTACCGTTCTTGGCGGCTGCGCGGTTGTGTTAGTACAAATGTCATTGTCCAGAGGAAAGATATGGAAGAGGAGAATGGGCGAGGGAGGGTGCAGCGGGGAAACATACACTTGCGAATCGTCTTGTACACCTTCTTCATGCCCTTCTCATCTGCGACGGGCACGGCAAACGACACCACTGTGCGCTCGAGGGGAAGGTCCTCCGCCTTGTCGCCGTCCTCCATGTCCGAGTCGGAGTCGTCCCCGGTCGCCGCCGCAGTCGCAGCGGCCTTCTCGGCCTTCTTGTCCTTCTTGGTCTGCTTGGCCGCGTCCTGCTGGATCTGATCGTCGAGTGCCGCGGCGAGCTTCTCCTTCTTGTCCTTCTTGTCCTTTTTATCCTTCTTGTCCTTTTTCACGCCCGACTCGTCGCTTGCGCGCTTCTCCTTCTTCTCCTTCTTGTCCTTCTTATCGGGGCGTGCGGCGGCCATCTTTGGAAATTTCGCTGGACACGACAAGGGTGTTGTGTGTGGGAATGAGACGGGGAAGAGATATTGATAGTAAGTAAGAATATCAATATATGGCGTTTATCGGCTTGGTTTTGAAAAGATGAACCAAGAAACCAGTCACAAAGAAACCAATTGGGATGTTAATGTTGTGAGGTTGGCTTTCCTTTCTGGCCTTGTCGCTCTAAATTTTTTTTGGCCCAGTCCCAAGAACTTTTTTTGGCAGCCATAAATTTTCGGCGCTTCGTGCTGCCGTTTCCGATAGGTCACGTGAGTCATTCTCGAAGCTGGGCGAATGGCGTCGCGAGCATTTTGGATGACAGCGATTGGCCATTGTTCAGAAGGACAAATCCTAGTGAAAAGAAAAGAAAAACGAGAATAACTAAAATAGCCAGGATACTTGAGTAGTCCCATATAATTACGGCAATGGCTAGCCAGTCAATTCATATGGCCTGTAGTAATATCAATAGCTTCCTGATCATGGCGCAGTTCTTGTGACAAAGTAAATTGATGCGGACTATTCCGCTTAAGTGGCAGAACCACGTCTATTCCTGCATCTCTGATGTACAAAGGCGCCCGCGGGCCTACATAAATACAACGTCCAATTTATCGTTTTCCCCATCGCTGTCCTTTTGATGTATTATCGTTTACTCCTCGGAGTCGGCAAACTCGGCACGGCCGGCCTTGGAGTTGAGATACTCGTTGCTGTTAATCCTAGTTAGCCTTTCCATTTGCTCTCTTCGTCGGAAGCCGCATCAGAGGCGCTGCGTGGCATAGCTTACCGCTCCGTGGCCCAGTGCATCAGGTAGTAGCCGGCCATCAGGGAAGGCAGCCAGAAGAAGATCTGGGACTTGGTGCGGCGGAAGGTGTTGAAGATTGCGTCGTGAGCGGCCCCGGCGAAGGGGTTCTGACGGTTGGCGGCGATGCCGTAGGTGATGATGCCCTTGACCTTGCCAGCACCACCTGTATCCAGTTAGTTTCCCATCTTGCCACTGTACATGTCCGGTGCGTTGCATTTCCAAGCTCTTTCTTATCGAATGCGCTCCGATTGAAGCAGGACTCAAGGCATTGGCGCCGCCAATGGTTCGAATCGTCCTGCGCCGCGGTGCGCGCCCGATCCTGTCTAGATCCGCAACACATCGTTCCAAATCGTCTCACGTACCGAAAGCACCGAAATCGTGGCCAAGCCAGCTGCAAAATTCCAATTAGCACCAGTTTCCCTGAGCTTTCCACCGCCAGTTGTCGGTCATGGGAGCTGGACGATAGCCGTGGAAAAGCCGCAGCGCATCCGCCCCCCCGGGACCGTGGCGAATTGAGAACAAGGGCTACCACTTACTTGCCGACCTTCCAGTTGGGGCCGCTGAGCATTCTCTGAGTCGGTCTCATCTTGTCTGGGTCGTTTCGCGACGGAATGGGAGGAAGTAGGTCGATTGGGTTAGGAGAAATGTCAAGGTAATCTTTCGGAAAGGCGAAGTCTGCAGAGCAGCCGGCGGCCAAACTCCACCCGCCCGTGCCACAACGGGACTAGCGCCAACATCGAGAACCTCACTGTTCAGGCAACTCCATTTGCAAGCTCTCTCCATCCCATCCGGTGTTTGTCGTCAATTGATTCTCTATCGCCATCCCGTCCTTGTTATTGCCCGCGACCGAGGATCAACCAGAATCCTTCTCCACCGACGAAGCTTTCGTGAAAGACCATTTAATTCAGACGAACCGCATTGATCAAAGATGGCAGCGAGGGCGCTCAACTCCATGTACCGGCTGGCGGTGCCCGCGTCCATCGTCGCCATGGCCGCCTCACAGTCGCTGTTCGACGTCAAGGGCGGCACGCGCGCCGTCATCTTTGACCGCGTGTCCGGCGTCAAGGAGGACGTCATCAACGAGGGCACGCACTTCCTGATCCCTTGGCTGCAGCGCGCCATCGTCTTTGACGTGCGCACCAAGCCGCGCAACATTGCCACCACCACCGGCTCCAAGGACATGCAGATGGTCAGCCTGACGCTGCGTGTGCTGCACCGTCCTATTGTGAAGCAGCTCCCTAAGATTTACCAGGTATGTTCCCCCGTCCTCCCCCATCCCGTCCCCGAGACCATCACTAACGTTTCTGCCAGAACCTCGGCGCAGACTACGACGAGCGCGTGCTCCCCTCCATCGGCAACGAGGTCCTCAAGGCCATCGTCGCGCAGTTTGACGCCGCTGAGCTCATCACGCAGCGTGAGGCCGTCTCCCAGCGCATCCGCGAGGACCTCACCCGCCGCGCCGCCGAGTTCAACATTGCCCTCGAGGACGTCTCCATCACGCACATGACCTTTGGCCGCGAGTTCACAAAGGCCGTCGAGCAGAAGCAGATTGCCCAGCAGGACGCCGAGCGCGCCCGCTTCATCGTCGAGCGCGCCGAGCAGGAGCGCCAGGCCAACGTCATTCGCGCCGAGGGCGAGGCCGAGTCCGCAGAGACCATCTCGCGCGCAATCGCCAAGGCCGGCGATGGCCTGGTGCAGATTCGCCGCATCGAGGCGTCGCGCGACATTGCGGCCACGCTCGCGGGCAACCCGAACGTGGCGTACCTGCCGAGTGGTGGCAAGAACGGCGGCGGCGGCGGCCAGTACCTCCTGTCTGTAGGCAGGGCGTGAAAAGGGGGTGCGGTGAGGTTAAGGGTATAAGACTGTGTATGGAGGGAGAAGTATGGAATCTCCGCTTTCAATGGCTTCGGACAAGGTCGTCTGCGGGTTGGCATGGTGGGCGCAAATCTACAATATCATGTAAACCCCCTCTTGTAACAATACAAAATCACTGCAAATCATTACTGAAGCAAATACGTTGGCAAAAAAAAAAAAAAAAAAACCGGAACGCCCACGGGCGTTCCAGTCTATTCGTCGTAAGAAAGCGTAAGGAGGAACCTGCTAAAACGGGAAAATATCCAAACCCCGAACCAAACTCTCGCAACGCCCATCGTGTGTCTGCAAAGTCCTCCGCCGAGCTTTGTTTCCATAGCTGCCATACTGTTCTGTTAAGCTTCGTCACTTTTTCTTTCGTAGTAAATGTTAGTTCGTTGGGCTTCTTTTGCTATCAATCGTCATCTGCTCGTCCGCCGCTTCGATAAACTCTTCTGTCAAGCCACCACCGCTGTTGTTAGCAGACTTGGCACCGCTGCTGCTCGCACCGGCCAGCGGCGCCACGAGCTCGCTGTCAACAACCTTCCAGCCGGCGCGCTTCATGTCGGCCCACTCCCTGGCGACGCGGAAGCGCACGAGCTCGCCGGCTGCGCGGGCGTCCTCGGCCGAGTCGTGCCCCTGCATCTTGGGGCCTTGCTGCACCTGGATCCGGCGGTGGAGGTGGGTGCTCATGAGGCTCTTGAGGCCGAGACGGTACGGCAGGCCGCCCTTGTGCGGGAACGCTAGCACCGTGTCGACGAGCGTCGGGTGGACGACGCGCACCGCGTTGAGGTCGTTCTCGAGCCCGTGGCCAATGAGCGGCGTTGACGGCGCGATGAGCGAGAAGAGTAAATCCCGCGCCGTGGCGGGCGAGGACACAACCTTGAGCCTTCTCTTAGAGACCTGGCCATCCTCGCTGCCGGAGGCGTAGGAGGAGCCCGAGACACTGCCCGTGGGAGGGACCAGAGGGTCGCCGGGACGCCACATCTCAGCCAGCGCGAGGTCGTCGGGCCAGACGCCCGAGAAGCGCGAGTTGAGGTCGAGGATCTCGCCAAAGGGCCTGACTAGCACGTCGAGAATCTCGGCGCCGTCGGGCCAGGACGTGGCCGTGAGTCGGATGAGCTCCATCCCGTGGACGGTGTAGCCCATCTCACAGTCAAAGCACACGGCGCGGTCCGCAGGCACGGCAGGGTTCTCCGGCGTGGCCACAAAGTTGAGCAACGACGCGAGCCGGTCCGAGTGGCCCACTTTGAAGACGTGGTTTGGATGCGCGAAGCAGCCGACAGAGTCGCCCATCTGCTCGCCGCAGCAGAGGTAGCGCTTCGCCTGCTTGCCGCGGTCGCCCGTGCTGCTCTTTTCGGGAAAGTACGCCTTGCCCCAGTGGAAGTTGCACGCGCCGCCGGACGCGAGCGCGCCGTCGCCCTCGCGCCGGCCGGCAAACACCTGGAAGCGCTGGTTGCAGCGGTCACATTGCTCCCAGCCCTTGGCGGCAGCGAGGCCGTCCTTGGCTTTGGCAATTTCCTCGTCGCTAGGTATCACCGAGTTGTAACCGTGCGCGTGGAGGCCGTGAATGGGCGTTAGGAGGCGATGGAGAAGCTGGACTTCCTGGGCGGCGGTCAGGCCAGTCTCGACGATGACGGCATCACCTTCCATGGCGTCGTGGGTGCGCTTCTTGCTCGTCGGCATCTCCGCTTCACGCTCCTTGATCCAATCGCCCACATCGAACCGTTTGTACTTCATGACGGTGTTCTTCATGACATTGGGGTACACAGCTGGCTTGCCAATGGCAATGGCTTCTTCGTCGTCGAGAATACGTTTTATCATTGCCTGGTCAGAGAGAACGAGTCGATGATGTGTAGTGTCTGTATTCTCTTTCACTTGGTCGTTGAGCCGCTTGTATTCGGCGTACATCAGCTTGATCAGCTTCAGCCGCAAATCATGATTGCTGGGCGAATGATTGAGAAGTCGAGGGTTGAGCGATTCTCGTTTCGCAGGTTCGGCCCGGGTCGAAGGAGTCGCAGTTGGCACAGCATCTTTGGTTCGCCTCTTGGCTGGTGGCGAAATTGGCCGCTTGATCGAGTGAAGAAGCGACGGAGCTGGTTTGAGCTCGCCGCCTGACGGTGTCGGTCGGCTCGTGAGCGGATTGGCGGTGCTCCTAGAAGAAATCGGTCGGGGCGAATCCAGCCTAGGAGCTTTCCTATAGCTTCCAGTATCTGAATCATTGCCCGATGCGACTTCTTCGTACTTGCGAACGACTTTGGGAGCTGCGGTCGACGGCGCCGGGCCGTTGTTGTCGCCGGGATGGCCGCCAAAGAGGCACCTGTAGGCCGAGCAGTTGGCTCCGGCCGGGCAGGGTATATGCTTGAGCGAGATACTCATGTCTAATGGCCGATTGAGATTCGCGCAAAGGTAGTAAGATCAAAAGTGCCGTGAACCTAACAGCAATACGTGCATGACACTGGCGACCTAATTCATATAGGAGTGTGCCTAACGGGTCAAGGGCTGCGCAGCGGCACGTGGGCAGCCCAGAAAATGGTAAAGACCGGAGACGGAAAAAGCCGCATGAAGAATAGGAAAGCTGTGCACAAATCTGCTTAATCGGTGCACATGAATAGTGTGCGTGGCACCATGTTTGTGGGAAATGGAAATGGCTTTCGGGAGGTGATGCTGCATGGTCGTTGAAACCCCTGCAAACCGATTTGGCGGGCCGCCTTTAGGTAGTGCTCCAGTGGGGTGCTGTGGCGCTCACTGCATGTACTTACAGCTGGCCCCGCCACAGTTTCACTCAGGTGTGGCAGCTTCATGTGGCACAGTCCATTTTGTTCTGGCGCTGTGGTACAATGTACAATCGTACAATGAAGAAAATCTCAACAGAGGTTTATTTGATTCTTAACCTTCAATATTTTGAAAGGTTCTCGTTTCCAGAGTGGTATTGTGGACATTTGTTCTCTTCTCTCAAGTCGTTCCGAGTACGCGCGCCCACTCAATCAGCTCTGCATGTATATATAGAGCAGGCTCATGCATGGATTTCTTATTGAATTCGATTTCGGGTCAAGCATCTGCAAAAGTACTAGGTAAACAAGTCTCATTGTCATTACGTATCGCCTTGTGGCCGCGGTGCAACACCAGCTAAAACGTGTGGCTACAACTGCCGCAGCTGATTTTCAACAAGGTTCTCGACTGGGCTAACGTTGAAGCTTAAAAAATCAGAAGAGTGAAAAGGTCTTATGTATTACAGTAGTGTCGATTGATTTCCAAGGACGAGACGGTTGGGGGCCGATCCTTAGTATATCTGTCATGACTTCATTTATGATAGACATACAGGCCAAGACAGCAGCGCCCAATTGATAGCACCGTCGGTAGACAAGTCGGAGATTTCCCCTAGGCTCGGCATGTTCAATCTGAATTCTCACATCCCTGGTGGTGTGCAGCTATAAAAACCGAGTTCACCCTACCCCCGTAGAGGTATACATGGTAACGCAACCCAATACTCTCGGCAAGAGCGTGGCGAATACTCGATTTACCACCATAAAATCACACGAGGAAGCTGGATTCGGCCCCGCTCGCCCACTGGAGCTTTTTTTTTTGCATTCGTCTCTGTTCGGGAAAGCCTTCTCAGTAGCATAGGCGTCTTGGCCCCTCATGAAACACTCGAAGAGATCGAAAGCCCAAGGGAAAGCGCGCAACAATTGCGCTGTGGAGAACTACATCTCGGTACGGGGCAGTTTCGTTTGTTTCGTTTGACAGCCGCAGAGTTTGAGACCAATCGCCGCCCTCGCGGGCACTGTCTGAGTATCTTATCCGTCGTCAACCATCGCAATTGACTCGAATAGAGGGCTGGGAAGCGGCTGATGCATAAACCCCGATGCAACCATTCAACTGTGCCCGTCTGCGACCAGGTATGGGCAGATTCAGTAATCTTAAATCTGCCGGCTTCGCCAGTATTACTGCGTGGCGCATAGTGACTCGACAGTCAGCTATTTAGATTTGCCAATGTGCTGTGGTGTTGTCTAGCATGCCTCTATGGTGTCGGCGGTGCTTCAGTAGATGTTTGGCTCGATGCGCTGCTACTCTGGGCAGGAGTCTGACCCAAACGCACCGCCTGCGCCTGCGCCTGCTGCATCCTGGCCATCCGCAGCGCTGCATTACCTGGTCGCACAACTTGAAATCCTTCTTCCTTCGGCTTCGGCTGTGCCAGCGCAGACGACATCTTTACCCAGGTTGTGTTGAGCGCAGAACGCCACGATGGCGTCCTCTTGCCCGCCTCTGTCCCCTCGGCTGCTTCTGTTTTCATTGTGGGTTGATATGAGGTGTCCCCAGCCGCCGCCGCCGGGTCTACTACACCGTTCGTTGTGGTGTCGTTTACAGGCATGCCGTAGAATAGATCGGCTTCCCTGAAGGAATAGTCCACTTGAGACCGGATTTCGGAGACGACGTCAAGTCCAGGGGAGGATGACTGCAGAGATGACTGTGGCGCGACCAAGGTCTGCTCCGACTCCGATTCTTGTGATGGTGTGGGTGAGGGCGAGATCCCGTATTCGCCTGAGCTCGAACTGTGACTTGGAGAGGTTGAACCGTACCGAATATCCGGAGTGCTGGGTCGGGCTCGTGGCTTGCGATAGAAGTCGCGCGTCTGACCGACGTGCCAATGGTCTCGGGTCGTTGACGCTGCGACTGCCAAGTGAGAGTGGCGCTGCGTTTGGCGATGGAGGCTGGAAGCTTCGCCCGGTGACACCCGACCCGCTGGTGTGGGGGTGCGATTTGAAAATGTAGAGAGTCGATCTGTCTCATATAGTCTGTCGTATGCTCTACTGCGTGTCGTGAAGGGGCTATGGGCATTGAGATCGTCGAGGTTCACCTGCTGCGTGTTAGCAATCAATAAGACTGATGGTCTGGGAGGGAGCAATCACTGATTGAGCATCGGGACGTCCGTCACTGTGGCCTGCCAAAGAGTGTCCGGTTCTATAGCGACCGCTCCGAAAGACACGCCACAGCCTCCAGATGGATGTGGCCAGAAATCCAGGTATGACAACGATGCCATGCAAGCAAAGTATGACGTATCCCAGCCACTGTTTTGCAGCCTCCTCGGTAATAAGCGCCAGAGCAATGAGTATAGAGACTGTCATGAGGCGGCATGCACAAAGCAACGCTGTTTCGGACCGAGAAAACCTAAAGGGCATGTTTTTACTGACCGCCGTGTGGACAAGGGTGACAGCCTCGGTCGCGAAAAGAACAATTGCCTGCACATAGCCCCAGCTCTGCAGTGCACCGACGGCGAGGGCCTGAAGAAGTGGCATAAAGTGAGGAATGTAGGACGATAAAGAGTGCAACACCGCACGGATACCGGAGTTTTGAGGCGGCTTGCGTGAAGTGCCGCTGGGTAGCTCTGTCGAACGCTTGAAGTGTAGAAATGGCCTTGTAATAAGAAAATGCACGTAGAGAAGGACCAACATTGTCAAAGCGATTAAGGCGACGCGGTAGTTGGGCAGGTACCCCAGAAGCATAAGATCGTTGCTCATGTATGCCAGGAGAGGCATGCTGAAGAGTGACAAGCACACCTCCACACTCATATAGCCCAGTTTCCGGGTGCGGAAGTTGGATGTGGATGTCTGCGGATTCCACCTCGATGCCAGCACGTAGACAACGCAAAGAATAGCGAGCAGCGTTGCTATCAGTATGGCCAAATTGAGAAACGCATCAAACATAAAGTCCATGATACGAGGGAACCCGAGCATGCGGACCATGTAGTCCATGCCAAACGTCGCGTTGCTGACATACATGCCCTGTTCCACCCCGGGCCATGTGAGGCCGCCGTCGTACGGCCCTCGCCAGAACATGAGCGAGGACCAGGCCAAGTTGCTGGCGATGGGCGGCAGGAAGCCAGGGTACTCGACGGACAGCGACGACGACAGGAAGGCGAACTGGAGGTAGCGCAGGTACACGCCGGCGTCCATGATGGTGTCCCAGACGGGGCCCTGGTGGCTGACGAGGGCCGAGGAAAAGTCGACGAAGCGGTCGACGCCGGCCGCAGCGGCGTGTGTCTGCCACGAGGCCGCGCCGACTACGGCCATGACACCGGCAGGTACCAGGACAAAGGCGACGGCAGCGGGCGTGCCGATGTACGGGGTGATCTTGGTGGCGGCGCAGTCGAGCGTCTGCCCGCGCTTGGTTCGGAACTGGTACTCGGCGGCGAGGGTCTGAAGCCGGTGGGCTTGCTCAAACTGGTAGTCGACGTGGAAGGCTGAGAAGCGGAAGCCTTCCCGTCTGAGAGACGAGCATCAGTCGCAGTCGAGAGAGAACGGGTACGGCAGAAGGGTATTACTCACGGATCGAGGCTGGGCGTGATGGGCAACGGACAGGTGCTGTTGAAGCGGACGACCTGCGGGACGTCCTTGCCCAGCACTTGCAGCCGCAGCGAGCGCTCGAGGGCCACGAGGTCAATGTCGTCGCAGCTAAACAAGTTGGTGTCGTGCACCGCCAGCATCGACAGGGACAGCCGCGTCGAGCCGCCAGCCGAGTCGAGCTGGCCGCGCAGACTGTCGACCCAAAACGGCGTGATGCCAAACGTCACATTCGTCCACGGATGGCCGTCGCACCGGTGCTTCCTGATCCATGCATCCCGGACCCATTGGCCGGCGACCGGCGGCGGGAAGCAGAGCAGGAGGATGCTGTTCAGCAGCCAAAGCCAGGACACGGCTCGTGAAAACATGATGCGTCTTGGTCGATGGAAGACATTTCACAACGAGGAGGAAAAAGCTGTGATGACGGCGTGGAGGAGGGGGGGGGAAGGCGTCTGAAGAGGATGGATGGCAAATGGTAATTGAAATTCCTCAGCCATCGTCAGGGTGTCGGTCAAAAGACCCTGGACAAGGGGCTCGCTCCATGACGAATCTACAGTACACAGCCTGCTTTCCTCCACGGAGTGACTGCTCTTGGTTGTCTGAGTGGTCGGTCTTCCCACGGACGGTGGGTTGCAAAGTCCGCTTTTCGGCATGGGTATAGGTTGCAAGGGCCCTTCTTCCCACGTTTGGACAGACCTAAATTTATGGTCAAAGTCCTGGCAACCGGTTGACAATGGTGGGTTATTGTGGAGGGAAAAGAAAACTCCTATTCTAGAGTAGTCTGGCCCCCGTTGTGGGCTATGCAACGTAAGCCATTTCTTGTCGTTGATGAAGACCCGGTTACATGGGAAGAACCACATTGGCTGGACTGATAACCGAAAGGATAAAGAAAGCGAAAGGGCAGTTGGCATGTCACTGTCCAACACAGATGCTTCATATTGACTGACAGGAACCACAGTCGACAGCCTTGGCAAGCCAATAGAGGGAATGGATTATCAGGGGAAGGGTTTTGAAACATGTAGAAAATTTGGCATCTAATTCGACAGGGTTGGGCGCCAATTGAGTAGCCGTTGCACTAATCAAAAATAAAATGTCTCTAGCCATGCCGATGCCGACAGTGTAAAACAAACACCACACGGACAAGTACAGGCTCTTCAAGTTAGACTATTCTTTTCTCCTTTGCAACTGAATGAGTAGGAAGCCATGGCCAAGTCACCCAACATAGTTCAATCTCTAAAAGCTGGCAACGAACCGCTCCAAACCCTCCTTCTCGAGGCTTGCGTGGACGCCAAGACAGAGACAGGCTAATCTGTACATCGAGTGTAGACTGTGCTGTGGCACAGATTCCCTGCGCATTCGTAGTCGGGCAGCCCGGAGCTAGATTCTTCAACTAACCAGGGTTGCGCGCAGTACATCGTATACAGCATCCCGTGAGTTTTTCAACTCGGGTCCGTAGCATAGCAGCCCGCGCCTAACCCGCATTCAATCACACAGCAACCATGCAACATTCATGTAACAAGACCTTTGCTCATTTCTTATCCATTGGACCTTATGAAGCCTGACAAACGAGAGCTCACTCTGTATCATCATTGATTCTAAAGTTTCGCGTATCCGGCCAACTGTCTTCTTTCCACCCAAGCTTCTTGTTCCATTCTGTAAACCTACATCATACCTAGTAATTTTCATCCACTTCAACTACCTGCATGTAAATGTTTGTCTGGGGCAGCTCGTTGCTCCAACTCTTCTAGGCAGCGTATACGCAACTTGCTCTGCAAAAAAAAGTCGCAAACACTCCTCTGTAAAATTCTATCACTCTTAAAAGATACTGTCAGGATCTGGCAGTGTTGAAGGATTGCTTTCTACCTCCAAGCTCTCGTCATCGAGCGAGAGTACTGTGTCATAGAGGCAGAGTCGGATCCACCATCATCAAGTCGACCAGGAGCCGCTTCAGTGCTTTGACACAAAGTAAATTCATAAAACCGAGTATTTTCTCGCCTAGTTAAAGAAATCGCATCTCACGGTCAACCAGCCATCGGTTTACCGTTACAGTTCCGCCCCCTTCCTATCGCGGGCCCAGCTTCTCCAACACGCGCGGGCCTTGCTCATCCCACTCCGCCTTTGTTACCCACATGCTCTCCTTGTCGGCCATGATGTTGGCCAGGACCGCGCCGCCGAGGAAGACCATGTGTCTTCTCCTGGGCGGATCTTCTATGCGCACCTTGAACTTGCTCAGGCGCTCCGGGTTGCCCTGCAGCGCGCGCGTGAGCCACAGCTGTTTCAGCTCCTTCTCCAAGCGTGATGGCAGCCCAGGGTACATGCTGCTGCCGCCGGACAGGACAATGGCCTTGAATAGAGACGCTCGAATGTCCACGTCGGCGGCTTGAATGGTGTTGAACAGGAATTCGCCGAGGCCGGGCGACTCGTTGTCGACCAGGTGAGGCTGGAAGAGGCACTCGGGCGCCTCGAATCGCTCGCTTCCCACGCGGATGACGCGGCCGTCGGGGAGTGTGTAATTTTCTACTAGAACCGTTGTGTCCTCGCTAAGAGCCTTGTCTAGCTCTAGGTCATATGATACATAGCAGAGCTTCTCCTTGATCTGGCGCACAGTCTCGAAATCGGCGGTTCGGTTAAGGGCGTAGCCTCGGCGGAGGAGCAGCTTGATAAGATTGCGGGTCACGTCGCGACCGGCCACGTCGAGTCGCTTCGTAAGATGGTTGAGAACGACGGATTCGTAAACGGGGACAATATGGGTGACACCATCACCGGAGTCGACGACAACACCAGAGCTTAGCCCTGGGATATTTGTTAGTCGGAGCTCTTGTGTGGCTCTTCGAGTTTGTTCCGAGACTTACCCTGGGCATAAAGGGCCAGAACAGCCTGGATGGCGACGTATACACCCCCGAACCCATATCTGTCAAACATAACCTCGCACATCTGCTCGCGATTCTTGAGCGGATTCATCGGAGGTTCTGTGAGCAGAATCTTCTGGCCTTTCGGGTCGATCTGAAGCTTCTCGTAAAAGGTATAGTCCCACAGGTGCTGCATGTCATCCCACTTCTTGACGATGCCATTCTCCATGGGATAGCTTATTTGCAGCATCGTGCGGGCGGCCGCGGCCTCGTCACCGCACATGATGTCCTTAATTACTATGTCATTGTCCGTCTTCTCCTCCGAACGCAGGATCGGTCGGCCGACGATGGAAGGGAACTGATGCTCGGGAAAGTTTTGCGCGGCGTATCCAACTTTGAGGAAACCGGTACCGCCGTCGAGGACTGAGAAAAGGAGGGGGTTGTATACGTCAGCGACTGGCGAGAGGCTGGAGACAGGACGCCGAGGAGAGAGGCGTTTGCGGGGAAATCATCGAGAACATACCGATGGGCGGAGGATTGGCCATCTTTGCGACAGTTTAATGAATGTGTTCAAAGGGAAGAGACGGGGACGCTGCACGAGGTGATGTGGTGTTTAGATGGCAGCAGCCTTGAGAGAGCTTCTAGCTGGGCCAGAATGGTGGGGTCGAACCAACGTCAGAGGGTGGCTGATGCGTCACGTGAACCCCCGCGACTGAGCTCGTCGCAGCACCGGAGCTGCCCGGCGCGGGCCGGCTGTTAGCGGTGTTTGACTTTCGCCTTTACAGATGAATGTCGGCGAAGTTTGAAATTTCTAACGATCGATTTAAAACTTCATCTTTTTTGTCGATTTTTTTTATTCATTCTCGAAAATGGCGGCCCTTTCAAAGTTCAAGGTCCTCGTCCTCAACCCCAACAGCTCCGTAGCGATGACGGAGGGGATGAAGTCGGCCATTTCCAGCATGGCCCTTAACGAGGTATTTCACAATTGGCCCAAGCCACGAAATAATTCGGATTTTTCTTAATATTTGAAAATTCAGAATTTAGAGATTCTCACGTATACCGCCCCTAGTTGCGCTCCCGCCAGCATCGACGACGACGCGGGAATACAAGCCAGCACCGAAGCGGTACTGGCAGACATTCTCGCTGGGAACCTTGACTTGAGAAATTACGATTCCATTCTCGTTGCATGCTTCAGCGTCCACACTCTCGTCCCAAAGCTTTCTTCGCTCACTACCGTCCCCGTGACGGGTATTTTCGAGGCTAGCATACTTACATCGCTCTCCGTCACTTCACTGGCAGAATCCTGGGGCATCGTCACTACAGGGGCATTCTGGGAGAAGCATCTAGGCGATGGTGTCAACGAATTCATGGGGCAGACACCTGGACAGAGAAATGACAGATTTGCCGGGACCTTCTCCAGCGGCTTGACAGCGGGTGACTTTCACAGCGTGTCGCTGGAACAAGTCCAGGCGAAGCTGAGGGACGCCACAGTCCGTCTTCTAAAAGCTTCCACGGTCCGCTGTGTCGTCATGGGCTGCGGTGGAATGGCCGGTCTGGAGAACATCATTCGAGGGGCGGCTGTCGAGGTATACGGACAGGAGCGAGGCCAGTCTGTCTACATAGTTGACGGTGTCCGAGCAGGGGTGCTGCAATTGTACCAAACAATGCTCAGTAGACGCGAGTTTGCATAAAAGTAGCACTACAGTACAAAAATAACAGAATAGCATGTTTGCCTAGTCAAGTCGACGAGTGCGGCCCCAAACTTCGTCCACATCTTTCTTGCCTTTACTCTCAGGAATCTTCCAGTGGATGAAGAGGGCGGCAGCGGCGGCCACCGCAGCGAAAACAAAGTAGACCCAGCCGCCATGCCCACCAAAGGCCTTGTTCAGAGCAGTGTTAAGAATGGGGAAGAATTGAGCAACGATAAAAGTCGAGACGTAGGCTCCGGCGAGAGCCCAGCTCTGGGCGGCGCCAACTGCCTCCTGGCCCACTAGCTCCGAGGCGAGGATGAAAGGCACCGGGCCCAGGCCAACCGCAAAGAAGGCGACAAAGAAGACGACAGCAAACGCGGACAGGATCTGGAAGCCAGAAACGATCGACAAAGCCAGGGCAAATGAACTGCATCCTTGGCCAATGACGGAAATCATGAGGCACGTCTTGCGGCCAATGCGGTCAGGCAACGGGGAGCAAGCAATGGTCATCGCCAAGTTGACAACGGACACCAGGATGGTAAGAAGAACAGACGAGATGGGCAGAAGATCCTGTAGAAGCGAGACAGAATACATAATGATCGAGTTGATGCCAACAAATTGCTGCGCAAACATGGATCCAACCACGGCGACAATGGCTGGTCGGTACAAGGGATCTTTGACTACCTGGAAGAAGCCTAGATGGTTCGGCGCGGTGGCGGTGCCAGACACCATGCCCTCTTCCGATTGCGACAACAGACCCTGCGCCTCTCCCGCGGCGCCAGCACCTCCCCACGCGCTCGTCTCGTTCTCGATATCGACCTTGTGGCCGCGAATCTTTTGCAAAATCCTCGTCGCACGAGCAACGTCGCCCCGATGCGCCGCGACCCACGCCGGGCTCTCCGGCACAGCCACCAGCAGCCCGACCGCCTGTGCCACGCCGATGCAGACGGCAGCGCCGAGAATAACCCTCCACGCGCCGCCGTGGCTGAAAAAGTACCCCAGGACCTGCGCGGCCAGGATGCCGACGTTGATCGAGACCTGCGTCATGACGCCAAACAAGCCTCTCTGGTCGGGCGGAGCAATCTCGCTAATGTACAGAGGCACGATAACGGTGGCGCCGCCGGCGCCGATGCCGGCGAGGAAGCGGCCGAGTGAGAAGATGGCGACACTGCCGGCCACGGTTTCAACCAAGGAGCCCAGCGCGAAGAGGAGCGCGGTGAGGCGCATCGCGGGCAGGCGGCCGCGCTTGGAGGCAAATTCGCCAGCGCTCAGCGCACCCAGAAGGCCGCCGACGGTGAAGGCCGAGGAGACAAAGGCAAACGCGGCCTCGTTCATGGGGATACACGTCGGCACCCAGCTGCTGCTGCCGTCGTCATCTTTGAGGGCACGCAGCGCTAGCCTCACGAGAGAGGCGATCGACTTCTTCTTGCAGGTTATGACATCCTGGGGGGCGTTGAGTTCGGCCTGTTGGGGCCGCTGTCAGCTTTGCCGTGCCCGTACGTCACACAAAGGGGGGGAAGCTTGGAGCTCACGAGATGGAACCCGAATTGCAGGGGACCGAGTGTCGCGATGACGAGCAGCACGATGAGATGAAACGTAATGTCTCGGAGACCTCGTCCCGTCCCTTCTTCGCCGGCCATTTTTGTGTCCGCTGGGAATTTTTGTGATGATGTGCCGCGTCGATTTATTGTTGAGAGTGTGCAAGCCAGACGAAAAGCGGTAGCTAACTAGGTACGGTGCGGAGGACAGTTGCTAGCGGCCTGTGGGGAAGGAGGGATCGACTGTTAGTACCCGTCGGATAGCGCCGGTCCAGGTTGATTAACAAGCACCGTTGAAATAGGAAACTTATCCCGATTGTGTCATTCCACATTGCCAGGACATCTACCTATATAAAGTAAAGCAAAGCCTCTCAAATACGTTACGCACTTTTCATAGCATCGTCTTCTTCTAATAGACAGCTAGCTCTTTTTTACGCATTTTTACAATGAGTCGCATCTTCATGTAAAGCACCCTTCCCACCATCAAGATCCCCCAGTAACTACTAACTCGCTCCTCCAGCACTGGCGCCACGGGCTTCATCGGCGGCGAGGTCCTGCATGGCCTCGCCAACAACTCGCGCCTCGCCGCCAAGACGGTCGCGCTCGTCCGCAGCGAGACACGCGCCGCTCAAATCACTGCCGCATACCCGGCCGTCGAGCCACTCATCGCCGACCTTGATGCCAGTGACGCCATCGAGTCGGCTGCATCTCAGGCAGATGTGGTCCTTCGTGAGTTACATGGTCTCGTGCCTCCTTGCCCGTCTTGTAAGCTAACTACCCTCTTTGAAAGACCTGGCGAGTTCGAACCACGTCGGCAGCGCAGAGGCCATTGCCCAGGGCCTCGGAAAATCCCAGAGCAAGAATCCAGGCAAGTCGTCTCCATCAACCAATCCACAGCAGATATGCTAACTTGACGAGGTAGTCTGGATCCAAATCTCGGGCGCAAGCGTCCTCTCTGGCCCGGAGATCGCCAATCACTCGTACGGAAACGCCAGCTCCAGAGTGTATAATGACGTGGGTGACGTCGCCGAGCTGCACAAGATCATCGCCTCGTCGCCGAAGCGTGTTGTCGACCGCCTTGTCACGAACCTAGCCGCCAGCCAGCCCCGCGTGCGGACCGCCATCGTCTATGGGCCCATCATCTACGGCCTGGGCACTGGTCCGGGAAACCAGCGCAGCATCCAGATCCCCAGCCTCGCCCGGGCGACGCTGCGCAACGGTTACGCGCCGCATGTCGGCAAGGGCCTGAGCGCCTGGAGCAACGTACACGTCTCCGACATTGCGCAGCTGGTCCTGAAGCTCGTTGCCGCGTCGCAGGACAGTAGCAGCGGGCCGAAGCCGCTGTGGAACAAGGACGGCGTCTACTTTGCCGACGCTGGGAAGATCGTAAGTGTCCCTCGCTGTCTTCGTGGCATGTAGTGCCTTATTCTCATTCTGACGTGCTGTATAGCCTTTTGGCGAGATCTCCCGCAAAATGGCCACGGTTGCGGCTGCCAAGGGACTCATCGAGTCGCCCACCGTCAAGGAGGTGGATGCCGAGGCCGCCGAATCCATCACGGCACATGCCGCCGTGCTGCTCGGGACCAATGCTCAAACAAAGGGCGACCGAGCTCGCACTTGGCTAGGATGGGAGCCGCAGGGCCCGAGCCTAGACGAGGAGATTGAAAGAGCCGTGTTGGAGGAGGCCGCCAGCAGCAAGAATGCGAGACCGAACATTTAGAGCCATAATTGTATTGAATCGGCTCTGTTTTATCATTCATAGTGCGACGATAGGGCATCTCCCCAGGCTCGCCACATCAAACCAACTCAGAGTATAGTCTTGCCTCTCGTCTCTTAATGCCCACAGTTGTCTCGCTTGCTCCGCTACTGTGCCAAATGCCGGGATTCTGGCCTTTTCTTCCATTTTACTGAGCCAATTGCCCAGGCCCTCGCGAAGCGGCCGCTCAATGGCCTCACATGCTGCGAGAAATGCCGGGAAGAGTAACGATGCCGCTTCGTGCGGTTCATCCACCGTGGACAATCCCTCTAGTACTTTTCCCACCCTGTCCTGCAGCATCAATCCATTGATGTTCTGCACGCGTCGGTAGTAGAATAAAATGACGGCTTGGTGGAATGTACTAGTCAGTCGCGGGATGACTTGGCCTTTCGAGCGGCTTGCAGGGCGCTCGTTCACCGGCTGCTCAGGAACAGCTTCTTGGATACCCGGACCAGGTATTTTCAAAGAAAGAATGTTGTGTTCCAGGACTTTGGTCCGTCGATACAGGTTCGCAACCATGCTCGCGTCGACATTTGCATCGCGCTGCAGCAGCTCTTGCTCATTCGCCAGCCGGATCGTCTGCGACAGCAGGCCTAGCAGGCTCTCCGGCAGCCCGTACAGTTGCGGGAACAGCGACTCTTCCCACTCGCCCATCACCTCGAGGTGAATGTCCTCGAGGGCCGTGAGTGCGCTCTTCTCGACATCCATGCGTAAGTCCGACTCGGTGCTCTGGTCTGCCACGCGGAAGCTTCGCAGCATATGCCGAGACTCCTCGGTCACGAGAGTGTACCGTGATCCAGGTTTCGCAGGGCAAATGTTTCGCAGGATGCAGCCGCACGTGCTCTCGGTCAGGATGCGCAGGTATGTGTATACGTGATGTAGTGTGTGCAACTGCGGTGATTTGCAGGTTATAGGCAGCCCTCGTGTGCGAATGAGATATTCAGCTTCCAGCAGAAAATATTCTGCCTCGTTGTACTTGGCGCACAATGTCTAAGATGGGGGACAAGTCGAGTTAGTCTCTTGCATTCCACACTGAAGCCGATAACTGACATATCATACCTCAAGAAGGATCATAGACAGCAGCGCCATGAGCAGCTCTTCGTACTTTGTTTCAGATAGCGAGAGTATCTCTTCTTGTATAGCGACTTCCAAGTGCTGACGCGCCTCCTGTTTGCACTGCTCCCCCAGGTCAGCCCACCGACCAGCGGCTGTCGTGTCCCGAGGGGCGAGATGGAAGCAGCTCGCCGCCAGGAGGGAATATAGCAGTGAAAGCCCCGTTGGTGCAGGAGTTTCGTGCAAAAGAAGCTTTTCGTATGCCTGTTCTGCAGCGGGGAGGTGAATGTTTTGCCAAGGGCAGATAGTCGCATTGTGCCGCGCAGCGTAGGAAAACGAAACACGACTCTTGAAGTGTCGGAGAAGAGATGGTATCATCTCCAAATCAATGTGAGGATCTGCTGGGGTTGCGGTCTCCGTTTCATCGAGCGTTGATGCGTGATTCGAGTTCGATGATAGCGCCGCGTGTCCAGCATCTCCGCGGTAACGCGGGCCTTGTGCGTGTTCAGTAGAAGGTCTGGCTGGCATGTACAAAACACCAAATGGTCCATAGAAGCGATCTTTTGGTGATCTTTTAGGCGCAATCGTCCCAGAGCACTCCACTTCGTCGGCTTCCAGCACATCCAAGGCCTTGCCAACGCTCAGCCTCCCGAGGCTAACGGCCATTGCCTGCGTCATGGCCTTTTGCTGCGGCTCTATTCCACTGGTCAGTTTCCTTATCCATGCACATGCCTTTCTTCAGAATACCTACCCTCCAAGGTGGCCCGACGGAACGTTGCATCGTCAAGGCCTCTGTCGCCAGTTGCCCACTTGAGCTGTGGCCGATACCCGGGACATGACACGCCGAAGGACAGGCACATGCGGCATGCTGGCCGCGCCTCGTCGCATTTGAGATGGCGTTGTCGACAGGTCCCGCAGCCCGTTAGCGAACGGTTTCGCTTCACTTTTTTCCCCTTGTCGTTCATGTGGGTGAAAAGTGTGAGTTTTTGTCTGCGACAATGGAGCAGAGGGTTCAAAAGATCGGATTTGTCAGCCATAACCACCCTGAGTAGTTGTATGCGAACACAGATATGTGAGAAAAGTTATTTGCCTAACAAAAAATTTCTTTAAAAAAGAAGGACAGGAAGAGACACCATATTCCCGAGTCCAATTGATGCGCGGCCAAGACCAGTGTCTGTGCTTGTACCTGCTTGTATGGTAACTATAAAACCCCTGTAAGACTGAAGCACAGTCATCCAGGTATAGCACCATAGCAGGTCCGCCAGTGACGGTGTCAAAATGTTGTGTGAACTGGATACCTATCAATTAATGAACGATTTTTAAGAGATTTATTTATCAATTGACTTGACTAAGAATCTCAAGAAACTACACAAATGAAGCAGCCACATCCTGTATTAGTCTTTGTGTTGTATCGTGAGGATGAAGTACCTCTTTGGGGAACGGGCTTTAATTATTTTCTATCTTGTAAAGTAACTAGGTAGTTATCAGTTCCATTTATCTATATATGAATATTCCCCCGCTGTTGCCAGCCTCTCCACAGCTTCTGGTTCCCCAGATTTACCATATTACTCCATCGTGCCGAGCAGCCCCTCCAAGGCACCTTAGTACGTACTTTGACAACTTCCCCTTCTAAAAAGGCGCGCCCATACATCCATCCCACTCCATCACCATACAGAACCCCTACCAACGGCGCGCCCTTTGCTTCTCAACCTGATTCCCTTTCCGCTTGCCCTAATAAAGCTGTCATCGCCCGTCCTTGCTGTTAAATGGCCTCTCGCATCGCCGCCACCGCAAAGCACCTCGTCCGCACAATGTCCACCGCCGCCCCCGCCAAGTTTGAGTTCCTCGTCATCGTCCCCGACAAACCCGGCATGCTGCAGAAGCGCCTCGAAGTTCGCGCGTACATCTCCTCCTTCCGCCCCTCCGCTTCCCTTTCCCTTCTGCAGCTCACTGACTTTACATTAGGGCACATCTGGAAAATGTCAAGCCGCTCGTCGCCAATGGCACCTTCAAGATGGGAGGTGAGTCTTGTCCGCCACTAGGCAAGAAGGGAGTGCATTTCTGACTGGACACGCAAACAGGCGCCGTCCTGAACAGCGTCCCCGAGGGTGCAGACCCGTCCGCGTTTGACTTTCACGGCAGCTCCCTGGTCGCCGTGGCTGAGTCCAAGGAGGCCGTGCTCGAGCAGCTCAAGAACGACATCTACGTAACCAGCGGCGTCTGGGACCTGGAAAAGGCCCAGATATTTCCCTTCATCTGTGCCTTTCGGACTGCCAAGGAATAAAGGAGAAGTTCCTCCCCCAAGTATGCACCATGTATCATGAGAAGATTCTAGCAGCAGAATGGAGTCCTGTCTTGTTATTCCAGAAAAAGATTTGGCTCGGGTGATTTTATCCCCGGCTATTGCGATACTGTAAAGAAATTATTCCGGCCATTTACCACCATAAAACAAACAATAAAAGGTGCCATGAGCACAGCCCAGAGCAGCTAGCCCTGGCGCACTCCCATCGCTGGATAGCCTCCCCAAGTCTTAACAAACAGTCTCTGTGACATGACGTCCCAATTCCGGTTGTGCCAAAGTAGAAATACTGTCTCTGGAGCAAAGCTAAAGAAAGTCCTGTCACGCAGGAGCAGGAGATCGAATTCTGCAGAACAAATAATAAACGAAGAAGCAAAAAGATCAAGATCGCTCAGGCTTAGGAAATGGCGTCTCACTGCGCGGTGCTGGAAGCCTCTTCGTCCGCAGCCACCCGCAGGTCGTAGTTCAAGTCGAAACACTCAGCAAGCAGCTCCGAAACACTGCTTTGTCCCTCAGGGATATCGCCATTCACGACGAATTTGCCATCCACACGCATATTATCCAAGGAAGCGAGCTAGCAGCAGTTAGTCACCATGTTGACCAGCCAATGTTACTGCTTGACAAACCTTCATGCTATAAGGATAAAGCTCCCGAACAGATGACACGCCGCCGTTGTTTTTGACTTCAATCAAGCAGCGTTTCAGAGTCTGTAGCTGGTTGTAGATGGGTAGAAGCGCCTCAGAGACCGGCTCCGAGGACAGGATGAAAGAGTAGATGTAGGCGTAGCTTCGTCGAATCAGATACAGCATGGTGCGTTGCGTCCACAGGTCAGCGGGGCGATCCTTGTGGTCGAAGAAGTTGCCATTTTGCCGGCTCTCATCAATCTTGTCGAGTTTGCGCTGAAAGTCGTACAGGTCCGTCTCTCGCAGCGACCAGGCTTGTGTGAGCGAGAGCTTCTCCAGCTCATTACGGATGCCGACGAGTGTGCGGTACGTTTCACGGAAAGGTTCAGGAACATCTCCTTTGCTGCAATGATAAACTGTTAAAAATCAATCTATCGTCTCAGAGGCGGGATACACACCGTTCTAGCACAATTTCGGACCAGCGAGAGCATTTATCGTAAACCTCTTGCATGGTGGCGGCCGCTGGTGACTCTGAGCCGGCGACGCAGAACTTGCCTCCGTTGTTCTTCTCGCCAATCTCGAGCAACTGCTTCTGGAGCTTCTGGACTTCGCTCGAGGAGAACTATGCAATGTCAGACTCGTTTCTCAGCTGGTTTGCGCCAGTGACGGTGACGCACCTTGGATCGGGTATTAGCGTAGGAAATGGAGCGAAGAATGGAAATCAGCTTTTCATATGTGGGTAGCGAGGCCTCGTCGAGAGTGCTGAGGCGCTTCTGCAGCTTGGCCAGCGTCGCGTTGCATCGCTCGACACGCTTCGACAGAAGCTCCAGCAAGTATGGTGAGTGCTGAGGCCCAGGAGTGTCGGCGTTGCTTGAGCGAGTAATGTTGGTAGATAGTTGTTCCAGTGTCGCTTGAAGGCTCTCGAGATCTTTAGCTGAGTACAGGTTGGCCTCCGTGAGGTGGTCGAGCAGTCTCTTGATCGTTGACGTAAGCGCATATATAGCGGGGGCCTCGTTGTTGCGGCCGACGGTGAGGTAGAAGAGCGACAGGAGCTGGAAGCAGCCCTCGAGCACCTTGTCCACTGAAGAAAGCTTCTAGTCAGCACGTGTGATCGGTGGTGATTGGTAGCGCGCTTGCATTACCTCTATTCTCATCGGTTGCGCCCGTTTCTGCGCGGATGGCGTTGAGGTCCTTGACCTGGGCAATAGTCTGGTCGTAGAGAGGTAGGATGTCTTGGCTGCGGATATATGTAGTTCTGTCCTGCTTGAGCAGGAGGAGCTGGTCGCGAATCTCGGTGAGGCGCTGAAGGATGGCGAGCTCGCGGGCATCGCGTGGCATGGGTATCGCGGGGGTTTCCATTTTGTTTGCGACTGTCCAGGAGCAGCGGTTGCTGGATTTGGGCAGCTATGATGATGGACGCATAAAAGTCGAGAGATAAATAAAGACGAGGTGGGTGCTCTCTCTGGCAAGGGAAAAGGCGACACGGCGAGATGATGTTGAAAGAAGGATCTGGAAAAGGTTCCTGCGTTTCCGAGGAGGATAGATAGAGGTGGCGTGGGGTAAAATAGGCTTGGGGATGGCGGAGGGGCAAGAGAGACTCTAGCGCGGCGTGATCCCGGAGTTGTTGTATTTCGGGTCGGGATGCCCAAGATTTATGCGAAGAAGAAACGGTCAAGAAATGAAGGATTTCAATCTTTCAATCAGGAGTGCGCTGCCGAGATGTGCAGATGCGCCTAAGCGTCAATGGTTGAGCGGAACCAAATTGGTCAAGTCTACAGGAATTCCTGGCGCAAGCAGCGGATGATGCAACAGGTTGGGGCCGCAGATGCCGCTTTTACTGACTGCAGTGGTCCTACCTCCGTGTAGAGGTACCTGTACGGCTGGAGAACCAGTGGAGCAGGCTCTGCAGGCCAAGACAGCCTGCAGGTACTAACCCTGCCGTTCGACTATAGGTAGGTATCTTCGACAAATATTAGAATATCCGAAAATATTGAAATTCCAGAACAAACTAGAATCATATTATGAGTTTCAATTAATAACTCACGCGTAACGTGCGGTTTTCTCATGTCTGCCTACTTCGTACATACTCCGTATGAATGGCTTGATTTCTTGGCAGGATGGTCTCTGCGCTGAAAGCATCCATGGGAGCAATGCAATGGACCCGGTCTTGTCAAAACCGCCACTGCTGATTGGCCCTATCGCAATGGCCAATCAAACACATTTACTCACCGAGGGGGGAGACGCTGAATTCTGGTGGAGCCGAGCCACAGTAAGAGTCAGCCACATATGCCTGTGGCTGCTCCCCGGCAATACGGAGAAACTATTCTTGCCATTTGCCCACATTTAGGTCTTTGAAGCCCTTTTGGTGGGCATTGGTGCCCATGAATTTTTTCTTGTGGCCCTAGCCCGCTCTACAGGCGAGGAAAGCCACTCCACCAACGCACCCAAACTTCGCAGCCCACCAACGCAGACGGTCATCCGCTTAGAAACTTCCTTTTCCACGTTCAACCACACATCACCACACACAACCGTCACAATGTCCACCGCCGAGCTCGCTTCTTCCTACGCGGCCCTCATCCTTGCCGACGATGGCCTTGAGATCACCGTATGTCTTCTCCGTTGGCAGCTACGAATATTTTTGCTAGTTTGGGGCTCAGCATGTTTCCATTCGCGATGAATTGGGGAGAAGAGACGAGACCAAATGTCAGATTTGGAACTGGTCATGAGGGAAAACGACGCGATTCCACGATCTGATAGCACTTGCTTTGCGCCTGATCCCGAACAATGGTCAATGCCGTTTCCGACTTGCAGCTCGTCTCTTCCCCTCGATTCATATGCGACATAGAACTTGCAGACCGCAAACAAGATATCGCATGCTGCCTTGTGCTGATGACCTCCGTATACTAACTCTCGCCAGGCCGACAAGCTCCAGGCTCTGATCAAGGCCGCCAACGTCGAGGTTGAGCCCATCTGGACCTCCATCTTCGCCAAGGTACGACATTTTGATCGCCCCGCGCCGCTTATGCCATACGGGCGACCAGACTACAGTCGCAGTCGAGCGAGGAACGAGAATTATGGATGCTAACTGGGTTCCACTGCAATAGGCTCTTGAGGGCAAGGACGTCAAGGACCTGCTCGTCAACGTCGGCTCCGGCGGCGGTGCCGCCCCCGCTGCTGGTGGCGCTGCCCCTGCCGCCGGTGGTGCTGCCGATGCCCCCGCCGAGGAGGCCAAGGAGGAGGGTAAGAACATTTCCCGACCTGTTAACAGCCCTCCACACTGTACTAACGGATGTCAACTGCAGAGAAGGAAGAGTCCGACGAGGATATGGGTTTCGGTCTCTTCGACTAAGCGACCAAATCAAAAAAACCTGCAACGAAAAAAAGAGCCTACGACGACGAAACCTGTTTTCTTTACTTCCTTTTGTAACAATTTTCTTTTTTTCCACTGCATGGCTTTGGACACCAACGAGAAAAGACACCAATTCTTCTGCGGGCTCGATCATACAGGGGTTTTTGGGAAAAAGAAAGGGCACACACAACGACATATCCTGCGGCGGACCTTGGGGCAGAGTAGCTGTTTTTCTTCCTTCCGTACGATGATGCGATGGAAATAGCTTCTTTGAAAGAAACGGTTTTTTTAATGGAGTTTATTTACGCGCGTGGGGGCTAGAACATCAAGATACAGAATTGGTCTGTTTTTGACACCAAAAAATGGCACTGCGAAAAAAAAAAAGTGAAGAAAGCGGTTCATCTCATTTGCAACGCCGTGACGTGTGATATTACCTTGGTACCTACCTGGAAGCTACTTAGGTACATTTTGCTGTTGATTTTCTTCAAAGGCATGCTGCATCTTGATATATGTCCATTTCCAGCCATGCGAGATGCACCAATCATTACCTACCTCTAGGTACCTTGATACCCTAACATGTCTCCAAGTTTGCGCTGCTATTGGCCTTGCTACTGCTGCGCTTTGTGACAAGTGTAGCACTTGCCTAGTTTTTGGCGTTACGGATAGGTAACTAAAGTATGGAAGGAAGTACTTGAATTATGATCAGCCAACCACCAGGCAGGACACAAGATCTGTGTCAAGGAATGAAGCCGAGAAGTAGGAAATACCCTTCATTCACTACCCTTGTTTAATTGATTCACGTCACCTCGGTTGCCTAACATCCTCGCTGGTTAGCGCAACACCAACGTCACTCACTTAGTTAGTAGGTAATGGCCCCTCAGTTGTTGATTCAACCTTATACCCCACTATCCATTCGCCTTGAGACTGCCTCGTTCACGCAACACCAGCTTCTAAACAAAAAGAAAACACGTCACAATGCCTTCCGATCTAGGTCAACTGCTCGATATGGGCTTCGACAAGACTCGTGCCGAGATTGCCGTCAAAAAGTCAGGAGGAAGTATGCTAGCCGCATCCCGCCCGTCTGATGCGAAAGCTAACAGACAGCATAAAGTCCAGGGCGCCCTACAATGGCTCGAAGATAACCAGGACAAGTCAATCGAGGGTATTCAGGCCGAAGCTGCGGCCAAGGCGGCCGATGACGCCGAGGAGGACGATGATACCAAAGCGGAGATTGCTGCCCTCGAGACGGGCACGGCAAAGTCGCTTGTCTGCAACGAGTGCGGCAAGAAGTTCCGAAATCCTGATCTGGCCAGCTTTCACGCCAGCAAGACGCAAGTCCTACAGCCATTCCCTCCCTCTGAATCCGATTGGGGACTAACGCTGACCCGTCCACCGTTCAACTCGATAGCGAGCATACCGACTTTTCCGAATCTACAGAGGAGATAGCCCCCCTAACCGAAGAAGAGAAAAAGGCGAGGCTCCAGGAGCTCCGAGAGCGCCTGCAATCCAAGCGCGCCAACCAGGCCGTTAAGGACAAGGAGGACCAGAAGCGCAACGAGGTACGAGATAGAGGAGGTCCCGGCTCCCAGGTTCATGGATAGCTGGCTGACAGTAAAACTTTTAGCAAATTCGCCAAAAGTCTACAAAGGAGACGCAGGAAGCTAAGGAGGAATTACAGCGCAAGGAGCAGATCAAAGAGGCCGCCCGGAAACGCCAGGAGAAGCTCGATGATCTCGAGGCTAAGAAGCGTATCAAGGCCAAGATTGAAGCCGATAAGGCTGAGCGCAAACGCAAGGCCGATGAGGCTAAAGCTGCGCGCGAGGGCAGAGAACCAGAAGCACCGCCGCCGACCGCCGCCGCCGCGCCGGCCGCACCGAAACCGAAGGCGAACCACGCCGAGGCCCGCCTCCGGCTGCAGACACCGGCTGGGAACATCATGAAGACACTGCCCGCTGAGACGACGCTGTTTGAGCTGGCCCAGGCAGTGCAGAGCGAAACGGGCACCGTGGTCACCAGCTTCTCGACCACATTTCCGCGCCAGACGTTCCAGGGTGACATTGACATGGGCAAGACGCTCAAGGAGGCCGGCCTCGTTCCCAACGCTGCCCTGATTGTGAAATAGACGGCCTGCTGTTCTGCTGGCTAGATTGCATTTTGAGTTCGTTTTAGCAAGCATGTGGCAGGCGTTGGGAGAGTAAAGTGGTGAGAAAAGGGCTGTTGAAAAATGCTTAGACATTGACAAGCATACAAGGTAGCGTGAATAGGAGTTGGTAGAAAGGCCCAGGTAGCAGGGCGATTAGAGGCAATGCTCACAACATTTCATGGCTAGAAATAGACATCAAACTAGGCCGTCCAGGTGTTGGTTACTTATTATTCATGATTGGCCAGGTTGGCTGATTTGGGGCCATTTATATAATGGAATTAGAAGTGCTACACACTGTGGCTGGCTGGCAAGGTTTCCACGAGCAGAGCTTATAAATGCGAGTTCCAAGACAACTTGGAAGTACCTAGCCAACTACTAACTAAGCCAAGGCCTGGCAGCAGGGCTGCACTGCAGGCTGCATTGCACGACGGAAGCACGGCAATGCCAGCAGCCCATGCGCAGCTAGAAACATGTGATGAGGTCACCATACGGACGCCACTCCCGGGTACTAAGGTAGGAGGTAGGAGGTAAGCGGTAGGGATGGCGTCAATCAGTGAATGCTGGAGAGAGGTTATTTCACAGAAAATGGAAAAAGTCAACACGCATTTCTAGTCGAAATTTATCGTTCCCATGAACCTCGCTCTGCATGGCAGCTAAAGTACCTTGGCCCGTATGCCTGGAAGGTTCAGGCACTCGAGATAGCTGCAAGGCCACTGTGGCGCTGACTGAAGTGCGGCTTCCAGGGAAGACTCTTGGCTGGGCTACCGTCCAGGTCGCTTGCATACAACTCAGGTACCGAGATAGGTACCTTGGGTATGCAGGTCAGATACCCAAAAGCGAAATCAGGGAAGCAGCGACGTGTTGAAATACTATTTGACTTGCTTGGTGTGATGCCATCCCTCCATGTTCAGGCAAAAAAGACGTTCCGAGGTCCCTCCTCCGTTCCCCATACATTATCAACCAAGGGCCTTCCTTGCCTTGCCTTGCCTCGCCTGACCAAGCAAGTACACGGCACTCCGTCCGACGACAGACGCCTCCCGCCCCAAGCACTCACTACTAACCTACTTCCCCTCCTCTCCCCATTTTCTCTTCTAATCTTCACAAAACTGTTATCGTATTCCTGCAATTCCTCACCCACTCATTATTGCTCTATTGCATTTGCTTCCCCCCTTGTCGTCGCGGCTGCAACCTCTCTCCGACTGCCCCACGAGCTTCATTGTCCTCCACTGAGCTGCCTACCTACAATCCACCTAACCGACGTGCTCGCTCGGCCACGGCCACGCTACCATCGATCCTCCCACCACCACCCCGGCTAACCACTTGTCCTCGGTCGCTTCGTCATCCGTCCCGAACACCTTGCATCGCAACCCAACCCAAACCGCCCATCATGTCCATCGACGTTGAGCCCCTCGAGCTGAACTTTCGGCGTATGATATCCGTCATCCTATCTCTGCTCTGCCTCGTTGACGCCATGCTAACGTCACACTTTCAACAGGCCCCTTTACCGTCGAGGTGTCGCAGACCCTCACCATCAGAAATACCAGCGCAGCGCCATTGGCTTTCAAGGTACGAATCTTTTACGCGCATCCCGACAATCTCTCACAGCTACTCGCGCTCTTTCTTTTTCATTCTCCTGACGCTAACTATTGTTTCTCTCGCAGGTGAAAACCACAGCTCCCAGACAGTACTGCACCGCCCCCCTCTTTCGCGACATGCCCGACCCTTCGATTAACAAGTCTCTAGATACTGCGTTCGACCCAATGCCGGCCGTATCGAGCCCGGCCAGTCTTTCGACGTGTCCGGTACGTGCGACAGCCGCGCACTTCCCTCAGTTCACTCCCCTCACACTGACGTGCTGTGACAGTCCTCCTCCAAGCCATGAAGGCCGACCCTACTCCTGACACGAAGTGCCGCGACAAGTTCCTCGTCCAGTCCGCCCCTATTACTGGAGATAAAGAATTCAGCAGCATTGCTGAGGTGGTGAGTGGTGTCTGTGCCGGCTCAAGCAGCTGACGGTGGCCCGCTAACAAGACCAGCTCGACAACACGGATAAGACCCTGAAGGAAGAGCGAAAGATCCGCGTAAACTGGCTTCCTGCGCACGGTGAAGCTGACCCGACCGCTACCCTCATGACCCCCAGCAAAAAGCTCACCAACGGCGTATGTAGCTTGTTCCGCCTGCCCTGCCTCAGTGCTAACTCGGTGCTTACCACGTCCACAGAACACGGATACGCCAGACATTTCCCACAACTTTTCTTCGCCCAGTGGCGGCGCTCCTCCACCATATGATGACGACGGTGATGCCCCCGAAGCCGACGAGAAGGCCCCGATAGATACTCCCGCCGCCTTTGCCAGCCGGGCGATCCCCGCCGTCAAGGAAGCAGGCAGCGAAACGCTCGAGGCACTCAAGGCCAAGCTAGCTGCCGCGCAAGCCGAGATTGCCAGCTTCAGGGACGGTGGCCTCCGCCAGCGCAACGTCAAGGGTGGCGAGAGCGAGAAGAAGCCCGCTGGCGAGCTGGCGCAGGCAGTTAAGCAAAATGCCGACGGCGTCTCGGTGCAAGTTGTGGCCATTCTGTGTCTCCTGAGCTTTCTGCTGGCGTACTTTTTCTTTTAAGCAGCACTCGCGCTGGTCTCTGATTTAAAAGCATTGGCTAGAGAAGAATGAGATGAGACAGAAGAGGGTAAAAAGGTTAAAGGATGCTTGAAGGAGTTTGTACTGTTGCGTTTCATTTTCCTTCGTTTTATTGTTTGCTTTACCAAATTGCACATTGCTGGAAAATCTGCACTTGTTTTCAGACCTGCACTTTTCTTTAGAAATCTGCACCCTGGCATAACGCTGCTTGGCTCACGCTGTTCTACCAGCAAGGAGAACCCTTGGCTGGAGATGGAGAGACACTCGCCCAGCTGGTGCAGGATTGGGGGGGAGCTTGACGACGACGACGACGACGAAAGTGATTGAAGAAGATGCTACTTTTTGGCTTGACTCTTTTGCGGCTCTGTGTGGTCTGATTTTGTTCTTTTTTATTATTTTTTGCCTCTTTTCTTTCTGTATTCGGGTTGGTTTCTCCTTGGACCTCGTTTTCCGTTTTGCCCTTGTATCATCTGTATGAAGCTAGTCTTATAATTATCACGTCACAAGCCATCTTTGACTGTCCAGTTATTGCATGCTTATACCGCTGTCATGGTGACGATACTGGTGTCAATTTGAATGATGTCTTGTGATCATGTTACGTCGCGACGGTATTGTCTGGTGACAATCCCAATCCTGTCTTTGCGATGACGAATACTCTGTATTGCTCCTATCATGTCTAATCATATACCATGTACCGATGGTCTCGCAACAAAATGATTAAATAGCTCTAAACGCACATATATTGAGAAGAAAGGAGACAACTAATTTCATGCCATGAACGCCCGCAGCAAAAAAGAAGAACCAGAACCAGAAAAAAAAAGACGAACAGGACAGATACTTTTGAAATTTCTCTACGCTTGAATTTCACTCTCCTTCCAGCTCACGGCGCCGCCGACCACACGGCCGCCATTCTGGCGCTTGACGCGGCAGTTCATGCCCACGCTGTCGTCCCAGATGAAGCGCCAGATGGCGTAGACCCAGCTCTCGTGGCGGGGCAGGTCGTCGTAAAACTCGCTGGCGATGCGGTTGACCTTGTGGAGGCGTGTCCACGGGATTGCGGGAAAGTCGTGGTGCTCGTTGTGCAGGCCGACGTTGTACGTGACCCAGTTGAGCGGGCCGTAGTACGAAAAGGTCTCGGGGACGGGGACCCTGTTGGCGGGGTCGCGCTGCGTCGGGGTGACGGTCTCGTACACGTAGTGCTCGGCGATGAAGTGGCCGGCGACGGGGTGCAGACTGCCGGCGAGGAAGGAGGAGAGGACGAGGTAGAGCAGGGCGTGGGCGGAGGCGCAGCGGACGAGGACGAGGTCAAAGGCGACCTGCACGGCAATGTTGAGGGCGTGGACGCGCGTGAGGGGGATGCGGTAGACGGTCATGGGCCGGATGGCGTAGAAGAAGATTTGAAAGGTGCAGAAGAAGGCCTTGCCGAAGATGGAGTCGAGGAAGAAGGCCTCGAGGGCGGTGGGCAGGTCTGTGTCGAGACCGTCAACGCCGAGAGACTTGTGGTGCGTCAGGTGGTAGGGCTGAAGTTGGCTGTTAGCTTCTAGTTATCGAAGGAGAGGGAAACCTAATCATGTCTTAGGAATGGTCATATCGTACTCGGAAGGAAGCGCTGTAGGGGATGCCGATGGGTAGATTGGCAAAGATGGCGAGGAGGCGGTTGGCGGTGCCGTTCTTGAAGGCCAGGTTGTGCGAGATTTCGTGGATGGCGAGGAAGAGGTTCTGGTTGGCCGTGGCACCAAAGACGTAGGCAATGGCCCAGAACTTGAGGGACCAGAAGGGCGTCGACTGGAGATAGACGGCGAGTGCGACCTGGAGGGCGACGACACCGGCGACGACGTATTTGGTCAGCGGCTCGGGGCCGCAGAGCTTGGTGATCTGTGGCAGGCAGTGTTAGCAGGTATGTTGCCGTAGTCTGGCAGACAATCAAGGCCATGTGCGTCATTTTGTAGCTCTTCCGGCTCTGGGATCGTACCTCGGGGTGCTTCTTGATAATCTCGAGACGTCTTGTCCGGTGCGGTTCTTCCGTGTACGTCCAGAAAAAGTCCTTGGGTCCATTGACGTCCGTCTTGATCTCAGCAGCTGCCTTCCGTGGCTCGGCTTTCTTGCCGGCTGCTGTCTTGGCCATGGTCCTCGTCGATACGGCCATGGTGGTTATGTTAAGTGATGTCGCAGTTGAGGGGTTCCCTGGATTTTTTGTTGAACCGAGGGGAGAGTTGCAGACTACTAGCTCTGTTTGCTAATTTTAGCCTCCGAGCCGGGAACCGTTGAAAGGGGGAATTCGATTATATGGCAATTGCAGGAGCGAATATGCGATAGATAGGACTGCAGGGGCGGTTGCTTCGGTGAAATGGCAGAAATAGCCCAGGTGTGAAGAGGTTGAGGGGGATTATGTAGTAGGATTGGGATGAAAAAGGAGGAATAGTAAAGTGGTGAAGCCACGCGGCGGGTGCTGTGGGGGAAGCTTCTGTGGCGGGAAGGAAAAAAAGGTTGGAGGTGGGCAGGCAATTCAGGGACGGACAGGGGCCGAGAGCGCTGAAGGGACCCGGTGCCTGGACTCCTGTTGGAGTGCTTGTTGCTCTGCTGAACCACTAAAACATCCCCCAAAGACACATGCAAGGGTGCTTGAACGGCCCCATAATTCGAGAGTAAGTGGCCTGTGGCCTGCGGGAGGAACAGCAGAGGTAGTGGGGCCACTTACAACGGGAGATGGCGCTGAATCTCGCAGTCTGCCCACCAGCATCTGCTGATTCGGCATCTCAAGCCCCGGCCGAGAGAACAGCTACAGTCACTGACAGCTGATACAGTCTGTGATATTTTCAAGCAAGAGATTGAAATATCCAACCGTCTTGGAATTGCGGGATCCAGCAACTCCACTACCGTCACGAGTTCTCGCGCCCTACTGCGCAACCTCACATAATGGCCGTGATAGTCGTGATAGTTATACAGACACGTCGCCAAGTACGAGGAAAGAATACTACTTGGGGCAACGAAGAATGTCAAAGCATATCACCGTGTATAATCCTAGAACCAACAAAGCTGGGGTACCGCAAATGGTCCCGATATATTCAAATCTTACGCTGGCCAACCCGTAGTTGGGCCTGGGAATCGTGTACGCTGCAGCCCACTGCTGCTTGCCCTGTCCGCTTTTGCTAGACTGCTTCTATGGCGCCAAGTATTCACAATTACACAATCTCCATCATGAGAATGATAAGATGCAACAAAAATATTCACAAAATGACTGCTTGCGCCTCCCCTCCACGCAAGCTGCCTCACGAGCCATTGCTAGCGCATGAAAAGACGCCCGCCACCTCGTGCGCCTCAAACGAGTCAATGATGCCTTGCACACTGGCATACGTTCCAACTGTGAGAAACATGATGCCAGTAAGAATGATGAGCACATTAAGGACATTGGAGAGCAAGTCGATGACTTTGTTCTCTTTCTTTCCGTCTTCACGATCCACATGGCGCATCCGGAAGTAGGCTACACCCCAAAAGATGAAGCCGAACCAGCTGTCAAACAACGAAGACATGACCGACAGAACTGCGATGCCATGTTAGTTCATCTTGATCAAATATTACAGCTTTCAGCAAAAGAAACTTACGGGACGAGAAGAAAGGAATCACCTGCGAAATTAAAAACGCAGCGATCCAAGTGATAAGCAGGATACCGGCCCACGACCCCCACCCAACAACGGTGTGGTCGTTGAGATGCCGAGAATTGCGAAAGAGGCGGAAGAAGACGAACCGGCAGGTCACCGACGCATACAGACAGCCGAGGAAGATAAGCGTGGGGATCATGAACGAGAAGGAAATCTTCTTGTACAAGTCCTGCAGAGATCCAAACGCCGGCGCAGTCATGTAATTGTTACCAACAAAGACATACATGACTGCACCAACAACGCAAAACACAATGATTTCAGCAATGGTACAAGCCCACAGCGACTTGGGGAACTCGCTAGAAGATATCAGTAACGAAGTCAGCAATGTCCTAGCAAAGAGTGCTTACCGAGGGTCACGCATTTCTGCAATGAAGCTGGGAAGGGTAATCTGCCCAATAAAGGTGTAGCTGATGTTGAGGAATGCCGCCATGCCCTGAACGAAAGTAGTGCTCGCATTCGGGAATAAGTCGTACACGATGTCGCCGCTGCCAGCCTTGGCCGGAGGACCGCTCTGGACACCTGCGAAAATTGCCGCCAAAAGAACAGAAATAAAGGTGAAGCCAGCAGAGGCGGTACCAAGCTTGGACATCATCTCAAAAGTGCGCGGGAGGGAGCCGATCCAGCAGATGAAAGTCACCAGGACAGAGAATTCCACTGTTCGGCAGCCGCCGATCGTATCGCTCTCCGTCATGGTGTTGATGTACTTGGCTCCAACCAGGACGTGAAGAGCCTGGATAAAGGTGTTGTTGAGGATAAACATGATGGCGGTTCCCCACCACGCCCATTTCTTACCCCAAAATAGAGTCTGGCCTAGATCGCAGACATCGCGAATCTCTGGGTGGCGGAGGCAGAACTTCCACATGATCAGACTGGTGTAGAGGACAAGCGCGGCGACAACGACTGTCAGGATGAGTCCGGGAATGAGGCCAAGATAGCGGTAAGACCACGGGAAACTCATGATGGCCAAGCAAATGTACTCGCTGAACAGCAGAGCTGCGGTTTTTTGCCACGAGCAGGTGCGGTACTGGATAGCGGCACCATCCTCTGCTGCCAGCTGCCGGTCAAGAATCTCCGAAGCGGTCTCGAGATGGTCGCTGTCGTCGGTTTTCAGGTAGTCTGGCATCGGCGCAATGCGCGAGCCAACGACGACATCCTTGCCGCCAAAAATCGAGGCCCATCTGGACGAACCGGTTGTGGTGGCGGTGTTGGTAGCCTCGATGTCCGCCGGGGAGGCAGCTTTGAAAGACTTATCGGACATTGTGAATTGCGATTGATTGTCGTCTTGTTCGGCCCGGCTTGATAAAAGTGTGAAGGAGAGTGGGCGAGCTGTCGCGGCCGCGAAACAACTAATAACTCCGGAGCATTCGCGACTGTTGTAGCCGAGGACAGAAGCGCAAGAGGAATACTTGGTAGTGGCTAAAGATGCGAAGAGGGTGAAAGCGACAGGACAATGATCGTCGTCATGTACAATGGTGCTTTGAGAAATTGCAAGGCGTAGAAAATGCCTGGAGCCGGGGTGAGACCGTAAGCGGTTTGTTAGGGAATGAAAACGGAATTGCAAGACAACGAGGCTTTGTGTGTCGACCAAACCGGGGCGACCCAAGTTTAAAAGCAACCTTGTCAACCATCGATTGCATTCCACAGGCAGCAATCGCCGCCGTCTCACTCTTGCAGCAGCAGGAGTGCTGGCATTAGCTGCAGCAAGCGGCCCTTTGGTGGTTGACTAGGCACGGCCGGCCCATCCAACGGGCGAATGGTGAAGCCGTGCAGTGCAGAGGGTGCGATGACGTCTTGAGTTGCCCCTGTAAATGCGCCCAAGTACCCCCCACAGTGGGCGGCGCCATGTGGACATGGCGTCGCCGGAGTGGCTGCTGAGGCTTGCGCAGAGTTTTCCATACAGTGCATTTGTTTCGCTGGTTTTGCTCCGGCTTGTGTCTTGGCTGTGCTGGTTTGCCAGTTTCAGCGCCTCGCCAAGTCGCTTCGTCCCGGATGCGTTCTCGATGTGTCTGCTTGGCGAGGCTAAGGTGGCGGCATGTTTTTATGCTGGTATGTCGCGACGTCTTCGTAACATGGACGATACTAGAGACCAGGCATCGTCAGTTCAAGCTCCAAGCATCCTCCCTCCAGCACAGTGTCAATTGCGTGCTGCCCATCTGTCCAAAAGTGGCGGCTCGGCGGCTCGAGCTAGGCAGGCAGGGCGGGCGGGCAAGCAAGATAGACACAAAGTTTAGTGAGATGCGCAGCAGCGTAGCGCATTATTAGAAACAGTGGCATTGGTTAGTCGGTGGGTTGGCGGAGGAGATGCGGGCAGCAGCGACGAACGATGCACGCGGCCCACTACTGCTGCTTTCGTTTCCCGTGTCGGCTACGCCGCTGTGTGGTCGAATACCGGACGAGATGGGTGGCATTGACTCGACGCGTACAGGGCAGCTGGGGACGTTTTAATTGTCGATATGACGGAAGAATGGAGATGTATGATGGATAAACCCCATTGTTTGAAAACTGAAATTTCAAGTGGGAAGCAGCCACATGCGCCTGGCCTGGCAAAGCCACCAGCTGCCAGCGGGCGGTTGACAGCTGGCAGTGGCGTGGCAGCCCAACCAACACGACTCATCGGCAACAAAGAGTAATTATTAAGCGTCACACGACCGGCATTTTACTTCAGCATTGGCTTGTTCTGCTTCAACGGCGTTTCCAAGCGGCCTTTCGCCCGACTGGCCCAGGCCCTAACTACCAGGTCGATTCCAAGAATCATCACTGGTCAATCCAATGGCAGCCAGCATGAACTTGGCAACCAGTTAAAGACCTACCCAGCCTATATATTAGTCGCCGACAGCCCGCACATTCGGGCTCGCCGTCGTGAGCCTTCCATCACGCAATCCGTCAAACAAGGCTTCTTATCAACGCAGGCGTCAGCAAGCGCGCCGTATACTTCGTAGCATCCCTAGGTAGCTCCGCAACACCAGAGCACGCCATAGTCTGGAGCGGTCGGCCGTCGGGGTCGGGAGTCGGATTTCAGAAGTTTCATTTTTGACCTTGCGCCAGGGATCTTCAGCTCTTTCATGCCATGCCATCATTAAATGCATGCGTAGGGGGTTGTAGTGTTGCATTGTTCAGACCCTAGTTGCTTTTGGGCTTTTGGAATGGTGATTCTTGGATTCCCATGCCCCCCCGCATGCGGGACCATACCTGTTGTCCATGAAGGTGCCATGGGTCTTGCATTCACCCTCGACTCCCCCGTTGCTTGTAAAAACAAATCGGACACCTGCGTGATACTCTTCTCCCAATTAAAATCCTCCTTTTCCTCCCGTGTCGAGGATAATTCCACCTAATATTTGAAAATTCACACAAGGTGTAACGTACTAGTATGTATTGTGAGCCGTCGCGTTCCAAGGCAGCTTCCACAAGCTTGCTTAGAAGGTCACTCGCTGGCAATTGAACAACTTGGTACTTTATTTGAACCAGGCAAACCCCATGGCCTTAACGGCTAGGCACTATACTATCAAAACTACAGGATACGCTTGTATAATGTTTTCCATTGTAGGCACAACATGATCGCTTTCGTCAACCCCACTACAGCCATGTTATGTGAATCTCAGATTGCGGGGATGTCTTAAACCAGAATCGGCATTGTTGGCGTTCAAGATCCAAGACAAGCTTTCCAATGCTGTGATATCAAGACTCTTGCTAAAGTCGTGTCTCACGGGTTCTCGCGGCGAATCAATTGAAAATCTCAATCGGGATTCTGATATATCTCGATAAAGTCTCCGAAAATGAAGACCGTCGATCCTGGTCGCTAGCTTTTATGTTCTGGGCCGTTTGGAGCCCACAGCCTTCGGCAGACAGACTAACTAACTTACTAACTTTCTAACTTAATAAGTAGTAAATAATATCTACCTCTGTACCTCCATCTTCTACCTACACAGCATGGCACCACTAGAACCTGAAGAAAAGGCACGACTTGTCGCCGCCGTTTTACACGAGCTTGCAGCTACTTCATATGCATCTTTTGAGCTCGAGCCGTTACTCAGCGGAACTACCAATTTCACCTTTCGCGGGCGCCTCATCAACGCCCTGCCCGAAACCCATGAGCAGACTATCATTGTCAAGCATACCACCAGCTATGTAGCCCTAAACAAGGATTTCGCCATTGACATTTCCCGTTGCGTGCGTTTTGTTTCCTCTCTTCTACCTACTACTAACTGACCAATTACCATTGTAGATGTTTGAAGTATACGCTTTGCAGGCCCTGAATGGCTTTCCGGCTGTAGAATCTGCCTCGAGTGACTCATTCACCGCGCTGTGCCCCCGACTCTACCACTTCGACCGCGCCGCGAGTATTCAGGTGCTGCAGGATATTCGGGGTGTGCTAGACCTACAGGTGATTCTTGACACGCCGGAGGCTGACGCCAAGGTGTCGCAGGCGCAGGTTACGGACGTCGGGCACGCGGCCGGCGCGTGGCTGCGCCGCTTCCACAACTGGGCGGCCGAGCCGGCGCAGCTGTCCCTCGCGCGGCAGGTGGCCGGAAACGAGGGTATGCGTGGGCTCAAAGCCCGTGTCACTTGTGACGCCTTTATCGGGGTGCTGGAGAATTTCCCAGACATCTACGAGCCCCATGCGGTGACACTCGACCTTGTCAAGGTCATGGCTAAGAAAGAGTTTCAGCGAACCCCGGGTTTAAACGATGAAGAAGACGGTTGGGGAATTATCCATGGTGACTTCTGGTCCGGAAAGTTCGTTTTGCCCTTTCTCCTTCCCTTGTACTCACCTTTCATTAATCCCACCACTCATTCTATTCATGCATTTGGCAATTCGCTTACGTGCCATCTAGTATTCTCGTTCCATCCAGCATACTCACGCCCTCTGGTGTTGCAGACAACGACAAGCGCCTCGCCATTATAGACTGGGAATCCTGTCAATTTGGGCCTCGCGCCTTTGACATTGGCGGGATGCTCGGGGACATGTGTGAGAGAAACCACTTCGAGAGTGTTCGGGCGGCTTTGTCCGCCATGGAAGGCTTCCTCGCCGGCTACGGTCCCGTCAGCGATACGCTCGCTTTTCGTGTCGCAATGCATGCGGGTGTGTTCCTTGTAACGTGGTATAATCGTCGGGCACCAGGGAGTCCTCTACCGGCGCCGCTCGAAGTTGCACGAGAGGCCATGGCGCTTGGCGTACAGTTCATCGTTCGAGGGTGGGAAAGGGATAAAGCATGGTTCAAGCAGAGCATTCTCGCATCTCTTTTCGCTGATTAAATCACCTCACTCAAGCACACTAGCACTTCCATGGGCCATGATTAGAAAGACTTCGTGGTACAATGTCATTCGCTGGCGCCTGTCATTGTACCTACAGTATACTGTGCTTGGTGAAGGTACTGTAATTTCCGTATCACATGGGGTGAGTAGACCGAGGTGCGCTTTCCAATATGCATGCCAATCGGGATGTAACCAGGCGAGATGAGGATGCAGCGATCCATCGGTAGGCTACCAACCAGAAACTGGCCAGTCCAGCAACCAGGTATGCGGATAGCAAACGCGTCCTGTGGCTTTGTTGTGGCTCATTCTGGTTATGAGGTGGTGTGGCTCATGATGCTTCCCCCAGTTTACCCGTCGCGTCGTCCAGCAGTCACGCGATGAACCCAGCGGTACCTGCCGGAGGACACGCTAAAACAAGTACCTGAATGTCCATGGACCCGCACCATTTCAGCTGCTCAGGCACTTTTGGGCACCCACTGGCGCCGCCTTGCACTGCTGATCACCTGGCTGGGCGCTACCGGGAGGTACATTGAGGTACATGACCTGTGCTTTCAGGGAAGAACCAGACAGCTGCCAGGTTGTTCATCAAGTCAAGCTGCCCACTTGCCACCTGCACCTATCAGCAACCTGATCAGCCGTCCAGCTCGATGAAATTAATTATCAGCTAACGTTAGCACGGTGTCCTCTTGTTACCGCAGGTAGACAGACCGCCCATCAACAACCTTGGACGTCTACCACCACCAAAAATTCCTAGCTGCCACCACTTTGGCTGTCAACGCGCCATCATCTCGACCCTCCTCAACCTCCTCTCCTCTCTCCCCCCTCCCTCATCTCCATCCACAACGACGAAGCCGCCACGAACGCCGACTTCCCCTCGATAACCGCCTTGCTCGATCACACAACGAACCACAGGCCCAGCCACAGCTCCAACCCTAGCTGAGCTCCGCCAAAAAAGAAAAAAAAAACTCCCAAGCTTGTGATCGTGGTGGACCCTTGCAAAGGCACCAGCAACGACGAACGAGGACGCGAAGAAAAAAAAAGGGAACAAAACTCCAACAAACTCCAATACTCCTTAGCGACGAAACTCAACGATTACGACATTTAAAACCTCCACCGCACGCCCCCCATCCGTCGGGCGGCTCCCTCTGTCGCTCCGATGTGGTGGACATTCAGCGTGCTCTTCAGCGCCGTCTTCCTCTTCACCATTGTCCTATCCATACCCGTCGCCTTCGACGTCGGCGGCCGGGACTCGGGCCTCGCCTACAGCTTCGCCCTCTTCGTCTACTACTTTGCCTACTCGTCCCTCCGCATCGCCGTCCCCGAGCGCTCCCGCTTCGCCTGGTCCGTCCACGCCTTCCTCCGCCTCTCCCAGTGGGTGGTGATCCCGTCCCTGCTCATCTGGGCCCTCGGCCAGTTCGCCGTCGACGCCCCCAGCTCCGCCGGCTGGGTCGAGCGCACCCTCGGCAGCGTCCTGCACCAGTCCCGCGCCGCCGCAGGCGCCTCCGTCTCTTGGTCTGACTACTTCTTCGGCAAGAATGGCCTGCTTGAGACGGTCACCCTCGGCGTCTGGGACAGCATCCTGCTCTACTCAGGCCCCGTTTTCCAGCTGCTCGAGGGCTTCTGCACGCTACTCGTCATCCAGGCTGCCGGCCAGATTACGCGCTGGCTTGTAAACCGTGGACGCAGCGACACCTGGGTGGTCAGTATATTCACTTCTTCTTCCCGCAGCCTCAAAAGATTAACCCAATGTTTTGTAGATCGTTCTCCTTGTTTTCTCTGCATCCATCATCGCCAGCGCTGTCTACTTTCTCTGGCGAGTCGCCCAATTCCCGCAAATCAGCAACTTTGACGCTACCCTCATTGGTGTCACCATGACCACGGCCGTCTTTCTCTGCGCCTACGGCATTGGAAGTGGACGTGGCAGCCCTGTCGAGTCGTCGCTGCTCTTTGCCTACGTCGTTCTCTGCGTCTACCAGATCTTTACCGACTACATGCCGTCCGACCCGGCTGCCAACCCCGAGGATATTGGCGTCGCCCAGCCCGAGTTTCCGCCTTTGCCGCCCATCATCATGGCCTCGTACTCGACTCTCGTGCACCTCGTCAGCTCCCTGCCTAGTGCCATGCACTCGTCGCTCGCCTTTCTCTACGCCGCCTTCCAGACCATCACCCCGTCCGTCATCATCTCGCTCACGTACAGACTCTTCGTCTTCTACTGCGCGACCCGCATCATCCCGTCAGTGCGCGATCTCGGCGCGCGAGCGCTTCTACGGGATCCCGACTTTGACGACACCGAGGCCTCCAACGTCTTTCTCGGCATTCTCAGCTGGTTCTCGCCATCCATTCTCGTATCCGTCTACACCAGCTTGTTGCTACAGCACTTTTCCGCCAGCGAAGGGCCCGACGGCTGGACGTTACGGGCCGGCGACGCGGGCAGCAGCAACTGGCGTTGGATCAATGTCGGCCTCACCATGGGTCTGTACGGTGTCGAGCTCTACCTCGGCGCCGAGCAACAAGATCACTGGAAGGTGGACTAAGTGCGCTTCCTTCTCTTCTTTTGCTTTCGTTGTTTCCGCAAGATACCAAACTGTCTTTGTCAATCAACTGGTCCTCGGCACTTTCTTCCAGTCCGGGCCAACATCTCATCGTTCTGTCGCACAGGTGTCCTGGACGCCCCAAACGTCACCAATCCCACAAAACGGCTACATCAAAGTTTAGAGCGCATCCCAAGGGATGATGATTGTTTTTTTCTACCTTTTTCTTTTTTTACATCAATAGCACATAGTACAAGCTTTCTTCTCTTCGTCAAAAAACATTGGGTCTGGGAAGGGTGGTATGGAAAATGGTGACTTTGAGATTTTTCAATCTTCTTTTTTGTTTCTTCTTTGAATCAGGCTTTTTAGAAGCTTCAGAGTGGCGTTTATCACGGTTTCAGGAACTTTCTTTTCTTCTTCATGTAGTCTTTTTTTTTTCAGAGCATGGCGACGGTGATATATGTCTTTCTGTACTTTGTTCTACTGCTTCTTCTCCGTCTTTCGGTCTTCTGTTAATTCTTGGAACCAAGTCAATAATGTCCTTTTTCAGATGAGTTAGGACGAAATGAATGCTGAACCTCTAGAAACTTTACAACCTGCTTGACTTGGTGTCTGCTCATTCGTTACCCCACCAAGATATCGGGACGTCACCCAGTCCCACCTCCGACCTCGCCGAACCGTACTGTAATCTGTAGGCACTCTCACATCTCACATATTCCGCAGAAACGAAGTTACACTCATGCGGCAAGGCACGAATCTGCGGTAAATTGGCAATCCGTAGACGATCCAGACACTATCGATAGCCTTTGTCGCTGTTTATCAGCGGATACAACTTCACCTCGGCACGTCGTCGCCTCTTCCGAGGCTCAAACGCTCGCCATCAACATCATACAGACTATACGGCTCGGTTTACACCTACTTTCAATAACTAGCACACCCCTACACGATGCCCGAGAACATCGCACCATACCAAACACGGGGGCTCCCGCCCATGCCTACCGTATCCCGACGGACCATGCCCATGGCCGGCCTACTCGTCGACGTCTACGGCCTCGACGAGCTGGCCTCCGGCCTCGACCGCTCCGCACTGCCCACGACCTGTCTATGGCTTCTCCACCCTCGGACGCGCGACCGCGGCACCATGGCCGACATTGCCTCTCGCGTCCTCGCCGCCTGGCACGCCGCGGCCGGCAGCAAAATGAGGAACCTGGTCGCCCTGGCAATTGACATGCCTAACCACGGCTCGCGGCTCGTCAGTGCGACGGCTAACGAGGCGTGGGATGCCGGTAACGCGACGCACGCGGTGGACATGCTCGGCGCGGTGCGGGGCGCGGTCGCGGACACGTCCGGGCTGATGGACCTGGTGGGCGGGTACCTGGGCGTGAAGGCGGACGCGCACGTCTGTCTGGGTTGGAGTTTGGGCGGCCACAGCGCGTGGCAGGCGTGGATGGGCGAGGAGCGCGTGGACGCGGCGGTGGTGATTGTCGGGTGTCCCGACTACATGAGTATGCCCCCCCTTCCTCCTATGCTGTGGATAGAAAGGCTAACATGGCAAAAAAACAGACCTGATGAGCAGCCGGGCCATTGCCGGCGGCCTCGCCTCCACGGCGAGCAGCTTCATTGGTAGTCGGCACTTCCCACGCAGCCTCGTCCGCGCATGCCTCGCGCACGACCCCAAGGCCATGCTCTTTGGCGCGGAGCAGCCCATGCCGGGGCTGCCGCTCGGTGACGCAGACAAGGAGCGCGTGCGCCGTGCGCTCGACCGTCACGGCGTCGCGGGCAAGCGGCTCCTGTTGTGCTCGGGCGGCCGCGATGCGCTGGTGCCGCCGGCGGTCGGCCAGCCGGTCGTGGACGTCTTGATGGACGCGAGCCGGTGGTACGCGGGCGGCGGCAGCGTGAGTGTGGATAGCAGAGTGTACGAGGATGTAGGGCACGCGTTCAGCAAGGACATGGTGACGGACGCGGTGGCGTTTCTGGTCGATGCGGTGGCGCGCGGGCCGCGAGAGGACGGTGGCAGGGCCAAGATGTAGAGAGATGTGCTGATGAGACAACGAAAATGGTATAATTTTTGTGACCTAAATCTACATATGACCACGCTTGGCTCTGCAAACGAATGGTAAAAATAGTGTACAAAGTAAATGATGAACAAATATGAATGAGCAGCCCACTGTAGACTGGAGCTTACAGCTTCGCTTTGACGTTCTTCTGGCCGGCCGCTTCGGGTAATCCTGATTCCGACTGCTCCGCCGCCTCGCCCCCGCCGCCATTCGCCCCCTTCGGCTTGCGCCGCGGCGAGCCCGGTGGCCGCCCGTAGATCTTCTCGTAGCTCATAAATTTCATCTCTGGGATGGCGACCTTGTAACCGCGTAGCTCGTGCAAGGCGGCCTGGTACGCGGCGATGTGCTCGCCCTGGCGTCTGATGAGCTCCTTGACCGTGCGTGGCATGTCCACGCGTTCTGATCCCCCCGGCGTCGCCCCTGCTTCCGCCGCCTTCTTGCTCTTCTGGGCGGGCTCCCTGTTTTCCGTGTCGAGCTCGATGCACTCAATGGCCTGCGCGTAGCGCGCGGCCTGTTTCTGGTGGTAGGCGGCGCGGCTCTGCACGGCTCGCGTCTCCGGAGACACGACGGGCGAGGTACGTGGCGGCTCGCTGTCAGCTTTGACGAGGGCGTCGCTGCGGATCGGGTTGAGGCGCCAGTGGCGACGGGCCTGCTTGAACTCGCGTGCCTCGTCGGGCGTTAGCTCGCGTGTCTGCGCCAGTTGCGTGTAGTACCACAGCTGCGCGCGGCCGGGCCGCATCGTCTTGAAGCGGCGGCGCGTGTGCACGCCCTCGGTGTTGTACAGCTCGCGGATGAGGTACAGGCTTCCGGTGATGACAATAGGCCCGTCGTTGCCGGCCTGGCGGCACGCCCAATGCAGCGCGGCGTCGACGCTCGGGTCACCGTCGTAGAGTTGCTGGTCGCTGCTGCCGACGATGACCTCGGCGATCTCGCGGCCGAGCTGTGCGGGCGCCGCGGCCGGCTCGTTGGGGAGCGGCTGGTACTCGACAAAGGCGAATCGGTCCTGCGGCCGCACCAGCCTCTCGATGAGCGAGGCAAAGGGCTTCGTCTTGCTCGCGGACAGGCCCATGATCCAGGTGACAGGCTCGTCGCCCCGACGCATCTGGTTGTCAATATAGGTAGAAAGAGCTTGCACTCCAAGCATATTGTGTGCTCCATCGACAAAGACGGGCTGCTCTCGCAGCCCATTCGTCAGGTCGCGGACAGATATTAGGTCCTTTCGCCCAGGTGGGTATGGGCGTTTTGATAGTAGCTTGTTGAGGTCGATTTCCATGTTGGGGAAGAGCCTTTTGAATGCTAATAACGCGCAGAGCAGGTTTTGCTTCTCGTAATCCTCGAGTTGAAATCTGTCGGTTTCGATCGGGCTCAGCAAATCGGCAGCGTCGTCGGTCAAGTAATACGGTGCGCCAATGCTGCGGGCATGGTCCGTCAGCACGCGCAGCACCTCGACCGAGTTGGTATGGTCAATGATGCAAGGAACAAAAGGACGCATAATTCCGGCTTTGACGCTCGCAATTTCTTCAATCGTGTTTCCCAGATACTCTTGGTGATCAAGGCCAATCTTGGATATCACGGTGACGCCCTTCTCGTGCATCGCGTTGGTGGCATCCGATGCGCCGCCCATGCCAACCTCTACAATGCCGTATTTTACGCGCAGTGTGTTGAATATGCGAAACGCGACAGCTGTGTCGAGTTCGAACGGCGTCAACTCCCCAGGATCCTCGCCCGTTTGAAATGTCCACCCGGAGGCGGCCTTGTGAAACCGGGCCTGAACGTTTCTCATCTCGGACTCATATAGCCGTTGGTTTGGATACATGCCATTGATTGCGACCCCGTTCCGCGAGCCAAAGAGCGAAGGGGATGTGAAGACGCCATGGCTAACACCAGACTGCTGAAACATGTAGGAAAGGAGTGTGCAGATTGAGCCTTTACCGTTCGTTCCCCCGACGTGGACTCCTATCCATGGCTGCTCTTTTTGGATTGCTCGAGTGATGCGTTCCAAGCCGAGGCGAATATTGCGTCTATCGCCCTCGAGCTTTCTCTGCGCTGGGATGGCTGTCCGGACGCGGTCCAGAGCACGCTTCAGATCCCTGGCGGAAGGCATGGCAGTTGACTTTTCGCAAGATTATAGCGTCTTTGCAGCCAGGATCCAGCAACCGCACTAATGGGCAAGCTTAGACACTTCATCGGCGCCGTCATGAAGACGAGCGTTGTCGTAGGAGGTTGAGCGTTAGACGGCTTGAATGGAGTAGCAAGCCCAAGATTTGTAGCGACGCAGGTGCGCCACAGCATAAACGTGCGTGCGCCACGCTGTTGTCGGAAATATGATAACCCGCTCCGCAAGGACCAGGCTGATAAGTTTTTTCATGCAAGCGTAGGCACGTATCACAGCCACGGTACCCCCTTCAACGGCGTGCACCAGCCACCATCCAACATCGAGCAGGGACCAGTTGCAAGTTCCTGGCACCTGGCCATCCCCCGTTCGACACTGGCGGCTCCGTTTTTCGTCTCTCCACCAATCTACAACACCACGATCTCTGGCTCCTCGAGGCCATCACCAACGCCGCCTCTCTGTCGCCTCGAATTTGCAGTCGTCTTTTCACGGTGCAGATCATCTGAGCCATTGATTTGGTACTCTCTCTCTAGTGATCTTGCTCCGACGGTATCACCGAAATGGGTCTTCCGTAAGTTTCTGCATCTCTTGTTCAAGCTCCGGTCTGGGGCGCCCCGTCGCGACTCCAGTTCGTCGCAAGCCATCTGTTTATGTCGCCGCAACTCTTATCGCGTCCTATATTGTATTGGCCCGCGTGGTGCGCGGGGCCTCTGCAATGATGCTGTGCCGCTGAGACGCATGGTTACACAGACAAGCACCGCCCAACAAGCACCCATCCGCGCCGTTTCAGCTGACAGAATTCGCTAACCATGACCAAATAAACAGACTCTTTATCGCTCCTGTCGAATCCGACGTGACTCGCAAAACTTCCCATAAGAACAGGACTACGTCTCCGCCGCGCTCCTCGATTCGTCGCCTGGATCGCGCGACTGAACGGGAGCGCCAACGGAATGTGGTTCGTCGCGCAGCGGCCCGAATTTACGGCCCCGTCCAGCGCACAGTGAGCACCATAGAGCATCGCCCATTGCCATGGATCGAGTCGGGTACGGCGCCCGAGGCTCTCACCGCGGATGCGCGGGAACAGGCGCCTACCTCCGTGAGCGCCACGCCGGTTGAGGAAGGTCGCAGAAACATACGTATGGGTCAGCGCATGGAAGAGCACATGGCGGAAGTGTTTGGTCCGGGCACTGGCTGGCATAATGTACCGCATGTGCCTCCCGCAGAGGAAGAGAACCATGACCTTGATCTTGGATGGTGGTCCATTGACCCACGAGGACGAGCTCGACACCCGCGCATCGTAAGTATGCAGCCAATTTTTAAGAAGAACTGTTACTCATTAACATCCGGCAGAGGACTCCTATTTCATCGCGCTTCACACGCAGCCCTGACACTATGGAAGCAGCGCGTGCGCGTACCTCTTCACCGCTGGCTCCGGAGAGTCAGCAGCGCATTGGGTTTGCGCGCCTTGGGGGCGGTGCAATTGCCAGGCGCCACAACCAAGCAACTCGGCGCGGCACTGCTATGGATGGTCTCGGTGACCGCGAGCGAAGTCTTAGCCCGGAAGGATGGGATACGCTGCTCACAACATTGGCGCCCGATCCGCAGGCACCGAGCGCTAATACCTCGTTTGCTTCGGGTACCGATACGCAGAGCGGCAGTCAATCCGCGGCACAGCCATCCGCCGCTGGGCCATTTGCCACGGGGCCACCCGCAGTACGACGACCCGCGCAACGGCCATCGGCGGCACGGCTACCTGTGGAACGACCAGCGGCTTTGCAACCACCTACAGGCAGTTCGATTCTTCCAGATGGTTTTGATGACGCGCCAGTAGATCTAGGTTGCGACTCAGGATGTGACCACTCTGACGATGACGTCGTCGGCTTTGCGGAGGCACGTCGTTCTGTTACGTCTCGAAGCCGAGGGGAAGACAATAGAAGGGCATTAAGGATGCCACGCTACGCACAAACCGCAAACCGGGAGCGGGAAGCAGCTCGGCAACGATTTCCCACCTTTGAGCATCCCGATGCCCCAAGCATCGCAGAGCGGCAGGCTTTGGGCCGTATAGGGATACCGGAGCGCGACAGCCAAGACACATGGGGCGGGCGGACCTTGATTAGAGGGGAAGAGCCAGGGAATGCAAACCCGGCTAGACATGCTAGAATAATGAATTTCTCACCTGGAGCAGCACCAGCAGAGGAGGACTGGGATGGGATGCAGCATATTATGCGAAGCCTGGCACAACGAGAAGATATTCCAGAAGAATGGTGGGCTGAGGCGGGCCTCAGTCGCACATTGACTCAACACGGTTCAAACTAAGCAGTTTTTTCGTTTCAATTTCCAGTCGGGGTCTAGAAGCGCATTGCGGTTGAGTAACCAAGGGCATGGCGGAAAGTGCAAAGTATACCATAGGACATCATCAATATGGTTTGGCTCTCTAAATCCATTATCTTTATTTTTAGTCTAGGACTCTTTGAAATGTAACAACCATAAAGACTTCTTATACAGTATAGTCCTGTGCTCGATTTCTAATGCTGTGCTTAATCTAGCGTAAGCCTTGGCGTCACGGTTGTACCTGTCGCCCGAGGTTTGGTGAGGTTGACTTACAGTGGCCCGACGTTATCGTGACGAATGTTTTCCGTTCGCTTTGCCCTTACCGGCCGCGTGTGCCAAGCTGCTCAGAGTCGCTTGCGCCCAGGAGTGATCGGGGCGGGCCGGGGGCTGACCGGAGAGTTTAGTGACGTCTCTGGTCGGCCGTTTATGCTTAGGGCCGGGGGCGGCGGCGGCGGCGATGGCGGTGGTAGTGATAGTTGTATTACCGGCAGCGTCGGTAGCGATAGTAATAGCAGTGCCAACAGCAGGGACGATAACAATAGGAGGAGTGACGGCGGCGGTGGTGGTGGTGGTGGTAGAGGGGATAAAGGGGATAGAGGGGACAAAGGGGATAGAGGGGATAAAGGGGATAGAGGGAATAGAGGGGATAGAGGGGATAGAGGGGATAAAGAGGATAGAGGGAATAGAGGGGATAGAGGCGATAGGGGGGATATAGGTACTAAGTAAATCTTGTCCATTGAATCTTGCCCATGATCGTCCAGCTAACCCAATCACCTCGTACCTTCCTCCAATCCAGACCATGTGCTGCTCTGATTCACGTAAAAGTAGTCAGGGGCACACCAGCTCATTTACGCGACCAACACCACGACCAACACCGCTACTAACAGCAACAATAAATACAACAACAACCACAACTACAACCACAAAAATAACACCAACAAAAATGTCGGCCGTATTCACACTGGCAGCACAACTAGTAGCAGCAGCAGCAGCAGCCGCACTATCAGTAATCGCACCAACAGCGAGACCAACACCAACACCAGCAGCAGCAGCAACACAAATGTGGCAGTTAAAGCTTGATACTGCTACGAAGATTATGGCGGCTGTTATGGGGGTGTTTACAGTCGCCTCGAAGTATTTTGAAACGTGGTAGAGCCACGTTCTACGGAAGCGCGAGCATGAGTATGAGCAAAAACTCAAGACTAAAGCAACCACCACTATCCCCTTTATCCCCTCTATCCCCTTTATCCCCTCTATCCTCTCTATTCCGCTATTCCTTTAATATAGCCGCCGTACTTAATGAAGTAAAAGTCTCTCTGCCGTTTCTCAAAATCTCTCTGTAAAATTCGGGGCTTGTTGGGACGCGGCAGATCAGCGTAGAAATGCTTTGGTGAAACGTTTTGTTCTTCCAATGATTACAAATATTAAGTTAGACAAGAGTGAAACGAGGTTTATTAGCGACGCAACTTGAATCACTAGCTCACATAATGCGAAGCAATATGTGTGTATTATTATAGTGATGATGACATGGCGGGATGAGTTGAGTTGAGTTGTCAGCAGTTGTACCATGGACGCAGAAGAGACGGGAATATGCTAGCAAGGTTGCCAAGTTACATTTGTTCAAGTCATGCTTTCTTCTCGAATTTTTCTTCTTTTCTTTTTTCTAGGTTTTTGCGGTTTATTTCATATGCAGCTGATATAGGGCGGACAGGGTGAGACGATGCGACGCGCAAGGATGTGTGCAGCCCTTGGTTGGCGAGCGCAAGGGCCAATGGCAGCTAGGGCAGGGAAAAAGGTGGGAGCAGTTACATAGTTACCTACTAATAAGCATGTGCCTTGAAAGATTAGTATGGCGCCTCGACAGCATATTGGGATGCGAGGCTATTTTTTACTGTTGCGATGGCCCGATGACTGGTATGTGCTACGTCCTGCATGTCTTGGAACACCTACGTACAAGCTGCCTTATCCGCCCGTCTAGACTCTAGGTACCTACCGTACATAGAGCTCAGATACAGTGGTAAACGATGGATTTGCGTTCCTTGACTTGTAATATCGAATATTGGTACCTTGCCTTCGAAGGAATTCGGTTCGTGTAGTTACAGTGTAAGCCACTGGTAGGGCGACTGACAGTCGTGCCTGAAGCAGCCACCACGACAGCCACCAGCCACAGAGCAGCGGGTGCCTGGCCACTTTGTACGCAAGAGGGGAACCTGCCCGATGAGTTGGGTATTGTGTGCTTGTGGACAGGGATAGACGGGGGATTTTCATTCAACCAATATATTACCTTGACAAGTCTTGAAAATCCCTTTTGATAGGTGGATAGAGATGGATACTCAGTGTGCAGGTCAGGTACCGACACAGGTAAATATTGTCTGCCAAGGCCCCCACGAAAGCAGGTACCGTGCCACCTTTCGCGGGTACTCAGGTACTTGTTCCTCCTCTCCACTCCCTTGCTTCGGTTGTCACAGCGGCACCTATCGACGTGACGCACCACCACCACAAGCATGACCACGGCCAAAATCAACAACGACAACCATTAATGACCATTCAAGTTTTTTCTTCCTCCTAGATATCTCCCTTGCTGCTGCTCTGCAACCACCCAGCTCATCTCAGCTTTTCTCTTCAACCTCGACCTCTGTACACCATTCTCCCACACATCCACCCTCGCAAACAGACGACCACCCGCACTACCACCACAGCGTCCAAGCTCGCGATAGCCCTGGCTGCCTGCCTCGCCTTGCGTTTTCCTCTCGACATCATCACCCTCCGATCCCCCGTCCTCACGATTATCCGAAACTCCTCTCGCCACACCGCATAGCGCCCGCCCTTGGCCATCCAGCTACATTCTAATTCCTTTCTGCCGCTTGCTCGAGCTTCGCCCACCGCCCTCGTAGCGCCTTGTCCCGACAAAGCGACAACAACACCAAGCTTTGCGACCGGGCCCCTTCTGTCCAGCTTAGTACCTGGCTTGTCCTCCCGGCCAAGGGCCATTCCACACCGTTTCGGATGTGACCCAAATCGCATATGCACTCGACCTCATACCGCGGCCTCTCTTTTCTCTATATATTGATCTCTCGACTTTTTCGACCTCACACAAATACTCGCTGCTGGACAACGAGTCCCGGCCCCTGCCAGGCGCCCTCCCGTTGAACGGGTCACGGCCTCCCGTTTACGGAACGAAACGAAACGAACCACCACCGTCGGTCGATCCATCGGTGATGCCACAAGATTTGCCCCCGCAATCTGGACGAGTCGGTTACTATCTGCTATAGAGGTTGCTTGCTTGTGCTTCACCAACGCGGCTGCATGATCAGTCTAGCGACAACAGACAAAGCGGTCCTCGGAGGCTGGTAGTGCTTTCAAGGCGAGCTTCTGCCCTGTCATGATAGCCATGCCGGTTGATCGCCATACCCAATTCGCCGAAGGCCGCCCCGGTCTCGTGGCCACCCGCGAAAAGAGCTCACCGGCTACCCCATCCCGGAGGGACAAGATACGCGAGAGCTCCGCCCATCAAGACCCCATGCTCAAGGATTATGTATGTTACCACCTATCTATGCTTCTCCTCTGCCATCTCTTTTCCAGCACCTTACCTCTCTCGGCCTTTCTGCTACATTGCATCTGAATTCATCTTTACTAATTCGACCCCCGTCTTTAGCGACTTGGAGAGTGCCTAGGCAAGGGCGCATTCGGCTCCGTTTACAAGGCCTTCAATTGGAACACGGGCGAGGCCGTCGCCGTCAAACAAATCAAGCTTGGCGACTTGCCCAAGAGTGAATTGCGCATGATCGAGGTGTGCTACATAACAATCTCTGTATCCCTGTCGTGTTGCCCCAGGCTAACTAATCACCTCTTTGACTTGTAGAGCGAGATTGACCTCCTTAAAAATCTCCATGTGGGTTGCACACCATTTACCCGTTCCACGCTGCTCCGTCACTAACCGACATTAGCATGACAATATCGTCAAGTACATTGGCTTTGTCAAATCTGCCGACTGTCTCAACATTATTCTCGAGTAAGCAAGCCCCAACACTTTGTCCCTGGACCAGCGCTTTTGCTGACTGGGGCGCTCTAGATACTGTGAAAATGGCTCTCTTCACTCTATATGCAAAGCTTACGGCAAGTTCCCGGAAAACCTCGTTGGCGTGTATATGACACAAGTCCTTCAAGGCCTCCAGTACCTCCACGACCAGGGTGTGATTCATCGCGATATCAAAGGCGCAAACATCCTCACCACCAAAGATGGCACTGTCAAACTGGCAGATTTCGGTGTTTCCACCAGCACCTTGGCTGGCGGTCAAGACAAGGAGGCCCAGGTCGTCGGTACTCCGTACTGGATGGCACCCGAGATCATCCAACTCTCCGGTGCCAGCTCCGCTTCCGACATCTGGAGCGTCGGCTGCACCGTTATCGAACTGCTCCAAGGAAGGCCGCCCTACCATAACCTAGCAGCCATGCCCGCGCTCTTTGCCATTGTCAATGACGACCACCCTCCTCTGCCCGAAGGCATTTCCGCAGCTGCACGGGATTTTCTCATGCAATGCTTCCAAAAAGACCCCAATCTGCGAGTTACCGCCAGGAAGCTGCTGAAGCACGCTTGGATCATTGGGTGCCGCCGAGCCGATGCACCAGTTGCCAAGGCGCCCGCAAACTTCAACGAAGCTGTTGAAGAGGTTAAACAGTGGAACAAGGCTCTCAATTCCTCAGATGCCCATCTACGAACTTCGACCGGCTCGGACGCTCCCCTGGCTTCCCGTTTCCCTGCTGGTACTCCCGCCAAGGGACCGCTGTCAATGCAAAAGTCCAAATTTGGCGTACAAGCATTCAAGACGCCCGAGCTTGCTGATAGCGATAACTGGGACAGTGATTTTGACACTACCCTCTCGCCCAGTGCGCTGCATCTGCCAAACCTCCGAACCCAGGACAACTTTGGCGGTCTGCTCTCCAGTGATCGTCTAAAGGCGTTCGCTTCCGCAAACGATTTACGAAATGATAATAGTTATGATGACGACTTTGAGGGCGAGCTACTCACGATCAAAGGCCCCTCACAACACGACTTAGACCTGCAACAGCAGACCATCCGGCCAATCTCCAAGGCTGCGGCACAAGTCGCCGAGCTCAGGAGGCACACCCGACAAAAGCCTATTCCAGCCAACCCCGCAACCTCTCCCACGCAACCTACACGATCTCCTCCCAAGGCTCATTTCAATAACAAGTTCGAGCTGCCCACGCGACATGACATTGCCTTTCGTGAACAGAGCGCCGAGGACTATTCCGATTTATTTGTAGAAAACGACAATGTCTTCAACCAAAGAGTAAACCAAGTGAAAAAGGTTGGTGTGCCAAGTCTAACGTGTGCACCTCATACTAACATGATTAGGGGATTCGCGGTCCGGACTCGCCTCAGTTATTTCATCCTTCAGATTTGACAAGCCTTCCACGCTCCATGCTCGCGCCCGATGGTGGTAGCGTCAAGAAGAAGCCCGCTTCCCGTCCCTCGGTTTTGCCCGATCGGCCAATGCGACGTACTCGGTCTTCTGTGGAAATCCAAAAGTTTGCCGAAGACGACGATGAGGACTTCTCGGATGTCTTTGGCCCTGAGAGCTCCAACGCTACCAAACCAGTGAGCGAACGTGGTTCCGAGGACGGCGGTTTGATGCTGCTCTCCAAGGTATCAAGCAACTCTTGGCTCGGTGACGACGAGGATGAAGACGATCCGTTTGCGCTTATGGATCCTGGCTGGGATGAGATGGATCTAGAAGCCAATATTGCTCGTGACAGGCACGCTCGTTTAGCAGAGAAGATTGAGGACTTGGTTCGGTCCCTCACAATGGAGCAAGGCGAGGCAACCCTGGTTGAAATTGCTGAAGATCTACTTGCTCTATTATGGGAGAATACGGAAGCCAAGAACCTGATCATCAGCGCTCATGGTCTTCTCCCCATTCTCGAGATTTTGGAACCTTGCACGGTCAAAAGTAAGCAGTATATGATCCTGCAACTTTTGAAAGTTGTCAATGCCATTATCCTTGACGATGTCGAAATTCAAGAAAACCTCTGCTTCGTTGGCGGCATGCCCATCATTACCAAGTTTGCCGCTCGGCAGTACTCGGATGAGATCCGACTGGAGGCTGCGGCTTTTGTGCGCCAGATGTACCAAACCTCGACACTAACACTACAAATGTTTGTGTCTGCCGGTGGTCTTAATGTCCTCGTCGAGTTTCTTGACGAAGATTACGATAATGCCAGAGACCTAGTCCTTATTGGCGTGAATGGTATATGGAACGTCTTTGAACTCCAAGGACCTACCCCAAAAAACGACTTTTGTCGAATCTTTTCGCGAAGCAAGATTCTCTATCCCCTTGCCCTTGTCCTACATCGTGTGCTCGACGAAGAAGGCGAGGATGAGCTTGGAGAGCTCATAGAGGGCCGCATTGTCAACATCTTCTATCTCTTTAGCCAGGCGGAAAACTACGTCAAGGAAGTGGTCGCAGACCGACAGGTGCTGAAAAGTGTCTTGAAGGACTTGCGCCGTATGAGTCCGGTGCATCAGATTACGATGCTCAAATTCATCAAGAACCTGTCCATGCTGTCGACAACAATTGAGACGTTGCATTCCGCAGACGCCATCGAATTTCTCATCGACTTACTCGGCTACGGTATGAAGAAGGGACAAATTCATTTCCGCGAAATGTCGAACCAGGTCCTCAACACTCTCTTCAACCTCTGCCGTCTGAGCAAAGAGCGCCAGGAAGATGCTGCTGTCGGTGGCATCATCCCCCTGCTTCTACGCATTATGCGCACAGATCGGCCGCCCAAGGAGTTTGTGCTGCCAATACTCTGCGATATGGCGCACTCTGGATCCAAGGGCCGTCGATACTTGTGGCAAAACAAGGGCCTCGAATTTTACGTGTCTCTGTTGACAGATCAATATTGGCAAGTAACGGCTCTCGATGCCATTCTCGTGTGGCTGCAGGAGGAAACGGCCAACGTGGAGAGCTACCTGATTGATGGCAGCTTCACGAGGGCCATCATCAGCGGTTTCAACACCAACCGTCTCAACTCTTTTGACTCCAACCTGCTGGAGCCCCTGCTCAAGCTACTGCGTCTAAGCCCTGGCGTGGCCGCCTCACTTGCCAAGCCAGAAATGTTTGCTGGGATCGCGCAACGGCTGGGACACAAAAAGGCCGTCGTTCGTTTGAACTTGCTGCGTCTGGTGCGTACCATCATCGACGCCTGCGACACTGCCCTAGGCAACGGTGATGGGACCACATCTCTCAACAGCGCCCAGGTACGATCACTCATGGAAGTGATTCAAACGCTGGCGGAGATCGATTCTGCCGTGCTGGTACGAAACCTGGCAGCAGAGCTGGTGCGGTCACACCTAGAAGGTCGTCCCTCTCCAAGCGCAGTAATGCGCCATGACAGCATCGCCTCCTCACAGACCAACTCCTCCTCCGCCTCACGACGCTCAGGTACACGACGCAATACTAGCTACACGCCTCCCAGCCTGCAGTCGTCCGTCTCCTTCCCACAGACCCCGACGCACCGAAGCCGCGCTAGCCTCGCCGGCAACGCGCTCATCGAAGTCGCTGCCAGTCCGCGACGCGGCGTTGTCGGCGCCGCCCCAGGCATTCCCAGCGCCCTAGACCGCGACAACCTTCTCTTCCAGCAGTACCGCCCGCGCAGCCGTGACAGCGGCACCAACCTCCCGCGGCGCGTCAGCGGTGACGCCAGCTCCACTACGAGCAGCCACAGCAGCAACGGCCTCATGATGCCTCCGCCCTCGTCGTCTTCGTCCTCGGCGGCTAAGAGCCGCCTGCCGCGGACGTCGCTGGCCAGTATGACGTCTAGAGGTGGCGTCCTCGGCAGCGGCACGGCGGCCGGCATTCGCGGCGAGCCAGCGCCCCCCATGGTCGTCCGCAGCGATAGCAGTACCAGCAACAAGGAGAATGGTGGCTTCGTCGGCGGCGCCGCCCGCATGATGATGGCCCCCTGGGGTGCCGCCGCCGCTGTCGCTGGCGCGGGAGGAGCAGCGGCTGGCAGCTCCCGACGAGAGAGCATGGCGAGAGACCCGATAACGGGAAAGAGACGAGTGCGCGCACCGAGCGACGCCAAGTGGTGAGGACGAGCAGTTTACAATGAACTGTTATTAATGAATTATTTTCTATAAAGGCTTCTCTGTTTTATTCTGTACCTTGTCGTTATTATTTTCTTCCATGGGAAAGAGCGGGGGAAGAACTGAATGGATAGATGGGGCGTCCAGTTACAAGGGGACGTTTGTTTATGCAACATGAATCACCGTTGTTTGAAGCATTTGCATCATTGGTTTATCCTCTTTCTATTCTATATTTCGCCTTTACGGCGGACACAAGTACAGGTTGTCACGCTGTTTGCCCTTTTTGCGACCACGGCGCCAGACTTCGTCTATTGTTAGGACTCCAGAGCAGAGGGGGCGAGTGGAAAAGCACAGCAAGACATACAGGCATGCAATCGAAATGAATTTACACGTTTGAATCACCCACCCATTTCAGTCTCCAAAACATGTTTACGTTTGCAGTACACACCGGCAGAGTGGTCACAAGCGTCTCTGCATTCAAGGTCATCACCACGCGAGGGCAGTAGCAGGAAATGTATTGTGTGCCAGTTTTATTGTTGTAAACTACAGCTTTGGCTCAACATGCGCAGCTCTCTCCCTAGACAACGAAGAAAAAAAAGAAGAAAAAGCCCCCTCCCGTTTCGATGGACTTATCCGCGTTAGACCAAGAATACAAAGAGTCATTAAACAGGGAGAGCGCAAGAATAGAATTCTTTTGAAGAAAAAAAAAAGAACAAGACGAGAATGAAGAAAATGATGATTACAAAGCCAAGTCCCTCCAAAAACAACCATCGATTTTCAGTTTCCCTCACCGCGCGGTCCAGGTCCGTTCAACGGATGTCCTGGACGGCAGGCAACCAGGCCGTCTGTTTCCAGAGACGGGCAAAGTGAGGGCGTAGAAGTAGACGCTAGGTCTCGTCAATGTTGCAGAGAAATCTCGAATCTGTAAAAGAGAAAAGAAATAGAGAGAGAACCCCCCCAAAAAAGCTGCCATGGCTATCGTTCGTCCACTGCTCCTCCACTGTAATATTCCAAGGGAAACCATTCCCATTCTGCAAGGCCGTAAATAATAAGTATAATAATCCATGAATGACAGACGGAGAAGTGAATTATAGTTTGTTGGGTAGTTATGTAGTCGTCGTCAACAACTTTGTCGAGTTGCTAGACGGAACCTGAAGTGAAGGAGAACGAAGGTGGGAAAAAAGGGGCGAAAATTCAAATGCAATCGGAAAATCCGAGCAATCATATCACCAGTGTCCGGGCGTCAGTCGTAAAAATTAAAGAAAAAAAAGGAACAGGAAAGAGGAAAAGTCCGCAGTACACTCAAGCCGAAGGGGTAGCCTTGCGCTTCTCCACGCTGGTCAGTACCATCCTCGGGGCCTTGCGTTGAAGGTCGACAGAATCGGTATCCTTCTTGAAGATATTGGCAAAGCTGCCAGTGCCGTCGGCGGCGTCACCCTTGCGAGTCATCTGACGAGAGCCAGGGCGATCAGAGCCAATAGCTCCCCAACCGCCACTAGCCGAAGTCCTGGAGCTGGTGCACTCCTCCTCGCCAATAAGACTGCCGGAGCCGCTACGGCCAGAATCCGAGTCATTGTCGGTGATGGGAGAGCCAGAGTCCTCGGCCGTCTCAGAAACGGGACTCATGCTACCAGAGGCGCTGCTAGTGCCCTTGCGGCGAGACATGCCAGCGCGCACCAGATTGTGAACCGCAGAGCGGCGGGTACGAGTAGCAAAGTTCTTGGATCCTTCGTGTTTGGCGGTGGGTTTCGCCTTGAGCTCGTCGAGAGAGGGGGGGCCTCGAGGTTGACGAACAGGATGCTCACCAGCGCGGCCTTGCCCAGGGCCATATCCACCAGTCATGGGAGTGATGGGAAAAGAGGCAGTTTTGGGGCCAGCAGACTTGGGACCATCGGAAGAAGTCAGCGCAGCGGCGAGAACGCTGTTAACAGGAGCCAGTGACGAAGCCTTCTTATGGCCGCGACGGAACGCCATGGCGGAGGGAGGCGGCAGAGGCGTAGGCTCCGAGGGAGAGTCAAATCGCTTGGGGGGAGAAATGCTGCGGAGCGAGCTGCGCTGAGGCTCAGGGGGCGGCGAGACCTGGACGCGAGGAAGATTCTGCTGCTGTTGTTGCTGCTGGAGCTGAAGTTGGAGCTGCTGGAGGTTGTTGAAGGACGAGGCGCTGCTGTCACGGTAGTGCATGGGGGACGGAGCAGAAGCGCTGGTGTCGACAAAGTACTGGCCGGTGGCGTGGTTGAAGTAGAGCTGCTGGCCCTGGCTCATGGCAGCCTGAAGCTGCTGCTGCTGTTGCTGCTCGAACGAGGACATATGGTGCGGTTGAGGGCTGCTGATGTTGAGGTTCTGGAACTGCTGCTGGGCGGCGTGCTGGGCGGCAGCAGCCTGCACGTTTCTAAGCTGCTGCTGCAAGAGCTGCTGGCGCTGGGCGAGGTACATGTTTGTGGCGACGAGTTGAGCGTAGAGGTTGGGATCCTGAGCCTGCTCTTCCATGGAGAGCTCCGGAGGGGCGAGGACCTGCTCGACGTGGTACTGCTGATTCAAGGCGGGTTGGTAGGCAGGCTGGTGCTGAGAGGAATATTGAGGATAAGCCGTCTTGGGAGCATTGTAGTAGCTTTCCTGAGCGTAGCCGTGCAGGTTGGCAGCCATGCTGTTTCTGGCAAACTGCTGAGCTGTGGGAGAGGCGGGAGCAAACGAAGTGGCAGTGGCAGACTTGGGAGCAGTGCGAAGGCCTGCGAGAAGATGGGACCGGCTGGTTCGTGGGGTAGGGGCACCGTTGTCGTGGACTGGCTGATGATTGGGAGTATCGAAGGAGAGCGGTTTGATGTTTTGACTGCCGCGGCGCGTGGAAAGACCAGCAGGGGCCATAGGGAGGCCGCTCCCGGGCTGAGAAGAAAGGTTGGAAGACATCTGAGCGTGACCGCCAGTGTACATGGCTCAGAGGCGTGTATAAGAAAACAATAAAAAAAGGAAAGAGAAAGGGGGGGGGGGTCGACGAGGCGGTGGATTGGTGCTTGATTAAGAGCCTTGAAGATGCAGTAGATAAGTAGTGCTGAGACGTCAAATTATATCTCCAGGTGAGCAATGATGAGTTGTAATTTTGTAACAGAGTCGAACGAAACAATGACAGGCGTCGGGATCGGATCAGAAGAATCGTCGAGGCCGTGATGCAAGATCCAAAAAGGTAGAAATAGAGACGCTATGGTGGAGCGACAAAACGATGCGAGTTTTCGGGTGGAAACCGAGGAAGGGCGAGAGTAAATTATAGAACCGAAAAAGAGTAGATGGACCAAAAGCGTTTTGCAATAAACCGTGGCTCACGGCAAGGGCGATTCAGGTATTAAGTATGAGGGGGCCGTCTGCGTGCCAGTGTTGTCACTCGCGTTTGTTGGCGTCGGCGGGCAGTGTGGTAACGGATACTTGCAAGGCAAGATCAGACAGTCGAACAGCCGTAGATGTAGGATTGAGAGCAGATCTAAGCCAGGCAGGCGATCGGTGACGCAAAGGGAACGTGTCGAGAGGCGATGGTGGTGACCGAGGCAGGCAGAAGCAGAGGCGGGCGGCGAACGGGCGGGTGGTGATGCTGGAAGAAATCGACCAGGAACCGATGGCGTGGGGAGCAAATATTGTGGGTGGCGATGAAAATAAAATACAGATGAAGGCGAATCCTTTTTTGTCTTGTTATTGTTGAGAAAGTCAATGAGTCAACATGAGACGAGTGAAACTCTGTTTGATGAGAGCGAACGGGCGAGGTGCGGCGCGTGAATGTGGTGTGGTTTGGTGCGGTGCGGTGCGGCGGGAGCGCGCAGGAGAATAAAGTAACTAGACTTTCTTTGGTTTCTTGGTTTGCGAGGAAAGGACGAAAGACTGCGTAGTCGGAAACGAAGCTCGAACGAACAAGATAGGACAGAGGGGGTATAATTCGGTAAAGGGGAAGGAGGGGGAGAGGTGGAGAGGAGAAGGGGGAAGGTCGGATGGTGATGATGGAGGAGGATGATTGATGGGTGGGAGGAGAGGAAGCAGGAGAGGGAGGCGACTAATCAGTTAAAAAGGATGGATGGGGGATGGGATGGGATGGGGATGGGGGGATGGGACGCAGTGGCCAATATGGGCTGGGGCACCTAAAGCTGAAGCGAGTTACAGAAGGGGACACGGTGTGCGACAGTGGTGTTAGGCGCTGAAGCGGGTGGCTGGTGGGTGTCGGATGCGCTGTATTTGTGGTAGAGGTGGATGCTGTAATGTGTTAGAGCAGCCCTACAGCATGCAAGAAAAAAAAGAGCGAGAAAAAAAATAGCGCCCAGAGGGAATAAGAAGATCAGGAACCCACTGGGTCACCAGCCATGTCAACGCACAAACAAAGGGGGCAAAGTCAGGTCCCAACGCGCAAGTGGAGAGCTAACTTGATAGTCAGGGCATAACAACTACCTATAAGCAGCAGCATAGCAAGAGCAGGATAAATCCGGTTCATTATTACTATTGACATGAATCTTATCAAAGCTGGTTTATTATTATCGAAGAAGCACCACTTTACCCATCACGTCCATCTTGATAGGTAATATCTCTTCCCTAGCCCTGTCCTTGCCTTCCATGCCCTCTGAGGATGTACGGATAGGTACTAACCTTTTAGACCCTGGCGGCCGCTGCACCACCGACCGGTCCACTGAGCACTAAAAAAACCGCCAGGGCAAAAGTGCGGGGATGCTGACCAGCCAATAGCAGCGCTGGTCCAACTTGCAGTGCCCAGAAAACCTCGTTCTTGACTGCTGACTGGCTCGCTGCCCAATGGATGGCAGCAACTGACGTGCAGCCAGGCCAACCGCCGGCCCTCACCGCTACAAGGGTCCCTTTTTTTTTTCTGCAGCCCGGTCGTTCCCCCAATGTTTTTCTAGCTTGTGCTGCTTTTCTGCTTTGGCTGATTTTTGGCGTTGCTTGTCCTCGGCTGTCCCATTTTGTCGTTGTCTTGATTTCGTTCAGGGGGCAGTGGGGCGCGCTACCAGGCACCCTTCCTCTGTTTGGCCGGTACGTCCGCAGTTGTCTTCAGTCATTCTTCACTGTTTGACCGCGTATCAGATAGATACAGGTACCTACCTGTATAAGTAGGTGAGAAATATTATTAGTGAGAGGTCGTTATTGCTCTCTTCTTATCGTCTTTTTTTATTTGTTCTGGAACTCTTCACCACTAAAAATCTCTCCTCGCCAACTTTGCATATCATCAGTCAGGGTCCTAAGCACCTCGGTGGATCGCCTCTTTATCCACCTCGTGACTCTTTGTTTTTTTGCCAACGCCTCTTCATATTTCTTCACTCTTTGCCTTGCCAGAAACCCCACAGCCACTCAACTGACTCCTTCCAGTTCCTAGCAATTGCTCACACTCTCCTATTCGCCACCCTCATCTACGTACATATATGTCCTTGACACCATTGAATGCATCCATCGTTCCTTCCGCATTGCATAATCGTCGACTCACAACCGAATCGCGTGCATGAACCTTATTCTTCTCTTTCCCTTCTTCTTTCCTTCCACTTGCCTTCCGCTTTCCGCATTGTCGCCCCCTCCGCATATTTCACCCACCCGTTCATGCCTCTTTCCTCTAGTAATACGTCGCACACTGCAAACTGCACTCTGCCCTCTACTCGTACACGCTGCATTGCTCCAGCTTCCTTTGTTCCATGTAGCACCCAACAAAGGCATGGATTCGGGTAAAGCCTTAGTAGTTATGCCTACTGTCTAGATCCTCCCCTTACTCTTTCTTTTCAACGGCCCGACTAAAACTCTATTGTAACACGCCGTCTCATGTTTCGTGCCAGGCTATTGCGCCCGGTCAGTCCGCCGTTGTCTCACAACGCGCACTCGCAAATGGCGGCTACCCTACAGATTACACATCGCCAGGTGTTTGTCTTGCCAGCTGGCAGAGCGAACCGCAAGCTGGCACCTGTGATTATCTTGCAAGCGGAAGAGGTGACATTACCTGCTGTCGTTTGCCCACTTTCTCACTTTCTCTCGGCTTCATCACCATCAAGTCTTGACCATGCTTTTTTGCCGAGACTCTGTATCAGCATCGCGCTCAACCATCACCTTCGGTTCATATCCAAATCAACCCGACGGCCTAATCCATCCCCGACACACGCGCAGTAGAATTTCCGAATCTTCTCATACAAACACAACCCCCTTCGATACCAACTGTCAAGGAGCAGCCATCTCGCACAATGCCGCAACCTGTATCGCCTTCATCCAAAACATGATGCAGCCCAGGATCGTTGTGTCCCCACGCAGCCCTGTTTCAAACTCGCCACACCAACTCACTCCAGTCTCCGTCTCCCGTCTGCTGGCGCTGCTCCGGCTGCCTTCCGCCCCTGCCGCACCAACCTTGCAGACCTTGCCCACCTGGTCCCCTCGAAGCACCCAAGCAGCAACAGCTTGCAGACTGCAGACTGCCAGTGGGCACCCAAACAAAGCAACAAAGCAATGGCTCAAGCCGGCCGCCAACCCTCATCAGCCCGAGCTGCCTCGACTCCCCGCCCGTGTCAGGTGGTCCGATGCTTCCCTTGTCACAGACAACTGCGCTGACCAGTATCAGCACCAAGGACGGACAAAATGCCTCTGCCAAGTAACCTTGAAGTTCTAGGTCAATCCAGGCGCGGGCCACCGTGATGCCGCCGCCGGAGACGCGAACAAGAAAAAACATCTCAACTGGTATCCGTGGACAGTCCCGGCACAGCATGCAATGCCCCGCCAGACACAAGCGACGGGTTCGCCCATATGCCAGCCTTGCGATCAATAAATCAGCGACCGATGCAGACTATGGATACGGCTAATCCGTACAACATATTACAACAGAAACATCCACATATCTCACCAACAAGTCCAACCCACGGCCTTGCAGTTCGCTTGCTGGCGACGCCCTTTCATTTCCCGCCTGCGCTAGGCCTTGCTAAATATATCTGGCCCCCTTGTTATACCCACCATCTGGTTTAATTTGGCAACACGCGAGTCGCCCATGACTTTGCTTTTTCTCCCACCCTGCTCCACCACCAAACTCTCAGAATCCATTAACTAGTATTCATCCAAGGCCCCCAGCATGATGCGCAAACAACACGCAAGGGTCTCTCATCAAATGCGCGCGCGCAGTGACTCGCGATCCAGGCTGAGACATGTGGTCTCCTCCCCGCCAAGCCCCGCGCCTTAACATCATTGTTCACTGGCACCTCAATTTTGCTAACAGACTCTCCAACCGGATCATGCACACACACATCATCAAAGAAGCGAATCATGGCACACAGAGCGATCCTTTTTTCCTTCATGCTTTTATCGCAAGACTTGCAGCGAATCGCCGCCCCTAGCATTCTTTGTATTGCCAGCATGTGCGGATCCTCAAGTGCCGCGTTATGCAACCTCAAGCCTTACCAGCATAGCGATTCGTTTATGACTGTGTCATTTTATGCAGATGGGCATACACTTACGAATACGGCCTATCAACCGCATTGTCTCAACAACCGACGGCACTCTGCCATGCCTCTGGCTTTCTGGCATACGTGTACATTTCTTTGGCCTTGCTCTCCCATACTGGCCCGATGGAAGCTGCCATGGCCACGGCCACGGGTGACTTGTTACTGTGTCCTTACGATACTTGTTCCTCAACCCCGCCTACCCGCCCGCCCTCCCGCCCTCCCGTTGGCCTGGAATAGACGGTTGCCACCTGTGCCACCCATCGCAACCCATCCCGTGTGGGTTCACATCGGGCGCTTACAGACTGTGAGGCCGTGACCAATCACGATCGAGAGCCCGGGATGGCTGCCACACCAAGCTCAGCCGGACACCATTTTAGATGCAGCCTTTTCCTACACATCACACATGCACCTACTCCTCGCCCCCGGCATTGGTTCATCCTGGGCCTTGTTGCCTGCTGGGGGGCTGGGCGGAATGCACGACATGGTTCTCGACTCTGCAATGATTCCCCGCATCTCGCCCGAGTCGACTGGTCCTGTGACGTGCCCGCACTGGCAGAATGCCTTTGAATTACGATATGCATGCGTAGTTGGGTCTTAATATCTACAGTGTAAAACCTCCTATTGTAATTCGTACTTGGTATCAATGTGGTGGAAGCTCCCCGAGGCAAGCAAGAGCCGGCTCGCGCACCACCTTGTCTAGTGGGTAGATGACATCCCTTCGAGTGCTAGGGTACAGAGGGTGTCTACTATATCTCGCATATAGACGGAGGAACCTTTTAAAAGCCGTGTCTACTGATTCTAGGAGCAGGGATTCGTTGATGTATCACAGCTATAATAGCTATGATGGCTATGTTTACGATGATAGCCGAGATGACCAGTCCCGCTAGGGATGTTACCTACCTAGTAGGTATACTGTATAAGGGCCTTTCTAGGGCCAGACACGACTCTCGAAAGCGACATTGGTACATCAGTAGTACATGTCGGGGCTGAATATATGAGGGATGTCTCGGAACGGAAATGCACGCATGAACCAACTACACATTGTCCATCCAGAAAAAATAGAACAAGAAATCCACAGATGGGACGAACGACAGGCACTGCAAATTAAAACAGCACAAAGAGTTGTCCCAGTACTAGTTCGATTAAAATGAGTGATCTGCCGTCGTAAAGTTGGCTTCAATGCCAACCAGAACAGGGAGAGACAAGTTGACTACGAGAGTATAAAGAGAATAGCCAGATACCACCATACACGCAGTCCTTATTACAGAGAGCTTTTTACTGTAGTCTCTGTGAAAACCTTTAAATCCTACCCCGCCGTTTGTTCGGTGCGCGTTCCCTTCCGTCTTTCTCGAATGGCCGCTTAAGGTTTCCGGCTCGTCATCCCCGGCACATGTCCACAAGAGAAAGACAGGAAGAGATGACAAGGGAAAGAAAAGGAAACAATTGCGCGGGGTCATTATATTATTAACAAGACCCAAGGATCTGGTAGTAAGCCCTCATATTCATCGCTTGTTGGTCTCAGGCTGCCAGGCGGACCAGTTCCACGCGGGTCAGACTGCGTTGTGGTGGTGTTTCGTTGGGTCCGCCCCCCCTTCCTCACTATAATGAATGGTTTCTAGGGACAAAAAGAAACGCCAAAGCAAGAAGAATGATGGGAATAAAGAGGAGACGGGTCACCAACCCCCGCGCGCCGTCTCACAACGCGGGCCGCAACTCCCGGCGCGACGGGACGAGCAACGAGAGAAAAAGATGGAGAAGAATCAAGGCAACCGTGACATGATTTTGAGCGCTGAGCGAGCGTCTGGATCTTTATATCTGGTCCACGTGCTGCCATCATCGTGGTGAACGAACCAACACGGGCCAACCTGCTGCGACGTTCTTTGTCAGTTTGGGCGCAGTCAAAGTCGAGAAAGCCAGCGACCACTCGGGATAGAGACTTGTACTACAAGAGGAAATTGATCCCATTGGCACAGAAAAGCGGCCAGGACCAGAGTCGGCGTCTACCTGTGCAATGGGGCGAGCCGCATCGCGCTTGCGCGAGGGATCCTTTGTTCGCTGCAGATTGCCCCGAACTCGAACACCAGCGCTTATTCCTATCCATCAAGCCACTCTGTATTGTACGACATTGCAGTATCTATTAGGGAGGCCTTTTGCAAAGGAAATGCAGTCCCCCTGGACGGATTCCACCGCTGGCTTGGGACGAAAGACTGACGCGGGAGCCGCTGCGCTACAGATGGAGCCTAAACTGCAGGATTCAAGGATCCAAGCTGGCACGAAACGTGAGAGTAGGGTGCCCGGGAGACTGGAATTACAGACCTAGTAAGAGTCAAAGAAGGAAATGTACAATACATGTCCGATGGAGCTGGCCACGCTTCATCGCAATGCCACTGACAAGCTCACCCTTTTCTCTTCCCTCGCTCCATCGAAATCTCATAGAACGTAGTGATTCATTTGGAGGAAAGTCTTGCTGCTCCTATGCTGCGTCTGTTGATGCATCCAGTTACGAGTGTCTGAGCGGAAACTGGACCTGATGGAGGGCGACCTGGCTGTTGCGAACTCGCGGGCGACACGATTCGACGCTGTATTCCGGCAGAGGCCGAGTTTCTGCATTCACCTAGAAGAGAAAAGAAAAGAGTAAAAAGAAAAAAAAAGTAAAAAGAAGAAAAAGGCAACGATGAACAAGTCACGACTTTGGCGGCCCTTTGCGCCGCCCGACTTACGCATATCCAGACAATACCGAACATGCAGTAAAATAGTGTTCCTTGTGCTGTCATCCATCCACCTCATCTTCCTTGATTTTACAAGTCAGCCTTTATCTTCTCGCTCATTTCACTTGCCGAGACCTCCATCCTCGGTGATTCGCCTTGCGTCGCAGGGCTGACTCCCACCCGCGCCCACCACCCACCAGATGTGTCCTCTTTCGGCTTCATTGCGCAAAAAGCCGTGGCTGCCTTGCTCACCCCCCACGGTCCCTCAATACCCGACGATAATATGCATCTCTCGGCACATTTGCGATAAATTACGCGTTTTTTTTGCCTCGGGCTGACTGCACGCGCCACGATCGTCATCCTGGGGCGTGGGGGCGATGGAAAGTCCACACCAACCTCTCGTATCGTCAAGGACTCCTTGCCTGGTGAGTTTTTATTTTTCTAAATATATATATTTCAACGGAGCCTTTTGCCCGGTTTGTATAGTTCCACAGTTGGGCCATTCTTGTCTTCTAGGCTGTACAAGTGGCAACGTCTTGTTTTGGACAACAACATAGAATGTGTCTCGATGTCGTCGGCATTCACCAGCTTTGGTATCAACTTGCTGTCATGTTGGCAGGAAGCCTTGGGAAGAAGGGACTGACGTATCCCAATAACCGATAGCACGCGTACTCTTTGCTGCCCTTTTCTCGCATTTTGTGCGCAGGCACCCACCCTCAGCTATCCTCGCCACATTGCATCGCCTCGACGACCGTTGGATGCCCTCAAAACGCGGCAATGCTAGATATACCCCAAAGGCGGACAGCTCCCCCCTTCGAAAGAAGGACCCTGGAAAAGTCAGCCTCACGTTGTATTACTGTGCCCGACTTGGTACAGCCTCCCATCATCCGCCACATTTCCAAATCGGCTCTCCGAAGGTGTCGCTGCGTGCACTCGATCGGCAAATGGTGCACTAGAACGGTTCAAAATAATGCTTAAAGATGATGAAATGGGTTTCAAATTGTAATAATATAATGCTGCGTGTTGCAGCTGAAATTGTATACCGAAATGAGGTGTATCGTTAGTAAAAACGCTGGAAAAGAGGCTCGTCGCCGAGCCTTGGATGCATGGTACTTCTAACCAGATGCTGCCGTCTCTTGCCATATATCAATCTTGTGTGAAATTCAAATTTTTCGTCATCATCATAAATAGTTTGCCAGCCGGATGAACGCCGTAATTTCCCTTGATGCTCGTTGGTCCCTTTCCACAGCCATCCACTGTCTTCCGTTGACGCCTTGCCGAGATTGCAGGGGTTCACCCCAAAATAGAAAAAAGCTTCTCGGGGGATTTATCCTCCAGACTCAATCAATAACGCATCTCTTCAGGCGTCACTGTGGCGCCGTAAAATCCACCCTCGTGCCCACCCGACGCCGCGCAGGCTAGACATGCTCCGCCACCATAGACGCGCGTGTGGCGACTCCAGCCTCGGCCGTCTTGGTTGACGACAGAAATGATTTCCCCCTGAACGTTGACGCTGCGACGGGGCGTGTCGTCCTCGTTGAGGCGTACTTGGTTTTGTGGCCCGGGGGGCGGAGGTGGGAGCATCGCACTCCGGGGGTATGAGCCGGGGCTGAAAGTCGGGTCCGACGATGCACCGCCTTGGTTGTCGGGCACGGGTGCCTCAAAAGCCATCCTTTTCGTGTAGGAGCGAGTCTGAGGGATAGACTGCGAATTTTGAAAGGGAATCGACGACGTAGCCGACATGTAGTCCGGATTCGGTTGGCTGATGAATCCATCCACGTCTTCGTTGCAGGCAAAGATGGAGGTACTGAGTTCCGGCGGTGTCAACGGAGGTGCAGGTGGCAATCTCGTGAAAAAGTGTCTTTGCTGTCGCTCTGGCATTGCGCGCGGCGCAGTACATGAAGTTGCGGTAGCAGGGTGGTTGGCGCTGCTGGGCTCCTCCGTAGAATTCGACTCTGGGCACATTTTCTCGTCGGATATAGGCAACGCTGGTTGTGTCTGCTCTTGTGTAGGGGAAGAACGGCGAGCTTTGGACATGTGTCGCCAAGCAACGCAACGTTGTAGGCAGAAGCGAACAACTAATAAGAAGCATAAGACGGCGAGGCCAGTCTGGATGGCTGTCCTGGTGGGCTGTTCCGAGTTAAAAGACAGCGGCCGGCTGCCTGACGGCCGGCCGTGTAAGTCGTCGCGAATGGCATCGATCATCGTCACCTGCGCCAAGCTATTTATGGACACCAACGCTGGGCCGGGGTAGATGCACAAATGCCTAGCAGAAGCCAGCTGCAAGGAACTGCAGGGGTGATGTCGCAGCGCTGGCCTGTAAGCCTGACGCTATTGCCAGGCGGCGCTGGGCGAAGCAGTTTCGACGGTGGGGTGCGGTGTTGCTGATATGCGGATCCGCTGGTTGTCAGAGAACTGACCAAAGGCGTTGTTGACTTGGCCGAGTTGTGACCGGTTGACTGAGTTTCGGTTGAGAAGACGAGAATCAGTTCAGCACTAGGTTGTAGAGTGAGAATGTTTCGTTTTTTGGTGAGTGTCGTGCCCGTGACGGTCTGCTGCTAAAGTGTCGTGCTTGTCGCTTTCGCTGAGCCAGGTCGTTGTGTGTAAACCGGGTTGATGATGCTATTCCAGTTCCATCAAGAGGCCGCCGTTCGTAAAGGACAGAGTCGATATTCAAGACAGGGCTCCACGCATGGGGTGCAACGGAATATATATCTGGCATGGGCGGCCGGCTCCAAGAGCAGCATACTTTGGGCGATTTGACAGAAATGGAGCTACATGAATCTTGCAACCAAACCATTCCGCACTTGAGGGCATGGCGCGGGGCGCTAACACTGAATCTAGAGCCAAAGGCAAAGGGGTTCAGCTGAGCCAGCAACAGCAAGGTTGGCAACTGGTCACCAAGGTGGGGTGGCAGTAACAACTTCCGGTTCTGGAGCCACCGTTCAGCAGCACAGAGACCAGAGGCTAGTCACGTCAAAAACTGGCAGACTGAGCAGCGAGTTCAACTAGCTTGTTGGGGGCAGCAGTAACAACAGCTGTCCCGACTGGTGGCGGGTCAGGCCAGAGGTGTGAGACTGACAGGCGGGCGGGCGGGCGGGCACAGCACCGTTCCCTCTATTCCAGCAATGAGAAGGCCGATTATGGTTTTGAGTTGGGCCTGAGCAGTCGCTTGCAACACAACTTCGTCCGCTAGCAGGGTGAATATTGGGACCATGTGCAGGAGACATCCCTGTTTTCAGCGGCGGATGTCGTCAAGGTGGTGCAGGCGTGGCTCTCGCAACATATCCAGTATGGCCAGCTGACCCGGAAGGTTGTTAGCTGGCAGCGAGGAGTTTCTTGGGAGTCGTCCCAGTCGCGACTCTGAGCGAAACTCGTATCTCGCAGGCTGTTGGGTAGCAATCGTGGGGGCCAGGTTCCGGCCTTGCTCCTGCATCCAGTAGTGCGGTTTCCATGCCCATCCATGTCCAATATGTACATCCCGGACTGGTGGTGGTGGTGACTGGTGAGGCGGAACCACGAAAAGGAACAACGACGGCAGAATTACCAAATGCTATTCGCACCAGACCGTTGAAAATTTCCCATGGGTGGCAGGTTCAGCTGAAGTGAACAAGCGGTAGAGCCACTGACCCTGTACAGGCGTCGACGGACCACAGCCCAGAGTTCCATCGACCAATCGCTTCGGGGCAAGTCGCGCAGCCTTGTGGAGCGAGGGGCGGCCGAGTTTCGCCATGTGTTCGTTTTTGCGGGCATACGCACTAATACGATGGGTAATCGGGTTGCGACGAGTTCCAGTTGTGACAATGGCGGCAACGCATGTACGCTGCCAAACTTGGAAGGAAGAGTAGGTAGGTTGATGTTGGCTTGCATTGTTTGCTGTACATGCATGTCTAGAGATTCAGCCGTCGGTTGCGATATGCCGTCTCAGAGACCCAAGACTTTAGTTCGACTCGCATGCACCCCGTGGCCCGATGTGCGTCCGGACCACGCGAGGGCGGATCGGCCACAAAGCCCGCTCTTTGTTCCTCGCAGCTCCGCGCATTCTTAGTGACTCGGGCTCCTGCTCCTTGCTCAAACGCCGGGTCCCGTTTTTTAAGACTCGACTGATGCGCTGTCTGGTTGTTGGCTGACAATGGCAAATGAGGAGGATGTCGCGATGAGCGCTCAGTTGCTGTCATGCACGTTTCTGTTAGCGAGGAATAGCCTATAGCTTATCCGTAGGCGACCGAGCTTGGCGCCATGGATGATCCATGCAATGTAGTATGTGCAAAGGTGACGAGGTGACGAGACGTTTGAAAATGACACAACAATGTTGCCCGGAAGCCTCACGAATGCAGCCACAGCACAGTAGGCAGCGATACTGGGGCAAATTATGCCGATTCGATCTCCGAAGCCGGAGCCAGAGGGCGTCGTAAAAGCAGGATGAGAGAACTGAGAGCAGGCTTTCCATCACGCGAGAGCTTGCATCATGACGCAGTGCTTTGCAGTGCGGTGGCTTGATTGGCAAGGCAGGCTGCAAACCCGCTGATGATCAAGCTGCGAGCCAAAAGCTTGCCTGGTCAGGTTCGGGTCGTGTGTGCGTGGCGCGACCTGCAGCGAACACTGTAGCTGAAAATGACGCCGAGTGGGGTGACCATGCTGGAACAAGTCGCTGCGACTGGTCGCTGGGCGCAGTGCCAAAGTCACGAGCGAGCCGCAAGAATGCAGGCCAACATTCTCGGCTCCTTCTTATCAGCTAGGTTCGCCCCTGCTGCGTGTGTTCTGTCTGCGTACGTGTGCTCTGTCTGTAACTATCCGTTGGCCTGTACATACGGACACGCTGTCGAGCACTATTGAGCGCCCGTCGGCGCTTGCATGCTGCTACGTTCGGATCGCACCCGTGCCGGTTCAGCAGGGCAGCGGTATGCCGACTCTTATCAAGGCAACACGACCGAAATGCTTCGGGGGCGCGGTGGTCGAGAGCTGGTCGAAATGAATACCTTCGTCGTGATACCTTGTCTGTGCCAGCTGTTAGCGCGCCCTGAGGCTAACAGAAAGCAGGCAAAGGCTGAGGAACAGAGGGTTTCCGCATGCACACGCCTCGATAGTTGAGCTCCGGGACAGCCTCCCGCAGTTGGTGGCCTTGCTAGCATTAAAATCGGTGACATGCCGCTGAAACTCACTAAAACAAAGTATAGGTAGTACCCATGTATGCTTTTTGTCGGCAGGAGCCAGTCCCGCAGATCGCCGACGCCACGCAACCCTGACCAGCTGAGGTCAACAGCTGCAGCAGGGAGATGAAAATTTAAAGTGTTTTGTTTTCGCAGGTAGCGCCACCGAGTAGAGCAGGTGTTTCCGATGAGAAAGAAATTGGTAAAAATCGTGAAATCGAAAAATCGCCATGGCATGACCAATAGAATCTGACTTGGAGAATTTTTTTCCCCGATGATTCCCTTCTCGCCGGTTCATGGCGGTCGCCATGGCCGAATTTCTCTCGCCTCACACCCGACAGCCAGACGGTCTGGACGGTGAGGATGAGCGAGCGCCTGGCTCGAGCGCCTTCTAGAAGAACAATGGGGAACAGAGGCGAGCAGCGGGCTCTTGGCAGTGAATCGACAAAGTTTAATTCCGCGATGGCAGTGTGGCAAGGTTCGAGTCCTGGATAATAAATGATGGAAATAAGCTACCGTCGCAATCGGAAATGAAAGGATCATGTATAGGTTTTGTTTGCTGTTGGGTACTAAGTTGATCCTGCCTTGTTGGGCTGCGTTTGCCACCAGCTGGCAGCCGTCTGCCAGCTGCCGACTTCCGGCTGCCCGCAGCCAACGGCCAAGCCAACGGTCGTAAACCAAAACTTACCAAGGTTACTAGTACCTACTAATAAGGCACCGTTACTCATATTTACGAGGTCCCTACCTACCTTTTAGAGCTGGCCTCAGAAGCTACCTACTAAAAGCACCCTCTCAAAATCATACGACGCGCTTTTCTCGAGCCGGGTTCCATACCATGCTCAGGTTTCTTCCCTTGTCGCCTCACCCGTGCTTTATTATGGGGATGTGTATACCGCGCTCATACATGCCGCGGTAAGATTAATTGCAGATGGATAGTTCGCCAGTAGATGAGACAACCCCGCGGACAGCGAATCATGCCGCTTCGACGTGAAGCGGCATTGCCCGACGCATCTGCAGGTCCCGGCGGCAGGGGCTCAACTCCGCCAACACACCCCGTCAGCAGCCACCGGTTTAGAAATGCTCCGCTTGACTCGATGCCCCGGAGCACCATGCTCGCGGCAATTGAAAACCGGAAAACTGCGGTGATAGACTTCCGAAAGCATACATTGGAAGGCTAAACAACATTGTCGCAGCTGACCAAGGAGGTAGACAAGCATCTGGACTGGTTTGTGATTACATGAAACCAACTACGATATAACACTACTACGCCAATCTACGCTGCCGTGAATCGCATGGCAAGAGGCTCAAGAACGTCTTGAATGTAACCGCCTTGAACCAGCCGCGTAAGATGAATCTCTACGCCACGTCCATCGTGGGTCGGGCCTGCGGATCGAGATGTTCAGCCGCCAGCCCGCGCTGCCCAGCCCGCGGTCGCGATATCGCTGCCAAAACGATGAAAGGACGAATAGGTTGGCAGTTAAATGATCCCACTCGCCGATTATGGCATGCATCACACTGCCCATATCACTGTCCGAGTGCGGATGGACAGAAGATTGGGCATCCTGCGTGTTGCACGCGGTAGGCTACAACTCCAACATAGGAAGAAGAGATGCGGAGACGTTGTTGAGCCCTTGAATATCTGCTACGGGAAGCTCATTCCGCCCTGCAGCTGAGTAGCTGGACAGATAAAAGACAACGACGTCGGGGGTTGGCGGTCGTTGACGGAGGAGACCCTATGCTAAGTCTTCCGAGTTGTACAAAGAGTCTCACTTCCTACTTGGCATTGGCAACTGCCGCGTCTTTGCTCAGGATACACCGGGCAGTGGGGGGTTATTTCTAAGCTCATGTTCAATCTCTTAAAACTATGGGCATTCTCTTCGACTTGCGGCGATGAATAACTGCTGCTCGTGTAAACGACAAGGCTTGCTTCGACGAGCGACATCACCTTTTCCGTTTCCGCAAGGAGACTTCGCGTAAAACCAGTAGCCGCACAGGGCCGTTACGGCCGTCGGCTACCATTGTCACACGCGTCGGCTACCGCTACAATGAGATCTGCAGCTACTAATTACATCGCTAACGTTCGCGATCAACACATGTCGCTGAATATACTCCCTAGCGAGTGCGTCATCAGTGGATGGTGTATCCATGACACACTCGATGGTCGAATTCATCGTACCATTTCGTGATTCCCACTACAACGCACCTCGCACCTCGCACCTCGCACCTCGCATAGCTGTCTGGTCGCCCGTACCGCTCAGCTTCGGACTTGACCGTTACTGGTGCGTCGGGGCTAGCCATTGCGCATCGTGCGTGGCTTGCCCTCTGCAATATATGCAAGGCTGATGGTGTAGAATTCGAACGGCCTTCCCGTGTGCGCGCGATAAACGGAAGAGGGGGGCGGGCGTGGTCCAGTCGAACGATCACCGAACCCTCTCATTTCGCTGGCTCTTTTTGCAACGGACGAGCCGTAGGCGCCGCCACCGTTTCGGTTGGTGGAAACAGAACGAGTGATAAAAAAAAAGATCAACTCCACGAACGATACGAGTCAGAATATGAAAAAATATGAGCAGTCATTTTGGCATTGTCTCTCGCTGGTCGTTCTACGTTTCATGAACTAATAAGCCCAATCACGCTCGGCAACGGTAGAGATGACGGTTACTGATGTTAGAAAAAGAACAAGGTAATAGTTAATTCATGGTTTCCATTCCACTGCGCCATTTGGCTGAGCCTCCCAATCACAAAGTTGCCTTCAAACGCCGCCGTCGCCAAAAAAAAGGAAAGATCCAACTGGGAAAGGTAATGAGGGTACCTGGCGAAATTCCATCTGCCGGTATGTAGAAGTGTGTGACAGGAAATAAATACAAAAAGGCCCGAAAAAAGAGACCTGTCATTGCCGCCTTCATATGCCGACGGCAATGTCCATGGACTCCGGCTCCTCCGCTGGGCCGTCTCTGTCGTGCAGGTCGCGGTCCTCCTCCATTAACCCAATGACGCTGTCAATGTTGTTATCGAGGCTCTCGCTGTCCTTGGGGTCCAGGCAACGCTTGAGCAGCCGGCGGTACTTGTCAATCTTTTCGCCGACGCCGACCATGCTGAGGGCGTCAACATATTCTGCCTCGGCCATTCGCTGCTCCGCGAGCATATGGCTGAGCTGGCGCGCAAGGTTGAGGCGCTCCTCGTATGACTCATCCTGGCCGCCGTCGCCATTAACACGGCCCATCTCCCCATCGACGGCCTGCGAGATATGCAACCGGTTCTGGTGGGTGATGAGTGACAGGACCTGATGTTTAGCGAGGTTCGCCTCGTTCGTGACTTGTGTGGCGACGTCGTCGGGCTCAACTTGCGTTTCTAGCTTGGCGATTTGCGCATGGGCGGCCTGCAGCTCTGTCTGTGTATTGGTGAGGATGCGCCGCGCTTCGGATTCTGCCCGATCCTTGACATTCCATTCCTCGTCGTAACTCTTAGCCAAGTCGACAAATTTTTCTTCAAGTAGAGGCGCAATGCGAGATTGCACAGTCGTTGCAGCAGCAGATCCAAAAATCCTACGAGTCTTTTTGGGTGACTTGTCCTTCAACGCGTCTCTGAACGATGCGTGTCTTTGCGAATCAGGAGCAAATGGCGATGAAGAGCGTTGCGGTCCGGGGTCCTTCTTGGCAGCATTGAGTTCCGCGATAAGGTCCTCGGCTCGGATGCCTTCGTTGTTTGGAATATCGGTAGATGCATTGCGACCTAACAAGGATCGAACGCACTTGCGGGCGTTCTTTTGAGCGGCCAGATGGAGAGCAGTATTGCCGTCACTGTCTTGGATGTCCAGCATCTGCTGGAGGGCCGTTGGACTTAGGTGGGAGTCTAGACGCGTGAGAATACTGTCCAAGTAGAAGCGTGAACATGTTGGACTGTATAGACGGCAGTTCTTCATGATAGCCGCGTGGTGAATAACGGTGCACCCAGAATCGTCTTGCGCGGTCACAGTATCCCAGAGCTCCTTCATAACGTCAGAGAATGTCTGCCTTTCGTAGCAGTTGGTGAAGTTGACGGATCGCATAAGCGGAGTCTCTCCGCGCACGTTCTTGGCCGCAACACTGGCATTGAACCGCTTGAGCTGCCTGACAACGCTGATGTCGCCCATGGCGCATGCCCAGTGGAGAGCGGTATGATTTTCGGCGTCGATGGGCCAGTCTGACTGAAAGTTGGGTGGGGGATCGGGCTTCACAATGGCCTGCCCACCATTCCTAGAAAGCAGGAAGTAGTCCAAGAGCTCATCGCCATACATGGCATGCTGCTGTTCCGCGAGATCGTGGAGATGCTCTTCCCTCTTCCGCCTTCTATGGCCAGTAGATACCTGCGCCAAGTCGTAGCGATCCTCGTCGGCCATAAATGATGCCGAGGCTATGGTGATATTGTCCGGCGTGTCGTCGTCCACCATCATGGGATCGGTGTGTTCAAAATCGTCGCGCATAGGTACAGTACCTGGAACGAGAGTGTGAGTCTCTGCCGCCAAAAAGGGCGACTTTTTGGGCTTACTGGCACCCCATTTTGGCAGCGGGGGCTTTGCTTTGGGCGCCTTGGGTTTGCTGGCATGTCGAGGAGCAGGAGGAGGGCTCACAGGGCCGGGCACGTATTCGAACATGGTTCGTAAGCGGTCGTATACGCTGTGTCGATGGGCAAGGGCCTCGCCACTTTCGAGTGGGATCCAAGTTCCTATCTCGTGTGAGCTATGTTCCCTATGTCGGGGTAAATGGTGCTGACCTTGATACTTGCCATAACCACCCTGAATCTTTTCGTGCACGTCTTTTTGTACGTCGCGCTCCAAGATTCTCGTTCGAGCGGGCTTGTCAAAGCCGGCAGCTTTGAGGATATGTGTGGCATTGATCCAGTCATCGTGTCTCCTTCGCATCACATGCTCTTTGAGTTCGTGTCCAAATTGGTATTCATAGACGGGGATCTAGATTTGGATTCATGGTTAGCGATAGTCGAGGCAGGCGTTGCTCGGCCAATGGAACGTTGGTTGGCGTCTGATGCTGGGAAACGACAACGAGAGCGCTGACGGCCAATTAAGGAAGATACTCACACCACTATACGTGGCACTGTAGATGCCCGGGCCCGTGGGAACTGGCGGCGCAGCCTTGACCATTTTGTCGGCGTGACAAGGTTCTGGCTGGACGATATGTGGATGGTGGTGAGGCCTGGCAGTTAACGGGCAGCGCAGCTGGCTTAGCCAGGGACTGCGGGCGTGATATCGGCGGAATGATGGAAAAAATGTATGCTCTGGAGAGAGGGTGCTGGATGTAAGAGATGAGTCTACCCTGAGTCAAATTGATCTTTCGGTCGAGCTGTAGAGTTTGAGATGGAAGCTGTGCAAATGGCTGGCGACACGTCGTCGACGCGGTTGGGCGAGGGAGAGACGCGCAGCGACGCGAGGCAGGTTTAAGTGGTTCCTGCCTGAGGCGGAAGCATCTGGGGAGAGCTGCACGTGATGTGACATGCAAGACCTCCTGAAGGGGCGGACCGTGGTAGTTAGAGGTAGTAGCCAATGAGCCTAACGCCAACGCGATTGGCTTTTGGGGTGGGAAGCTCCCCTGGCATGCAATAGGCCACCATTGATAAAAAAACAAGACAAATCTTGGAGAAGCGGATAGTCTCCAACAACGCGGCCTCTCGAATCTCCTGGAATACCCTTGCGACAAATTGTATCCGCGACGACACCCCAGGCAACGTCATATACTGCGGCTGTTTGCTGTAAGTGGGCAGTAAAGCTCCCGAAAAGGCGGGATACGCTGTTAGCTCCAGCTCTGCGGCGACACACAGCAAAGCGGCCGAGGAACTCAGGGGTCTGTCACACCACAGAAACAACAGCAACATGACAGAAATTTTACACAACGCGCCCATTGTGCTGGACAATGGCTCCGGCACGATACGAGCGGGCTTTGCGGGCGAAGACTTGCCAAAGTGCGTGTTCCCCTCTTGGGTTGGGCGGCCCAAACACCTGCGCGTGCTGGCGGGCGCGCTGGAGGGCGACGTGTTCGTCGGGCAAAAGGCGGCGACGGACCTGCGCGGGCTGCTCAAGATCCACTACCCGCTGGAGCACGGCATCGTGACGGACTGGGACGACATGGAGCGGATATGGGAGTACGTGTACGGCGAGGGGCTCAAGACGCTGAGCGAAGAGGTGCGTGGAGCGGTGACGACCAAGGCGATACGGCGATGACGATGACGACGACTAACAAGCAGTAGCACCCGGTACTCCTCACAGAACCGCCCCTGAACCCGCGCAGCAACCGCGACACGGCGGCGCAGATCCTCTTCGAGACGTTCAACGTGCCGGCTCTGCACACGTCGATCCAGGCGGTCCTGTCGCTGTACGCGAGCGGGCGCACGACGGGCATCGTGCTGGATGCGGGTGATGGCGTGTCGCACGCGGTGCCGGTTTACGAGGGGTTCGCGATGCCGAGTAGCATTCGCCGTATCGACGTGGCGGGCCGCGACGTTACGGAGTACCTGCAGACACTGCTGCGCAAGAGCGGCTACGTCTTCCACACGAGCGCGGAGAAGGAGGTGGTGCGGTTGATCAAGGAGACGGTGTCTTACATTGCGCCGGACCCACGGAAGGAGGAGCGCGAGTGGCTGGGGCTCAAGGCCAACGACTCCAAGTATGCGGAATATACACTGCCCGACGGGCACAAGCTCAAGGTAGGTGGTGTGAGACCCTCGCAGGTGGTAGCGATGGGGAGGAAGCGCTGACAGAAGACAGATTGGAGCGGAGCGATTCCGAGCGCCCGAGATTCTGTTCGACCCCGAGATCATCGGGCTGGAGTACCCGGGCGTGCACCAGATCGTGGTGGACGCCATCAACCGGACGGACCTGGACCTGCGCAAGTCGCTGTACAGCAACATTGTGTTGTCGGGTGGCAGCACGCTGACCAAGGGCTTCGGCGACCGTCTACTGACGGAGCTGCAGAAGCTGGCGGTCAAGGACATGCGGATCAAAATCTTTGCGCCGCCGGAGCGCAAGTACTCGACGTGGATCGGCGGCAGCATTTTGGCTGGGCTGAGCACGTTCCGCAAGGTATGCAGGAAAACGTCTGCGAAATTGAAGACTGTACTGACTGGAAGCAGATGTGGGTGAGCATCGACGATTGGCACGAGAACCCTGATATTATTCACACCAAGTTTACGTGAAGAGCGGGAAGTTATGGGAAAGCCGTGCATGGAGGAGCATGCGTTGGACAATGGGACATCAATGTACATTTAGAACTTGTGGCTTGTGGCAAGGGAGGGATCCTTTTTGGGCAAAGGAAGAGTAATACGATACCCTGAGTTGAAAGTTGCAAGGCTATGATTGGAATTGTGACTGTAGATGTGGCTGTTTTGGCCGCAATGTGAGTACGCGTGACAAGATGATTCACAATTAGTCACATGCAAATGGAAAATGCCTTTCTGCTGGGCCTAGAATGACGCCATTGATTATTGATATATTAACGTTGTAGATGAGTGTTGGACGGGTGAGATGACAACAGCGTACATGTGGTTTGCGTGCTGGAGTTGGGCTCCACCAGATGTCCATGTGTGTGTAAATGCAACAAGTAAACTTCTTTTCCGAGCCTCCAACGCCGTGTGCTGAATAAACATAAAAACCAAAAGAAAGCAAAAGAAAGGCAGAAGGAGAGATTTGCTGGCTGGCATGTCCAGTGTTTCATCCAATCGTACATGTGCTTCGTAACGTGATTCAAATGCCGCCCGATGCCGCCCCCTCTCGCCAATCGTCACCAACGGGTGACCCGAAATGCGACGACGCCCCAAGGGGGAGCAAAAAAGGACGAGAACCGAGTATAATTCACTCCTTCAAGAGCGCGAGAAGCTCCCGCTGACGCGCGCCGCCCACCCCCTCGCCTTGTCCGCGACGCTGCTCCCCGCCGAGCTCGCGCTCAGCAGACTCGCGCCGTCCTCGTCGTCGTCACCGCTGCCGCCGTGGTACGCGTAGGCGTTGCCGGCGCCGCCGCGACCCGCATAGCCGACGGGGTGGCGGTCGCGGGCGGCGGCACGGCGCGCGTCGAGCTGCAGATCGCGGGCGGCCGAGGAGCGCGCGCGGGCGTCGAGGGCGCGCATGTTGCCGGCGCCGCCGACGCCGGAGGACACGATGCGCGGGGTGGTGGTGGCAGCGGACGTGGAGGCGGTGATTGTAGGGGGGGTGAGCGCGGTGGCGGTGGTGGAGGAAGATGAAGTAGAGGAGAGGCGGTGGGTGTTGCCAGCGCCGCCGCGGCCAGTGAGGACGTATGAGGGCATCGTGGGGGGGGGTTGTTTTGTCGTGTGTGTAAGTGGTGGATTGGGCGGTGGTTGCGCCGAGGCCTGGCGGTGTGTAGGGATTGATTGAATGCAGTTGGACGATTGTAATCCAATTGTATGGGATACAGCAGTAGATGTAATACTCTGTGTATAGTCTAGAAATTGTAGAGCAAAAAGAAAGGAGTCGTCAAGGCGGAAATCGTCGTCGTTATGAAGCGTACTTGGCCAGGGCCGTGGGGTCGTGGGCGGCCCGCAGGTAGCTGTTTTTGGCGTTTTCCAGTGGCGGAGCCTGCCGAGTGGAAAAAGGTCTGGTGACTTGCTGAAAAAAAAAAAAACTTCTCTGTTGGCAGCGCTAAAATAAGTACCTCTTGGCCGTTGCACGCACCATTTCGCCACTGTAACCTGCACCCACAAGTACATGCCTCGTCGCATCTTGTCTTGGCCATATTACGTTTTTTAAACCGTCCCACGTTGCTTGTTTTGCCAGGTCAGCTGCTGGGTTTCTCTTACATGGGCGCCCGTTGTGGGGAGTCCAAGCAACAGCGGTGCAGCCATTCTAGAACTTGGTTCTTTCGGTCGGCATTTCTCAGCCCATCATGCATTCCTCCTGGTAATAAAGGACGACAAGGAGATTGAATCACCGGAAAAAATTACGAAATGCCAACGAATGTCTTGGCTTGGGTCACGCGGCGTGGGGGAGCGGAATTGACCAGGTCGGAAAAGGAGGGGCATCAAGGTCATTCACTGCAGGCGGCTGTATTATCCCCCTGCTTCCAAGGGAGGTGAGATGCCTGCCGTCTGCTGTACCAATTGCTTACATGCGCTGCTGAAAATCACACCGGGAAAATCGCCAACTGAATAACAGAAGATACCAGACCCGAATATAATTCCACTGTCCTCTCCTTCAAATATGTAATTGCCCCTTACATGGTGACAGACACCCACCTAGAGGTAAAATTTTCAACGCCAAAAAACGCGGGGAAGCAGAGCAACAGAGCAGCCACAACCCACTCTTTTGGCTCTTCCCCCACACAACTCACGCACCAGATGACCTGCTCCAGCTGCACGGCAAAGGAGAGAACTGGATTCATCGAGGCAAGGAAATCGATTATTCATTTGCAAATTAATAATACAAACCATTAAGCTCACGTAGAGGTATCAATGTGGGACCTGGGCTCCAATGAATCACCGCCCACTCCTCAGATCGCCATCCTGCTTCCATCTACAACCAAGAGACGCATGTCCAGTTGACCTAGACTGCTGGTTACTGCTTATAGACAGTCATTAATAATGCCATCAGCACTCGACATAGATTATTATCAATTCGTCTTGTAAGGCATAACCAGCACATCATGAGACTGCCATGTTCTATACAAATATAATGCAATTTAATCGTCTAGATAAACTGCTACTTTATGATTTCCAACCTTGATCCTGCAACGCCAATTATAATAACAGAAAGAAGGAGAAGAAGAGAAAAAAAAGAAGAAAACGAAAACAAAAACAAAAGAGCGATCAACTAGAATAGTATAAATCTAAACGGCCACATCTGCCACTGCCCACCATTACGAAAACCCCGACTCAGATCCCCACGCTCATCCACCCAAACATCCCCAGCGCAGCGCTGAGCAGCACAAACGTCAAGATTCCCGCCCCTGCCCGATCCGCCGTCGTAATCGGCTTCGGCTCCTTGCGGTATGCGTTGGCCTGGCCCACGCCCGCGTTGGGATCGCTCTTGGACGTGCCGCCCGTGTCGGCCGTCACCGCCGGCTTCGCGTTCGGGTACAGCAGCGACACCATGGCCGCCACCGCGTCCATCTGCTGGCTCGCGCCCGAGTTGGGCGGGTCTGGCGCCTGCCACGTCCCCGACTGCCAGTAGAATCCGCACTGTCGCCCGCCGTCACCGCCGGCGCACTGCTTGACGCACGCCGCCGCCGACTTGCGCAGCACCGGCATCACCTGCTCCGCAATGTACGGCGCCATCTGCGCCGATGCCGCGTACCACCGGTGCAAGTAGCCCTTAAACGACAGCATGTCTGTCGTGCACGTCTTGACGCCCTCGCACGCCGGCTCGTATGCAATGTCGTTTTCCGGGAAAAAGTGCTCCAGGCCGTGCTTCAGCAGACCGTCCACGCAGTTCTTCCACTTTGTCGCTCCCTGCGTGTGGTTGTACATGTAAGCGCAGCCCTGCAAGAATACGGCATTGTTATACGAGAATTCGACCTTGTTGATGTCGGTGCAGTTGTGCTCAACGTGGCCGCCGTCGTAGATGGCGTGCGTCTCGGCATCAATGTAGCCCACGGAGGTGACCCAGTCAAACGTCTTTTCCGCCCAGTCCAGGTATGTCTGGTTTCCGGTATAACGGCCCAAGCGGGCGCCCATGTTGAAGAAGATGCCGTTGGCAATTGAGTTTTTGTAGTCGTAACCGTTGTTGGCAAATGGAATCTGCCAGCGGAGACCGCCGTTGCACTCGGTGTCGTGTCGGTTCGGGCTGGCCTGCGTGTTCCAGACAGCCTGGGCCAGACCGAGCCACGACGGCTTGTCTGACGGCGGATCGGGGAACTTGACCTCGGCAGCCAGCATGGCCGACATGCCCCAGAAGCCCTGGTCGTCGTTGCCTAGCGAGGCCGTGTAGTTGTTGGGCATGTACGCCTTGTTCTCGCCAACCTGGAACTGCATCGCCTGCATGATTCGGTCGTTGTACGTCGTGTCGCCCGTTACGTGCCAGTAATCGATGAGCGTCCCCCACATGGCACCGCCAATCCACCAGTAGTACGGTCCAGCCGGTGGCGGACCGGGAAGAATGCCGGGGACCTGGCCGGGCTCGGTTCCGTGATAGTGCTTGAGGAGGTCCTCGGCCATCTGGGAGGCCGTCTTCTTGACAGCATCTGGGTGTGTTAGAGGAAAGTGCAGTGTGTGTATTGTGGAAGAAAATATGTACCGTCGCTGTCTATAGAGTAAGTGTTTTGGGCGGTGGCCAGGGACAGCAGTGCTGCGACCGCCGCCACGCTCGTGAACGTCTTCATATCTGTGTCGAGAGCTCTCGGGTGTGAATGGTCATGAAGCACAGCCTCAGCCAAGAATAACGCTGGAAAGAATCGAGGGCGGCACGAGTGCCGTAATGCGATAGCGAGCCGCGCGACAGGCAGCTATTGGGTCGATCAAAGGGCGTATGAATGAATCGCGTTTGCGTCAGCGAGTGAGGTGGTAATTCGACAAGGGGCTGTTCGTAAGCTGGCCCGTGCCAACGAAAGAAAGGTCAAGGGGGTTGCGGTAAAAGGTTCGTTGTGGTGGGCAACAGCAATCAGCGACGCCGGGCCGTGATACTGGATCGGATAGCGAGGGAAAGCGGCCACAGAACGGGTTGGTGTTTGAGATGAAGACTGGACGAGATGGGTGATTGTGCGAGTTGCAGACGTGGGATGATGGTTGGACGGGACAGGGGTGGCGGTTGGAGGTTGCTAACAGCGGTACCTGGAGGTGAACCAAGAACTCATGAGGTGATTGGTACCTGAAGATGGAGAGAGGCAATGGAGGGACGGGAGTGGCTACCTACCTTATAGGTAGTAGTCAGGGCATCCAGGGGCAGCACTTGAGCGGCTTGGAGGGGCGCCTAGACAGGGGTTTGTGCCAGGAGTTAGTCGTTGGAGGTAGTAAAGTTGGTGGGCAGGAACAATGGAATTATGGAAATAGCCCGTGTTGGAGTCGAGCTAAAATTCTATTTACAAAGATAACCAAGGTTCAGAGACACTACTAACGTTTAGTATGTCCCTTAGGTAGAGGTAGGTTAGAGGTAGTGACGTTAGGCTGCCGGAGGGATACGGTTGGTCAAAGCCTGCAGGTGCAGCTTCTCTCATTCCAACACAAGCCCCACCACAGCCTGCTACCTCTACAGGTACCATCAGCACATTCAAGCACTGCCTCATTGCCTCCATTGTTCACAGCTACTACAAGTAATGCTACTCACTCGCTGCATTTCTCGCTTCATCAGCCACTTGACTCGTCTTCTCTGCGAACAACTTTATGCATCGTCGCATCCTTGCTGCCAAGAAAAATTCATCGCTCCTCCAGATCTTCCTCTCGGCATCTTGCCAAGTTGCTTGGCCCCTATTCCTGCACTCGCTCCGATCGGTTGCTTGGCACACCATTGCTGCCGCCATTGAGGCTGTGTACAAAGCGAAACCAAGTTCCGACAACCGACGTTACCTACACATACCAAGGCGTAAATATGATTACAGGCTCATTCCCAAGCCTTTGCAACGTACGTGTTTTAGCTTTTTTTTTTGTCAAGGAGATGAGAGTTGTGCCATCTGCCGACCACTCTTCCGTTGCAGGCAGTGCGTGAAGCAAGGTGACAATTAAAATAGTATTTCGAAATCACTCATCATCAACTTGATTGGCACATATCACACTGCCTAGGTCGATGACCATTTTTCATTTGACATTGACTCAAAATTCCTCGTCTTAGATACGGTCATTAAACAGCGTAACTAGTCCAACTTTCTCAGGAACAATTTCACTCGAGTCGAATACCGTTGCCCCATGTACTTCCACGCCAACACGCACGCACACCACCTAGATCCTGTCATCTGCCCTCCGCCACGAGGCGATCCCATCTTTTCAACACCGCCCTCCTCCCTTACTAACTAGAACAGTGATAAGTACACCAGCATCGTCCAATCCACATAGTGCGACTCCTCACGCGGATACACAGTGCCAAAGGCGTAGCCCCAGACGGGCGTCCGCTTGCCGTAGGTGAAGCTCTTCCAGCTGCCGCGCCGAAGCTTCTTTCCCCGCCATTCTCGGGCACAGCTCATTGCAAGTCTCGACTCTTGGCCGTACGCCGCCTCGTTCCTATCTCGCCTTCAGTCCGTAGCTTAAATATTGTGAGTAACTGTTGCGAAAGGTACAAGGCTGTCTATCCTGCAACGATCGGATGTCGGAGAAATTATGGACGCTCGCGCCCCGTAGTAAGGCAATCGACACCAACTCCAACCCCATGTCAAGCTGGCCCATTCCGCCGCAGGTATCACGGCATACGGAGGAAACGCTGGCATCACCTGCCCTATTTGCCTCTTTCCTACGTTTTTGTAGGGTCGTCGCCCCGTCTACTGCGGCCATGCTCGACGATGGAGTGAGCAAAGAAGATATCTATATTACCGATCCAGTCACGTCATGGGGACTTCAAGTGCGCCCCTACACGCCTTGGGGCATGGGTTCGACATATCCTCGGCTGTAGGAATGTAGAGGAAAAGTTCCATCTGCAGACAGCTTGCCAATCCATTGGATAGGATGTATCATCGCTCGGGATGTGACAACCCCAGGGGGACAACGTATGCAAATGACAGTGCCAGCTCCTCGGCACCCGAGGGCTGCAATCCCGTCGTCGTGAACCACGCGCTCTCTCCTCCGTCGACTCAGGCCCACCAAGTCAGTCCCTCGCAAAAGAATTCCCGATATAAAACAGGGAGTGCAGCGGCCTGGACACCGAACATTCAAACGCCGCTTAGAAATCGTCGTAAAGTGGTGGTGTATTATGATACATAAGGGGGGGAGAATGCCTCTACAGCTCCGCTAAAACGCCACATAAACCAAAAACTTCAATAGCACCGACCCATCTCATGAGAAGCTCCGAGGACCGAGCTTGTCCTCACCCGGGCAGTACAATGTAGGGGAGAATGTTGCCCAACGCCATTTCTTCTTCTCCCCGCCGGGGAAGAACGTCCCATACAAGTGGTATATATAACCTTTTATATCCCGTTGAAACAGATTTCAAAGTGCCTTCCCAAGAAAAGAGACAAAGTTACCTACATGCGCCTCATGTTGTTGATATTATTCAAATTCAAATTTCCAATTCCATAATTGCCGTACATGGCGGCCGGGATCTGATCCGAGGTCGTGGGTATCATGTCACCGAACATGTCCCAGCTCATGGGGGGCATGTCAAGGAAGCTGCCAGCAAACGGGTCCGGGTCCGTCTGCATTGGCTGGCTCATCTGCAGGCCCATCATGGGCATGGCCGGCGTCGCCGTCGTCGAGTTCGCCGCTGACGACCGGCAGTCGCTGGAAGGGAGCAGCTCGCGGAGACGCTGAATGAAGCGCGGCGTCTCGAGCGGCCAGCCGGCCTGAAGGAATGACGCCTCGCGGGCTTTCCAGGCTTTGAGGGCCAGCTGAGCTTGGGCGATGCGCGTCTTTTGCGATAGATCAAACAGCTCGGGGTGGTATCCGTAAGTCCTTTCGACAGAGTTCCAGCCTCGATCGGCGAGAGTTCCGCGTGTATGTGTGCAGAGCTGTGAGGTCAAAAACGAGAAAAAGTCGATGGAGAATGTGATTCTCATGAACCACATGAAGCCCGCCTCGTTCATACCTTGATAAAGGGAGAGACGGTGCTCAGAGCCCAGGACCATAATTTTGAACAAGTTGTCTTTAGGACCAAAAATTTCAGTACCCCATTCGGGCTGGTCTTTCATAGGTATTAGCATCTCGTCCATGTTTTTGAACATGAGGGGTCGGAAAGCTTTGGCAGCAATGTGCACGTTGCCAGCTGAGGGATCGCAGTACTTTTCTTCCGTCTCGATCAGCCTGTCTTCGATGATTCGCGACTGAGCGCGGTACTTGTTGAACATGGCTTGATGTCTTGCGACGTCATACTCGCTGTCGTCGCTTTGGCCAAGGATAGCTGCTTCAAATTCCGCCTCTTCGTCTGCCGTCGCGCTCATTCGCTTGAAATCGAAGACTTGGCACATGATCATGACGAAGATCATCTCGGTAGGGCCCTCCCTGGGACGAACAGGCTCGGTGGACCCGGGAAACAGGTCGGCATCGTTGAGGTTGCTGGGGATTTTGGTGTCCCATTTTTGATTAAAGCTAGATTGTTGACTGAGGCCAGAGAACATGCCGAGTTTGAAATCGTGCATATACAGCTGCCACCAGATTCTGCGTCGCATCTCGGTTTCGTAGGGGGTCATGCCGAGCTTTTCGCCATCGTGGTGGTAGCCCATCTTTTGGGCGAGGCGGACAGCAGTCGCACTCATGACCCAGGCTGAATGAGTGTCGACCCGACTTTCGAGGGAGAAGAGGTAGATCATGAGAGCTTGTAGGCAGGTCATGTTGTAGTTTTTCAAGTAGTTGAAGCGGATAAGAGCGGCTTTGGCGCCGGCGTTGAAGGTTTGCAAAGCTTTTTCTCTGCTCATGCCGAGCATCTGGATAACCTCGGTCTCTTCGAGCGACAGGGTCGCCATGGACATGATGCTGAAGAGCAGAGCCTGGTAGTCGAGGGGAACATTCGACGTGTTGGTCGTTATTTCGATGACGTATGGTTGAACTGTTGGAACGTGAATGACTTTGTTGAGCGGGTTGACCTTGTCGAGATAGATCTGCCAGAGCCGGAAGATGTGGACGGGGTCTGGGAGGAGATCCTCGGTGGTGGTATTGGTAAAATCGAGAGAGAGGATCAAGTCGGTATTATTGTCGGGCGTTAGCTCCTCGGGGCTCAACATGCTAGAATCCTCCGGATCCTCGGCCTCGACGAGACTGCGCATAGCTTGTAGCTGGGATATGTTAGCAGGGAGGACGAGGTACGGCTAAGGATCTTGGCTTACCTCTTCGACGACAGTGCCCCATATCCGGCTATCCATGAATCTTGACACGCCATCTTCGTGTATGATTTTATATCGAGGTTGGACAGTTGTCTGTGATTCGGTACTGACGCTGCTGGGGGTATCGACCACCTCTTTCTTGCTAGTGGTGGCTGTGGCAGAAGTGGAAGGCGTTGAGAGGGAAGGGGGATTGGAGGCGGTGCTGGGAGGAGACCCGCCGGTCGCATATTGCTTCAGAAGTTCTTCACATCGAGCCAGACGCTCCTGGAGGTCCTGGTTTGGGCGGCGACGTTTGCGCGCCGGAGCGGGTGTACTGGGAGTGCATGTGACACCGGCCTGAGGTTGCAAGGGTTAGTTGACGAACAGAGGCCAGGCAGCAAGACGTTGGCATCAAGATGTCGGCGGTAGAGGTTAATCTGACCTTGATACAATTGGAACAGGGGGTATTGCGATCGCACTTGATCTTGCGGTGCTGGCAGAGGACGCAGGCGAGTACTCGAGGACTCTTGTGAGGGTGTGGCGGCAACGGCGGCGGGGGGACGGCGGACATGATGGTTGACGGAGATATCGGCGCCGGAACGGTGGGAGAGGCGGACGTGAATAGGGCCTCAGGCGACGTCGAGGCAGAAGTAAGAGTGGTGAGACGGCCAAGGCCGTGGTATTAAAAGCCAATGCGCGCAACGGAGGGGTGCGTGGGGGAGGGAGGAAGGCGAAGCAGAGCAGGGTCGTTGTCGGAAAATGCAGGTGCCTAGCGAGGAGGCCGCATTCCTACCAGATCGGACAGAATGAGGAGTCGCGGAGATTGAGGGACGAGGGCTAGCGGGGGCGGAGCACAGGAGTAATTTTGAAGCCTCGCAGGCAGCAAGAATTGCACGGTGGTGATGACTGGTCGGGAAATGTGTGAGAACTGAGAGCTGGGTGGGTGAGCCACTGAGAGCGACAGTGGCTTAAGTTGGCGGGGTTTCGCCGTCGGGGCTGGTGGGCGTGACGGAACGCCAAGGCGATGCAACTGTGTAGCTGAGAATGCAAGAGAAAAGGCAGAGATTGAGATGCTTGATGTATTACGGCTGCCTATTTCAGGTTGTACGAGCTGGCAGAGTTGTCCGAGATTTGTTGGAGATGATGAATGCGACAAGAGTGGCTTGGTGGTGGTGGAGGGGTGAATTGCATGTACATGGGAATCTGTATGTCCGTCTACTACTAGGTACCTAGGTAATAAAGTCCGGCAGGCAGGAAAAGAAGATGCAAACCCAAGCGGGTCTGGATGGAGGTTGCAAAAATGATTCAACGACCCAATAGAGAATAGCCGCCCAAGATGAGCGCTTTTGTTGGGTGACGAGGACGGCCAGGCTGACGACATGAATCACAAAAGCTTATTATTATAGAGGCCAGCGCTTCCGGTTGATCCCCAGGCAGGCTAGCGGACTTGCGGTGGCTGCGGAGCCGCCAAAACCGGCCGCTGAACGCTACTGACAGGTGACGAATTAACTTCTAGGGGAAGCTTGGTACCCGTAACGATACCAGGTACTTATAAAACACCACTCACCCTCAAGCTCAACCGAATCGGATAGAACTACGCAGATCAACTATTTCCATCTCCGTCATCCATGACCTCTTCCTCCGCGGTCCAACTCAATCGCGTGCCCTCGGCCGGCCCAGTACCTAGTAGTACCCCGCCACCTCTGCCTTGTTCTGCCCTACCTCTAGTAGTCCTTGCCGGCAAACAGCACCATGGCAAACCAGAGACAACACCACGGCCATCATCGAACGACGACAAGACAATCTCTTATGAATTATAGACAAACCTTCCATGACATATCCTCTGCAATTTGAAGCAACCCGGGCCTTTCGCTGCCCACCTAGGTGCGTGTATCGCTGTACGAATACACTCAGCCCTTCGGGTCCAGCAGATACCGTAGCAGTACGGAGCTGCACACCCAAACATGCATAACTCGGAACGGGTAGCCGTGCATCGGCCTTGTCACAGAGACGTCCAAGAGCTTGCTTTTGGCACCCGGTCCGGAGAGATATCGAGTATGGCAACAACAACGCCGGCTTTGCCCGCCTAGCCGCCCCAGTTAATTGCTGTACGACTGATACGAAGAAACCTCACACGGCAGCGCGAAAAGGAGACTTGGTCAGTTGACCTGTTTCCCCTTGTGAATTTTCTCAAGCGAAGAATTGAATTCAGCCCTTCCTTGGATCGTCTTGGAACCGGGCCTTTCCATCACTGACTGCTGGTTGTGGATCAAACCCTTGCCGCCACGAATACGCGTAATCTTGCCATGTTGTTCCGGTGCTCCACGGACGCGGAGGTGGTAACGTCCGTCCACCGATCACTAAGAACATTCAAGTTGGCTCAACGTCAGCCATTGGACGTTGGGAATGCCTCGAAAACAGGAAAAGCCCTGGATTCTATACGTCGATGCCCCTGAGCATAAACGGTACGCGCTGGCTACGTTCGAGTACAATTTTAAGTACCTGATCGTCTCAGTCATTGCCGCGCCTGAGCCCGCCCCTGACACAGACGCGTTGACTCGCGCCTCAGTGCCTCTTACCACCAGACTCGTTCAATACCTGCGCGCTTCCGTCGAGGCGGAAGAGCAGGAAATAAACAAAACATTCGATGACGACAATTATGAAGATGGCTGGGAAAAGAACACCGTCTTAACAGAGAAGGTAGAAAAGGCCATTCTTGGCCTTGCCCGCCCCCTATTTGACCGCAGAGCGCCACCGGTCAAGACCCTTCCCAACGGCCTGAGCCTACAGGATCTGGTTTGGTACCAACAGGTTCATTTCCGTCTTGAGACCGTCGATGGAAAGCCCAAAATCCTAGAGATTAGCCCTGACCAGGCGGCCTGTGCCCCAAAGCCCGAGACGCAGCCGCTTCTTGACTCAACCTTTACACCGGATCCTCGCTTCCCCATCTACTCAGCAGCCGATATCCAAATTTTTACCGAGTTGGAAATTGGCGGCGGGGGGCCCGTGTGCAAGGTCCTCGTCAATGGAGAAATCATGTTGTCCAAGACGCCGCAGCAAGGCCTCAAGAATGAGGAGCTCTTGAGGGAGATGGCAGCCCTGGTCACAATCTACGACGCTGAGGGTCGGCGGGGCATCGAAATTGCCACACCACATCTTCTTGGCTACGTAAAGCACGCCGAGACGGGTGCCATCATTGGTTTCGTGCGCGAATGGGTTGAGTCGTCCCGTCTCGGCGCGACCCTTCACCACATCCCTATGACTAGGATGCCACTCGATATGAGGCAGAAGTGGGCAGATCAAATCGGGGACGCCATGGACGACTTGCACGATATCGGACTCTTCTGGGGTGATTGCAAGCCCGCCAACATCATTGTCGATAGAGCGCAAGACATTTGGCTCATTGACTTGGGTGGCAGCTTTACGCAGGACTGGGTGGACAAGGAACTCACAGGCACTCTGGCAGGAGACGTCATGGGGCTGTCAAACATTCATAAGTTTCTTGGCGTGATACAGGATTACCCGAATAGGTGATTGCTTAATCGTGCTCTTTTCCTTTCAACACTCCAGACCTCTCTGTAGTACCAGCAAAGTATAGCCGTAGAGCCACGTCTCCTGTGTCGATTTTAGTATTCCTGTGATCTGCGGTGAATGACCTCTTCAGCTATGACTCTAATGAGGTAATTAGGTTGAGCAAAAAACGACAAATATGGCAAGTCGCACGCAAATCTTGGGTGACTCAACCCGGGGATGAGTCAAAGCCCACCTGCCGTCCGTCACGATGCAGTAGAAACCTCGTGGAGCCGCAACTCAGCCACGTCAGACACTTAAAGAAAAGTAAAGAAGATAGTAAAAATAAATTTAAACTCGTTTGGTCAATTCCTGGCTTTTGGCCGGAAAATATGGAGTTACCCGCCTGCTCAGCTGCAAGTCTGGACCCCCGCGTAGGGCTGACTGACAGTCCCGATACAGTGGGTTGACGGAAACTCCGTACGGCTGACCATACAAATTGCCTTACATACCGTACGGAACACATGTCTCCCACTGTAGTCTGATTGATGGCATCAGAGTACAGTTGTAGAAGTTGTCCCAGACTACATGAGCTGTGAATACTTCCACTCCCGTTTCTTTCTTCTCGGAGCGTACAATCATGCGTTGTTTTCGCTACTGCTCGCCAGCAGCGACGATATCCCGGGATCCGAGTCCCCATCCTCTTCCGCCTCGACCCGCTGCGGCCGTTCTACCGGCACCAGCGCCAGCCTCTTCTTCTTCCTCACCACCCGCCGGTGACCCGCGCTCTTGACGTGTCTGTCCCACGCTTCCCGCGTGACCAGCGTCGTCCCACAGACCTCGCACGTCTGCCGCAGCGGCGTCTGCGGGACCGCCGGCGCCGTCTCTGTCGCCGCCTCGAGCACGCGCCGCGCGAGGTCCGACAACTCCCGCGGCGGCTGCCGGGCTTCCCCGCTCAGAAACTGAGCGACGAGGGCGTTGGCGGGCGCGACCACCGTCTCCGCGTAGCGCGCGGCGTCGGTGCTGTCCAGCACGTACAGGCTGTTGAGCGCGCGCTCGCCGCGCTGTCGCAACCGCGGGATCTGCTTCCCGCGGATCCATTTGTTCTGGTAGTTTGCGTAGCGCCGCGTGGCCGTCTTCATGTCCTCGAGGCCGGTGGCCTGGAGCTGCGCGACCTCGGCGGCGGGCGCGTCGCGGGAGGCGGCGGCGACGGCGGGCACGAGCTGCTTATAGCCGATAGACTGCCAGATGCCCTTGGTCGTGTCTAGGATGGTGCCATCCGCGGCGCTCGCTGCGTGAAAGCGTTGCAGTTCTTGCACTTCGTCGGACAAGCCGCCGGCGAGCATCTTGTCTACCCTGTTGTCTAAGCGCTCACACAAAATATCACGCTCTGAGTATACCCAGAGCAAGAGATTCTCCCACGGAGAAGATTCTTCTTCGGCGGCAGCAGTTTTACGCTCCTGCTGCTCTGCGTAAAGGGCTGAGGCTGTCTTGCCCGTATGCAGATAGATTTCCAGCGAACGCTGAATCTTGCGGCGGTCATTTGGGTGCCACTTCTCCGCCATTTCAGGATCGACGCGCCGCAGTTCCGCGAGCATGTCCTCCGTCGAGGCCTCTAGGATGGGGAACGTCCTCGTCTCGTCCTGCTGCACGTCGTCGAGAATGGCGTCGGTGAAGAGCAGCGGCTCGACGTAGTAGTGCGTGCCGCCGACGAGGATGGGAAGGTTTCCTCTACTTCGGATCTCACGGATGGTTTGAAGCGCATGCTTCTTGAACTCGGTGACGTCCCAGGGCACGGCGCTGAGCGGGATGCGGTCCAGCAGGTGGTGCGGGACGCCGCGCTGCTCGGCAGGTGTGATTTTGTTGGTGATGATGGGCAGGCCGCGGTAGAGCTGCATGGCATCTGCGTTGATGACTTCTCCGCGGAAACGAGTTGCGATTTCCACGGCCAACTGATAACGAATGTGAGTCGTGATCGTGATTCTTTAATGAGGGCATGGCATACCTCGGATTTTCCCGTCCCCGTCGACCCCAATATCACGACGAGCGGCTCTTTTGGAGCCGGGGAGTTTCGCAGGGTCATTGTAGAGACATTTCGACGAAGGATCACGTTTGTACGGGATAGCATCCGGCTTGCCGTGCTGCTTGCTGGGATGACAGACGTTACGTCGACGAGTTGGCGATGTCAAGTTGTCACCCCCACACGGTCTTCTCCACAGTAGAACCTGCCAGCAATGTCTCTGTAATAGGAGCTTCACTCAGGTGGGGATGGCGTCTATTTGGACGGCGTGGTCCATCGCGGATCTTACAAGAGGGTAGCAAATCAATTGAGACAATGATAACTGTGTTATGTGAATTTCCGCCGGTCCGTTTGTAAATGTTGTAATAATAAGGAGCGGTGGTTAGTAGGTACGTACCTGTAGCTATCTCCTTCATCCTACTAACCTTACCAAGATGACCCAGCTCTAACTAGCTGAGCTAGCTTCAAGCCCAACAGGTCACGTGCATTAGCCCACTCTTTTTCTGGCCACATCTGCATTTTGGGAGCTTGATGAAGCCAGATTGCTGGCCCCCGACTCAGGAACCGCCTCCTCCCTATCCTGCCACCACCGTCCTTTTTCTCGAGCTCGTCCCAGCTCCTTCTTTTCCCTTCATTTCTCTCCTTTGGATGAATTGAGTCTCTTGTTTTATTGTTTGCACCCTTGACAGCCGCCACCATGAGTTCCCGTACGTTGATAGCATCCCCTCTCCGCCCCCCAGCTGGTATCGCAACATCGCCGTTTTGTCGCGCGACCGCTCAACGCGCTGTCGAGTCGCATCGCCAAACGCCATTGCACATCAATTGGCCCCTCCCCAGCTGATGCTAACTCGTCTGTCTTGTTCCTAGTCCGTTTCCTTGACTTGGTCAAGCCGTTTGTGCCGTTCCTCCCCGAGGTTCAGCAGCCCGAGACCAAGATCCCGTTCAACCAGAAGATCATGTGGACTGCCCTGACGCTCCTTATCTTCTTGGTCATGAGCCAGATGCCCCTTTACGGCATTGTCTCCTCCGACAACTCTGATCCTCTCTACTGGCTGCGTATGGTCATGGCCAGTAACCGCGGAACACTGATGGAGCTGGGTATCACTCCCATCATCTCCTCTGGCATGGTCTTCCAGCTCCTCGCCGGCACCCACATGATCGACGTAAACCTCGACCTCAAGTCCGACCGCGAACTCTACCAGACTGCCCAGAAGCTCCTGGCTTTCATCCTCTCCGCCGGTACCGCCACTGTCTACGTCTTCTCCGGTCTCTACGGCCCTCCTGGTGATCTTGGTGCTGGTATCGTCTTCCTCCTGATTCTCCAGCTCATCGTTGCCGGCATGATTGTCATTCTCCTTGACGAGCTCCTCCAGAAGGGATACGGTCTTGGCAGCGGCATTTCCCTGTTCATCGCCACCAACATTTGCGAGTCTATCATGTGGAAAGCCTTCTCTCCCACCACCATCAACACTGGCCGTGGCCCTGAGTTCGAGGGTGCTGTCATCGCTCTCTTCCACCTTCTTATGACCTGGCCTAACAAGCAGCGTGCTCTCCAGGAGGCTTTCTATCGCCAGAACCTCCCCAACATCATGAACCTGCTCGCCACCATCCTCGTCTTCGTCGCTGTCATCTACCTCCAGGGCTTCCGTGTCGAGATCCCGGTCAAGTCGTCCCGCCAGCGTGGTGCTCGCGGTTCTTACCCCGTCCGTCTCTTCTACACCTCCAACATGCCCATCATGCTGCAGTCGGCCCTGTCTTCCAACGTCTTCCTTATCAGCCAGATGCTCTACTCTCGCTTCTCTGACAACCTGCTCGTCCGCCTCTTCGGTGTTTGGGACGCCAAGGACGGTTCCGCTCAGCTTCACGCCGTCTCTGGTCTCGTTTACTACATGTCGCCCCCTCTCAACTTCAAGGACGCTCTTCTCGACCCCATCCACACCGTTACCTACATCGTCTACATGCTGGGTGCCTGTGCTCTTTTCTCCAAGACTTGGATTGAGGTCTCTGGCTCCAGCCCCCGTGATGTTGCCAAGCAGCTCAAGGACCAGGGTCTCGTCATGGCTGGACACCGTGACCAGAGCATGTACAAGGAGCTCAAGCGCATCATTCCCACTGCCGCCGCCTTTGGTGGTGCTTGTATTGGTGCCCTCTCTGTTGCCTCTGACCTCATGGGTGCCCTTGGCTCTGGCACCGGTACTCTCCTCGCTGTCACGTAAGTTAATCAGCCTGTGCAATGAATTCAGTTAGATACTAATATTTGTGCAGCATTATCTACGGCTACTTCGAAATCGCTGCCAAGGAGGGTGATTTGTCTGGCATGAAGGGCATGATCATGGGCTAAACACTACATACGAACTATTCGTTTGATTAACATGTAATCACCGGGCGCCGAACGACGGGAATCCGACGGGCCCAATCCATTTACGAAACTTGTAACATTATGGTGTGCATTATGGTGTGATGGGGCTTAAAAACAAAATTGGCGCAATACAATGGAAAAGCGATGCTTTCCTGAACATGCAACGGATCTTGGATTGAGACCACCTTGGGTCGGAAGCAAGCCAGCGTAATGAGGCGACTCTTTGCTTGGACAGAGGTGGTGGTAGACCGTGGTAGGGCTCTATTCGGCAGGCGAAAACTGTCCCATATGTATGCAAACAATACAATAAAATAGAGAAAATATATACTGTAAAAAGCGGCTCGGTTGATTCGACTATTCTTAGGACTATTACTTTCTACGAAGCACGGCGATGATATGGTCAGCGCAGCCAAGGAACTCGTCTTTGGTCGAGTACTCTTCGTACATGAGGTTTGCCCAGGCCTGGACAACCTCAGGTCCGGCCTCCTCGAGCTTGGCGTCGAGGCCACCTCCTAGGATCCCCTCCGTCGACCGCATCTCGACCAGGTCAGCCTCGTCTGCAAAATGCCTCTCCAGAAACGCGCGCGCGTCCGCCGCGCACGTGTGGTAGCCCTGCGCCGTGACGCCAAGGGCCTCCTTAAAAGACTCATACCTGCCGTTACGGAGCTGTTTTCATCAATCCTCACTGCTTCTCTTGTCCCTGGATTCTGGGGGCGGGTTGGTTCGTTCTTACGTATTTCTGGTAAAAGTCGCCCGCGCGGAGGAGCCTGCCCGGGTCCCGCACGGCAAGGTCGCGGAGGTGCGCGGCGACGCTGACAAACGCGCAAAAGACGACGCCGGTGCGCGGACGGGCGAGGCTGAGCGCGTGGGAGACGGCGGTGCGGCGCTCGGATTCGTCGAGGAGGTGGTACAGCGGGCCGAGGAGCAGCACAGCGTCGTAGGTGCCGGGAAGCAGGGACGACGGGGGGTGTAGGGCGTTGCCGACGGTGATGGTGCGTAGGAGGGCGGCGGCGGGGGTGTCGGCTGACGACGACGACGACGCTGCCGCTGCCGCACACTGCTGCCGACGCTCGTCTTGCTCGCGCTGGGCCATGGAGATGAGGGCGGGCGTGAGGTCGACGAGGTCGACGGCGTGGCCGGCGTCGGCGAGGGCAAAGGCGAGGCGGCCCGGCCCGCCGCCAATGTCGGCGATAAAGGCGGGTGCGGAGGACGGGAGGTGGGCGCGGATGGTGCGGAGGGTGAGCTCGCGCTCCATGGGGTGAGTGGAGAGACGAGTGCCTTCAGAGTCGGCAATCTGGGTGTAGAGCGTCGCGACGTCGTCTGTGGCAGTGGACATGGTTGGAGGTGGTGTAAGTGATTTGCTAGGATTAGGTGATGAGACTACCTGATCCTCGAAATTAAACCAACGGCGTCTTAGCGGACTTGCTAAAACGAGCGCTGGCTATTTCCACTAAAGAACAATCTTACACCCAACTTGCTTGTTAAAATCGTGACACTTTTGTCCGGCAGTTTACTAACTAGCTAGGTATTTAGCTCCTAATAAAAGACCGTCGGATAATAGTAGGTGGTACTTTTTCTGCGATTGAGTTGGACTAGTAATAATATGGAGTTCCATCTGACTGGTAGCGTTGTTCGACTACATGATTGCCTTCCCTGGCGTATCGCAATAGATTCGACACCGTTACACTAACCTAGCGCGATCTATGATTGAAACAAAAGCTACTTAATAAACACGATGTATTCGCATCCCGGTTGCTTCCAGGTTGTTTCTCTGAAACAACCTGGTTCTAAATATAAGGTAGCTCCACTAGCCCGCGTACCAGACCGCCTTCACCGGAAGCCTTCACCTGTTGCGGTTTCTCTCCTCCGTCGCAGTATCAGCTAGGCAGCGACTGTAAAGATGAATTCTTCGCTGAAGGCCGATGCATTAATTCGGTTGGCAACTATTATGTTGGCCGGGTAAGCTGCGTCGTCTTCTGCTGCTGGGACGTGGTCTGCTTAACAGTATAAGCACGAGGGTCTTTTAGACGAGTAGAAGCTTGCTATGCCCACGGGAGGAGAATTTTACTGTACCTGAGAAATGCATAGTGAGGCACTTGCGGCGCAGAGTCCAAAACAGCACAATCACGGCTGGGATGCCCAGCAGCACACCGACAAGGGAAATGATGGCTTCAGGGGATAGATCTGACATGGTAGAAAGAAGCTTCGAGTCACAATGAAGAATAGACGCATGCTTGAGGAGATGGCTACTGTCATGATATAAATATGCGGACAGATTCAGATTCTGGCCATACAACCTTTCGAATCCCTCGCAGCACTTCGAGAACAGGGGTGGGCATTTCAGATTCTGGCCTCTCAAGCAAGCCAGAATCGTAGATTTAATTGACACCCGGTAGCATTGGCAATACTCGTTCGCACAAGGTTACGATTCTCGCCGTACCTCCGCTACGATTCTAGCTGTGGCCCAAGTTACGATTTTCGCCAGGCTAATAAGACGCCACCTCGGAAGCCTGATTTCGGGCGACTTGGCCAGCACAGGCTCTGTTGCCGCTTTTTCTTTTACGATTTTGGCCCTGGCAGCCCCTTTTCATTTGTCTCAGTCGCTCTTGCCTGCTCGACTGCACGTCTGATTGGTCGCGTCACCAGCCACCTTGTAAGCCACATAAGATTCTGGCCTTGGTGGTGAGGAAAGATGCTGGAGCAACAGCGCCGACATTCCTCTCTCTGCACTGTCAAAAATCGAATCCGTACTTGATGTGACACTTGAAAGTCAGTACAGGTATTATTGGCAACATGTCGTCCAACTCTCGCTCTGTTCGCATCCCGCAGGAGGAGTGGGAAAAGTATAGGACGGAAATTACTTCCCTCTTCCAAGACCATACTTATGCACAGATTATCGACCATCTCGGCAAAAAGCATAACTTTCATCCTAGGTACGTCTGACTGTGGCTTTTTCATCTCGATGGGCATGCTAACGGAGACGTAGTGCGAACCAGTTTGGGACTCAAGTCCAAAGACGATGGAATTTGCAGAAAAATGTCAAAGCACAACTGCAAGTGGATGCGTTTGCAAAAGTCCAAGAGCGAGAAGGGAGACCGACTGAGATCTTGATTAACAATCGACCTATTCCTGCGAAAAAGTTGAGAAAGACGGCTACAGCCATGGCAACTGCTCAGAAGAGAAAAGCAGAGGAGAATGCTCATGTGGCGCCCGTACAAATGCAATCTGGTCAACACAAAAGACCGAGACGAACCCCCGTGGGGCCTGATGGCCTCGCTGGGGAAGATCTAGTGCCGCGTATGTGCATGGGTGGTACAGGAAAGACAAAGCTAACAAGAGCATGTATAGATCCTGCCTCGCCAGACAACATCATTGTTCGCACGCCTCCTGCCGTTGAGACCCCTACTGCCTCGTCAGAGAATATCATTGTTCGCACGCCTCCTGCCGTAGACATCCTTACTGCTTCACCAGTACCAACCTCATCGAGCCTTGCACAAGCCCACCCTCATTCATCGCCGTTTTTTACATTCAATGCTTGGTTTCAGAATACTGGTAAGTGTCTCTAGCAAGAAAGTTGTCGTCATTATTCTCATCAGTCACAGCTGCATGTCTGACTGAGATGCTCTACCTTCCATCACTCGACACATTTCACCCACAAGGATTACGTACATCGCAATTGAATTACTCGGGAGAACTACGTCAAACTAGTTCCAGGGATCTCAGTTTGTTTTTTGGGACCGAACTGAACCCAAACATGCAAGATCCCGCAAACGAAACCGTATCGCGACTGCAACATATCACACTCCAACTTGCGCGGAAAGGGCTCGTTCAGAACGTCAGCATATCCCCAAACCTCTCTAAATTCGAGACATCTCTCCAGCTACTTTTACCTATGATTGAACTTGCTTCAAACAATCTTCTCCCCACATCAACTGTGCGTGAGCTTCTGAGATGGATCTCAAACCAACGCCTTCTTTGGGTTGTCGAGGCTCTTATCGATAATCAGCTCCCTACCACAGCCGCATTTGCCAGTGTACTATTCAACGGTTCTGTTGATATAGGAGATACGGAAATTGCCAGAGCTTTGCTTGCCAAAGGGGTCGATCCCAACTCGAGAGCAAAACCTAGTAATGGCCCGCGAAAATCACCACTTCAAGAAGCAATCACAAACGCAGACGCAGCTATGGTTCGCCTCTTGTTGAGTTTTGGTGCCAGAGTGACCAATGCCACCGTTGTAAGTCGCCGAACCGGATGGCATCCATCTCGGACAGATTTAGATATCGCCTCCGAGGGACCCCGAATGTGCGTCACCACCATTGAGCTGCTGCTCCAACATGGTGACAGTCCCAATGTGCCAATACCGGAAGGTTGTCATTTTACCACTTCTGTTCTGAACAGAGCGCTGGAGCTACAGGAAATGGAGGTGGTCAAGAAGCTTCTTTCAGCTGGTGCTCTTACCAATGACCACCATTGTGGGCACTCCGTCACGGCGCTTCAAACAGCCGCGAAATACTGTGATAGCGATGCAGTGCAGCTGTTGATTGATGCTGGCGCTGACTTTGATATCCCCTGCGGGATAGATAACCGTATCGCACGAAAAGTGGCGGAGATGATAAGAAACCACGAATTCTTTATGACACCCCTGCAACACGCCACCAAGAGAAACGATATCGCAATAGCCAAGGTCTTACTTGATAACCATGCATCTGTTGACGGCTTTGACTTTCACCAATTCTTCCCCCAAGGTTACAATGCTGAAAGGGATGATTGGGGTAGCGTTTGTTCAGATAATGATTCGGATTCTGATACCGCAAATTATGACGCCTTTGCCGAAGAGAGGTTCTCTTACTATCGTGGCGGTGACGATGGCAAAGATGTTTCTGTTTTCGAGCAACAATCACAGCTGTATTCACCACTTTAAGCTGCGGCGGCAAACAAGAGCCTCACGATGATTTATCTACTGCTGGAACACTACCCGACAATCAACCTGATGGGTGGCCTGGGAACTGCATTACAAGCTGCATGTATGCAGAAAGGGAACATGGAAATAGTGAGGTTGTTGGTTGATAAGGGGGCGAATATAAATTCTCCGGCACACACTCGCTATGGTCAGACTGCTCTGCAGGCAGCAATACTTTCGGGAGATATAGAGGTTGCTGAATATCTGTTTGACAACGAGGCAGATTTCCGGGCTCCCGCGAGCAGACTCTTTGGTCGAACGGCCTTGCAAGCCGCTGCAAAGATGGGATACACTCATCTTGCAAGAAAGTTGATTGAAAGAGGCGCTGACGTCAACGAACCAACGTCTATGCACGGCGAGACCTGTCTGCACTTCGCCGCACGCTCTGGCAACACGGAGCTCGTATGTCTGCTTCTTGAGCATGGAGCTGATGTCAATGCACCGCCTTCAACACGTCATCGACGCACAGTCTTATTGGACGCTATTGATTCTGGCAAGCACGAAATCGTCGAAAAGTTGCTAGACAATGGTGGGAACCCGTGCGGGGACCATCAGGAAGGCCTGGACGATGGGTACGTTGGTGCTGCAGTATCAAGCTGCAGCCGTGATACTATTGAGCTGCTGCTACAAAGGGGAGCAAGTCCAAAAAAGCTCAGTCTCGAAGGGTTCACGCCTCTGCTGATCGCAATCGAACATGGCTCTCCGGATCTAGTTCAGCTGTTACTTAGCTTCGGAGCGGACCCCAATGAGGAAGACTATGAGGAGGAAGAGTCACCATTAACGGCCGCGATTGCCAAGCAAGACGAGAACATGGTTCGAATTCTTCTTGAAAAAGGCGCTCATGTCAATGGGAGAAATGGCGGGTGGAATCGGACACCTCTAGCCACGGCATTTCGCACTGGAAATTTCAGCATAATTCGCATTTTGCTAGCCGCTAAAGTGAAACTCCATGGGAAAGCTGGGATTTCTGCTCTGACGCAAGCCATAGACGCTGACCGGATGGACGCGATTCAATTTCTGCTCTCTTCTGGTCTGAGAGCCAAGCACATGGGCATCGGAAAACAGCACGACAGTTATCCCCTGTCAACAGCAATTGAGAGAAAACGATACGCAGCGGTGGATATTTTGCTATCTCACGACACTGGCTTTTACTCGAGGGATTGTCGAGCGCTTCAAACGGCAGTCAGGATTGGTAATTTGCAGCTGATCCAGCGATTCCTAAGCTTGCGATTAGCCTTTGACGTCGGAGAAATTTATGCTACAGCATTAGAGGGTGCAGTCACCACCAGACAAGTTGCCATTGCCGAAGCTTTGCTTACAGCAGGCGCAGATGTTAATGCTCGTTCCACGCGCCCCTACCGTGGCACTATGCTTTGGGAAGCGATTAATAGCGGATCGCTTGCCATGGTACGACTTCTGATTCAGAGAGGAGCGCATGCAAATCCCTCATTCATGGAACAATATAGGAATACACCGCTGCACCTTGCTGTTGAGCGGGGCAACCCTACTGTCGTTAACCTGTTGCTTCATCATGGCGCTGATGTGAATGTTTTGGGAACTGGACGCTGCCGCCGCACAGTATTGGAGGCAGCGGCGGAACATGGTCGTTTAGATATCGTTTACAAGATACTGAAGCATGACAAGGAGCCGCAAACGCTCGAACAAAGGATCAAGTCGGCGGCGAGCCTGGCGACGTGGAATGGGTTTGGTGGGGTGGCAAAGTTCTTGGAGGAGTGGCAGCATAACGGCAATGGTCAAGCTGTGGGCTGATTGAATCAGAATAGCCAAGGGTTTCATTTAATCTGTTGCATTTTGTGTATAATTTATTTTCGTTTGAAGCCTGCATTTACAAGGCAGTAAGCGCACATTGCAGTCGGAGTCTCTCCTGATAATAGGACGGCGGGGTGTAAGCGGACATACTCGACGAACAGCGAGATGGACAGTTTGCTAGGAGCTGCATCATGTGTGGACGGAAGATTTTATAAAGTCTATAGCAGTCAAACTCAGGCCAAGAAAATGAGTGAAATTGTTACATAAAACTAAAGATAAGAAAGAAGATTATTTTCTCGACTCGATTGCCCAAGTGTTAGCTCTACTCAAGGTAACTTACTGGGTACAAAGGAAGCTGCAGTTTGTGGGATGTATAGGCTGAAGTCTGCCGATTCAATGCCTAGCTAACGTCTTTAAGCACGCGAGACGGACAGGTTGCCAGAGCTGTACCACTCATGTTCGCCCCCAAGAGGTGGTAGTGTTTGAGCAGTCTGACGGCAGAGCTGGGTCTCCCTGGAGCAAATCAGCTGATATCTGGGCTGTTGGGTGCATCGTATGTGGCACTTGATGTTTGATGGAGTTGTAGCGCTAATGAGCAGCTTCCAGATACACAAAAAAGCGTCGGATGCCGACCTCGTCAACATGAGCGGCTCGCTGAATGACTTCCTTCTCCGAGCTGTTCAACTCGGCGGACCGGCGCCGGATTCCTGGCCCGACATTACAGGCGTGAACGACGGAAATGTCAACGGTAGGATGCGTTGTAGCCTGTCATTCCGATTTCAAGTGAGAAGACAAAGCTGAAACCTAAAAGGAGACAGACCGCAGTGGGATGAGAGTTGGAAGAAGCGTGAGGCTAGTCTTTGCTCGCTCAAGTACTTTGACGAGACGAGGGCTGTATTTCTTGACCTGGTTAAGAAAATGGTCGTAACGGATCGGGATGAACGAAGTACTGCGGCGGAGGCTTTAAGGCATCCTCTTTTCCGTAGTCGTATGAGTTACGACTAAAGAGATAGAAGAGATAGAAGAGATAGAAGTGATAGAAGTGATAGAAATGATAGAAGTGATAGAAGAGATAGAAATGATAGAAGAGATAGAAGTAATAGAAGAGATAGAAGTAATAGAAGAGATTAGAGTGAACTAAGAGACAGGGGTGACGGAGGAGAGTGAACAGGTCAAGAAGATAGGAAAGAGAAGATACAGGATTTTGATCGTAATTTAAATGAGACTTTGTAAATGCTACTCTATAAATTTGTCTAAATTGATACAAGTGGCGGCTATCGCATCGCCTACTTCCACTTGCTTGGTGTTAGCAGCCTGAAGCGATTCCTCACTACTATTCGCGACGTTTTCTGATGTATGTGCCGAATGCGGCGAAGAAGCGGCCACTCCTGGCGATGCCGAGCGAATAAGTCCAGGTGGAGACTCTTGTGAATACGTATCATGATTACGCTTCTTCCGCTTACGACTCCGTCCGCGAGGCGGCGCAGAGTCGATCGCGTCGGGATAGCAGTCGCCCAGCTCATCGCCCCAGAAATCGTCAGCGTCGGCGGGCTCATTGATCTCATCCAGGCGCCGCTTGGTTGGGCTCCCACTCCTGCTTTGACTTCGTGAGTAAGGCTTGAACAACCTCATTCGTCCGCAAATATCATGCTGATCGAGATCCAGGGCCTGGATCTGGGATGTCTCCGCGTTGAAAAGCTGGACGGCCACCTTTGACGTGCCGTCAAAAGCTGGAAACTGGGCCGACGTGAACAGCGCCCACGCGAGGTGTGCAAATATTAGTTCAGTAGAGACACCGCGGAGCACCTGTGTCCGCCTATTGTGGTAGAGGTCGATGATTTCGTCTGCTCTATCGTGGTTCAGCACGTGCACGACGAGGTGCACGGCACTTGAGCGGTCACTCTTCGCGGTGAACACGAAGCGGCGGTGATCAAACAAGAAATGAAGGTCTTTCCGGAGAACCAGAATGTTCATAGTGTCATTGATAGACGCGCTCGTGAGCTGATCACGGCAATATCTACGAGAGGTAAGCTTTGTGGTGGTCGGGGCACAATGCACTTCCTGAGCGGCATCCCAAATACGTACCGACGCATTCCGTTATGGAGGAACCAGTGTCCTTCCGTTACCGGCACGAGGTGGGCTACCTCTCGAGCTCCCTTGCGCGCTGATATGCGGCATGTGGCGTCGCGGGCCAGAACGGCCTCATCCCGTCGTGTGCTTTGGCTCTCGGGGCCGAGAGGTATCTCAAGGCGAGCCCAGACATTGGGAAGCGCGCCGTGCGGGAATCGCCAGTGGTGAAACGACGGAACGATGGGGTACTTGTGTGTCGGCGCATGATCGCCCACAAAGTAGTAATACGTACTGCCTGTTAGCAGGCCAGCCGACCTGTCCACACGCGAATACTGCCCGTTCTCAACAGTCGCTATCCAGCCGCTGGCCCAAGTATTTCCAGTCACAATGCCGCAACAGATCAGGGCAAATTCATAGTCAAGGCCGTCCTTTGCCGGCCCGTCGACGGCGTTGAAGCGGAGGAGCTCTCGCTCGAATTCGGTATACGCGGGGTGCCTGAAGGCGACGACGCGGGCCGGATGACGTCCGTTGGGGCAAGGTGAGTCAAGCGGTGGCAACAAGTCCATGCCTACAGGGAAGCGATGTACGTGCCAAGTTGAGTAGGAAAGGGGTATTACCTTGCTCGGCGCTTCAGGAGTTGTAGTTGAGGCACGACTTCTGCACAGCTTGTAATGTAGGTGTTGCCTGGCCACCAGCCATGGACCCACACAGCCTCCCAACTTAATACAAGTAGGAGATTGAAATAAATTAGAACTTTTTTTTTCAAGTTGGTCCCTTCCTATATACTTTTTACTTAATCCCCTATATACTCTATATCCGTTTGCTTCTTTTCTCAGACTTTTGGCTGCTGCGGCCATCATCTACCCTAACCTGGAAGCGTAGATAGCTCCCACCCACCCGTTTTAAAAAGACAGGGAACGTGAGGTGAAGCTGTTTTGCACAGAATAATATTAAATAAATTCTAGGAAATCACTTTCAAAACAGCACCCGCCACGCCTTTCGAAACGCGCTGATATCCCACGGCTCAGGTTTCGTCTGCGTCATCCATCGTTGCCACTCATGCTGGCGCGGATCGCAATACTTCATCATCTGCATATACTCCCAGTAGTCTGGGTACCAGCTCGCATACTCCCAGTCCAAGACGGCCGTGATGCGGCCTGCATCATCCACCATGATATTCGTGGGCAAGAGGTCCCCGTGGGTAAACACCGACTTGTCGCTGTGTGGCAGCTCGTCCTTGACGCTGGCGCCGTCCTTGTAGGAGAGCCCGTTGGTTGGTTGCCACATACGCCTCCAGATACGCGCGCGCAGGGTCTCATCGTCCAGCTCTCGCGGCGTGACGTCGTTGTTATCGCCGAGGAGCGGGTCGTACGACGAATGGCCGCCGACGGTGCGGTAGAGACCTGGCGCTAGGTCTGCAGGACGGGGGATAGAGGACCGGATCGTGGCGACAGTGTCCCAGATGTCCTGGCAGATGCGGCCCTTGCCTTGGTCGTCGAGCTTGGCCCATGCGGTCATGAGGTTCTCTCCGGGGACGTAGTCCATGAGAAGCTCGCCGTAGTAGGCGTCACCATCTTTGTATCGAAAGTCGAAGCCTTGGACAAAGGGAACCGGGATACTCGTGCGTGTTCATGGATGAGCTTCATAGCAGCCATTTCTGAAGGTCGAACCTTGGCGCCCTTCTTCAGGATGAGGTTGGGCTGCACCTGGGTGACCACACTGCCGAACTGCCAGGCAATCTGGCGCTTAGGGAAGGTGATGTCATCTAAGAAACATCATCTTGTGAGCTACAGATGCTGCGGCAACTTAGGACAATTTTTCTTACATTCATCAGGATCGTCAAAGTCCATTTTGTCGGTAAAACGAGTGGACAGAGAGCCATCAACTGTCAAATGCATCAACTGTCAAATGCAGCATCACAACGCGCGGCCAGTACATTTATTCCTGATGAAACCAACTAACTACCTATAGATCCTCCGAGTTTGCCAGCGTTTCGCAGTCCTCAAAGTTCTTATTCTTACAATCCGGCCGGCCGCATTTTCCCGGACTGTATTGATTCGTGGTATAGCGCAACACGGGGTGGTGACTCGGGACGTCTTTGCCGCACTTGATAATGGCCCCGAAGAGAAGGACCACGTCGTTGCATTCTTCGTAGACGAGGAAGAATTGTGGCTTGTAACACTCGCACTCGACCATTGTCGATGGTGGTTTCTGTCTTTGGTCGAAAATGAAAGAAGCGGCGAGGTGCCTCGAGAAATGAAGAGTCTGGCGAAGGCGATCCAGGATTGCGGTGAGAAGTGCGATTGCGCGCAGCTTGTAGTGAGACAGGAGGCTTGCGAGTTGGGTGGCGGATGAATGAATCGTAGATCTGAAAGGAAATCGGTTTCTGAGCTTCTGGGGGCTTTATAATTATTTATCTGTTTCTACGAGCAGTGAGACACGATCGCACAGAGTGACACCAAGTTAGTGATGCGCTCGGCCGATGCTCCGGCTCCCGCTGAGCAACAGATTTCGTATGCCGTTCGTGTTTCACAGTTCATTTTCACAGTAATTTATTGATACCCAACCCTTGATTAGTCTATAAATGTCACATGTTTCTAGGGTAGCTTCGTCGATACGACCTTTGCATCACTGTCCCTGAGGTGTATCCGTAGGTTCCCATGACTGGTAGCTGTCGACCGATAGCCGTCGAATTTAGACCATTAATTTTTATTATTGTTTTTTGAGTCCTCTGAAGCTCACGAGGTTAGATCTCTGTGACCCCCGCCCTCAATAGGCGTAGCACGCCCTTTACTTACTGTGATGAGCGGCCTGGAGGGCACATATATCCAGTGTGTGACACGCCGTGAATGCCTGAATCAGTCCGCAAATTTGCAGAAACATGGCGCAGAAAATAAGAATGTGCCATATTTGATGGGAGCTGCCCCAAATGTCAAACTTGCCGGGCGCGAAGCGCTCCGGAAAACGAAACTAACCTTGCATTAGACGACTCCTTTCTTGAGCGGTAGGAATGCACTTACAGCGTAGAAGCAGGCCCCAATGCCGTACGTGAGAAGCTCGACAATGTACCACGCCATACCGGAATAGCGAAGCATGTAGTGCATTCCATAAAGTCCGACACCGTGGAGGAGGGGGACAAAGGCCGAGGCACTAAGCACTACGTAGACACCTATTTTGACGGTTTTCCAGCGTGGCGCGCGAAGTGCAGGTATACACATTACCGCGGCGGTGGTAGAGCTCGAGAGTACGACCTAGAAGTGAACTCCTGTCAGCTACGTGGTTATGGGATCAAGTAGACGCTTTGGGTGACTGACGATCAACCAATGAATCTTTTGCAACGTCGGCGCGCAATAAAAGATGTAGTAGATGCCCGACACAAACGTGCCCGCGGTCACGATAACGATCCCCAGCAGGTCCAACTGGTGCCAGAAGCGCTCGACTGGCTGCGAGTGTGCGCTGAGCAGGTGAAACGCGGCGCTCAGCAGCAGACAGGCCTCGGCGCAGCAAAAGAATACGGCAAACACGGCGTACTCGCCGGCGGCGACGTCGTCGAAGCGCGACTGCGGGAGGAAGCCGGCGATGACGATGACGGCGACGAGGAGGAGAAGCAGGGCGCCGAGCAGGTGCGTGTAGACGTTGCAGGTCTCGTTGTGCAGGAAGGTGAGGCTGGTGAGGAGGGCGCGATAGTCGGGCGTTTCGCGACGGTAGCCGCTGAGGATGAACTTGTTGTCTTGCTGCCAGTCAGAAATCTCGTACCAGGAGACGGTTCGGCCGGTGGTGGGAGGCGGTGGCGGGGGCGGCGCGGGGGGCTGCATGGGGGGGAGGGATTTGACACGTCGTTGCTTGACGTATACCGGCGACATTATGTTGGAAAGAGAAAGAGAGAGGAAGAAGAGAAGATGGTAATGAAGGAAGTCTATGCGTGGTGCTGGGTGAAGAGGGTCGGGACAATGAAAGGCGGTTGGGCGGGCGCAAATAGCAGCCCCAACCAGACCCTCGGTTGGTTCAAGCTGCACTGAGAGGATATTTTCCCGCTAGGCAGCCATGTATGAATGCTGATTGATCTGTTCTTCTTTGTGGAATCTTATCTTTGGCGGGTAGGGAAGGTTGGCTTGCCCAGACACCAGACCGTGGATCGCGATGGGACCCGGAAGACGACGAGGCTGCTTTGACGTCTATATTTAACGTGACTGGGGATACAGCGGCTACATTGAGAACTGCGAGAGAAAACAGCAGGGCGGCTTCTGTCCGCAGTCTCTGTGATGCACCTTCAAGTCGAGTCTAACGGAAGAGGTAACACGTCACTGGACAACCTGAGGAATGCATCTCAGCGGGCTCAAATTGCCACGAATTAAAACATCACTTTTCAGTTTTACTTTCAAAGGGGTTTTACAAATCCCTCAAATTCTACGCGCTGATGGTCGACGAAACCAACTGGCTGATGTGGGAAGCTGTGTTACTCTGCGTTACCCTGTGTAACCTATGCGTTTTTTTCTTTGACAGCAAGCCACTCACAGACCCAAGTTGGCAGCATTCTAATTAAACTTATACAGAGTTGTTGGAAAGACGTAACACAGTATAAAGAGGACAAGCTTGGCTTTTCTCAATGCCTGACCAAGTTACACACTTGTGCAAGACAACCACTGAGCATGGCCCTGGACAGACGAGGAGCTGGAACAAGACGTCGGCATGTACAATAGCTGAGATGTTCTTGATTACTCCAGTTGCTTGTTTCTAAATTTGTCTGTAACCTCCGAGGGAATACATCTGGGGCAACAGACTGCATGATTCGTGTCTTGTAGCGCTCGTGTTACTTTTCAAAGGTGACTGTCAGTTGCCGTATCCTAACGGCGCCTGGCTAAAGTCAGAAAGTTAATGTTGTACGTCTAAGTGGCAAATTCTCTCTTTCTATTGTTTCCTTCATTGTCATAAGTACCGCTCAGGCCGGCCCAGAGCAGTCCTCTTCATTGCAGACTGCAAAGCTTTAAAGTCAACAAGATCAGCATTTTCCGCACCAAAAAAACAAGAGGGAGAGAGAAACTACCATCTACTACAAATCCTCATTTATGCGACATTTGTTACCACAATGGAGTCGCGTTCCTATCACGGCGTCTTTCTTCAGGAAAATCCAGACCGACCATCAAAGTGCATGCGAAGCAATGCTCAGATCTCTTTGCAAAATGTGCCGCCACACCTAATATTGCACCGCACCCTGCTTTGATAGAAGACGAGTGGAGAAAGTTCAAAAATTGGGCCAAGGAAAGCGCTGTATTTGGCACTCTTGACGTCTGTTTGGATCGTCTGCTGGAGAACAGCCCAACGTTGGTGAAAAACGTTCATGAGTGCTTGGATGTCATCCGCTGCGCCTTAGAATATTGTAAGTAGCCGCATAACTCTCCAGATGCTTTTAAAGAGTCGTTTACTAATACGAGTTCTCACGGCAGTGAAGCCCATCACCGACTGGCCACCGCGCCCTCCAGCCAAGAAAAGACGCCCTTCTGACCGCACGGAGGCGACTGGCACGGATGATGGTTCGACTGATTCGGACAGTGACGAGGACAAAACTAAGAAGAGCGTTGTTCTAATCAACGAAACCATTGGTGAGGCCATTTCGCTGCTCGTCTATTGGTGTAGTCTTTTGGAGAAGCCTGTAAAGACCAAAAGGCCCGAAACGATGGAGGCATTCGAGCAAGACAAAGTGGCAAACGATTCACTTACGAAACTTCGTCTCGAAACTGGGTCATACATTAGCTCCAGATTTCCCAAGATACTGGAGCATCTTCCCTCTCGGCTGGTCGATGCCAACGCCGAGCGATATATACGGTTGTCGATGCAAAGGGCAGAGCACCGCTGTATTGACAAAGAATCCTCCAGCGGCGCAAGCCCTCCGGGGTCAAACGCGAGCGAGTGTCCATGCTGTGGCGTGATGCTTAACCTCACGCGATCTGGATCATGGAAGTAAGCAAATGCACCACATGTTGTATACCAAGAGATTATGAAGCTTACGAAAACCAGGAACCACATCATGAAGGATTTAGAGCCGTTTGTCTGTATCGCTCTGAGTTGCTCGGCGATGACGTTTGCGACAGTGGATGACTGGGTCGGCCACATGCGCCATTCTCACGAGTACGTATGGGAAGGCAAAGACTGGTCTCAAGACGCATTCGGCTACAAGCGGCTTGTCGAGTTTAGTGACAAGGCTGGTACGAAGCGCAAGGCTGATGAGATGCTCATGGGCGACGTGCGTGACGGTGGCGGGCGACCACCTTCTAAAAATCTTCATGTGTGTCCCTTTGGCGACGGCTTTACGACTATGCAGGTAGGAAAAGAATCCTGCAGTGAAGTGTTTGCGGATACAATTCTTCAAACTCATATTGCTACGCATATGCAGGAAATTGCGTTGCTGGCACTGCAGAAACTTTCTGCCCACGACGACGAGACCTTTGGAGGGATGGTTCGCGACTGGGTATCGGAGGTTTTTGAGACCAGTGATGCGCTTCAATCCATCGATTCGGGTGAAAAGGCTGCTGAAGTCGAACAAAAGGCGGCGAACAATGTGCCAAAGGCTTTTCCCTCGGCGAAAAGGGGGCCCCAATGGGATGACAGAGACTCAACGAGAATGCCGGTGCTGCATCGCGCAGTGCGAGATGGTGACGAGCCCATGGTTCGGACATTTATAGACGACGGCGCCGACTTGGGCAGCAAGACAGAACGTGGAAGGACACCATTGCACTACGCTGCCATGTCCAAGAACCTTGAAATGGTGAGTCTTCTGCTGAGCAAGGGCACGGGTGATATGCCGATGCGTAAAGATGACCTTGGCCAAACACCCTTGCATTACGCAGCGAAGGAAGGCTTTGTCGATGGCATACATCTGTTGGCTGGCTACAGGCTAGATATGGTCGACAATTCTGGGCTCTCGCCATTCCTTTGGGCCGTCATTGCTGGCAAAGACGACGCAGTGAGAAAGTTTCTGTCGCTTGGTGTCGATGTCAACAGCTGCTGTAAGAAGGGAAAATCGGCCCTAGGCTGGGCAGCCGGCCTGGGGCATTTGTCTATTGCTAAATTGCTGCTGAAAAACATGGCAGAGGTCCAGCCATGGGGCAAACAGAAGCAGTGGACGCCGTTGGAAGAGGCAGCAGCGAGTGGTCATCCAGAGTTGGTACGACTGCTGCTGGAAAACGGCTCCCCAGTAAACGACCGCCGTGGACATATGTACTCTTGGAGAGCATTGCACTGGGCAGCCGAGGAAGGCCATCTGGAAGTTGTTGATCTACTGTTATCACAAGACGGTGTCGATGCCCATGTGCAAGGTACAGGTTACGCTACGGCGCTTCATTGTGCTGCGAACGGAGGGAGCGCCGAGGTGACGAAGAGGTTACTCAGGGCCGGGCTCAACCCTCTCGGGTCGTCTGGCCGCCCTTGGATACCACTTTATCACGCTGCTTTCATGGGGCATTTTAATCTCGTGAAGGCTCTTCTGGCGGACGGGAGAGTATCTACATCTATAACTATGTGGGTGGCACTTCATCTAGCAGTTGACGGTCGGCATGCGGATATCGTCGAGCTTTTGCTGGATCATTATGCTGGATCCGAGTCTCTCTGCCTCAAGGATAAGTCCGGTTGTACCGCAGAGGATTGGCTGAGACTCGGTAGGAGATGGTCAAGATGTTGCGGAGCATTCACCGGGCTACGACAGGCTGCTCGAAACGGCTACACTGCCGTGGTCGAGTTCCTCTTGGAGCAGGGCGTCTCGGTCAACGGCACGGACTCGGGAAATAGGACTGCGCTGTACCACGCCGCAATGAAAGGCAGAATTGAGATGGTGGACCTTTTGTTGAAGCACAAGGCAGATGCCAACGTGCTTCCGACAAGGCAGTGGGAATGGAGGGACTGTATTACCAATGAGCAGGTTCTGAAACGGCTTGAAGCAGCTGTTGACCCAAAGGCTGTCGCCGAGAAGAAGCAAAGGCGGAAAGAATCGGAGGAGAGGACCAGAAAGGCCCTCGAGGCCGCAGGTGAATCCCAGTTCCTTGACAGCAGCGATGAAGGGTGGTGATGGCTCGGAGCCGGATGGAACCTCGGCCGAGGCGGGCGTTGCGCTCGGGGACAATCATGGGCGCACAACTTGTAAAGGACGAGACGGATGGGAAATTGGAAGGAATTTAGGAGCAAAGTGATTTATAGATGCCTGAATTTGAGAAATTTTAATGTGCGTGTTTGGCGGGATTAACCTGGTGGGAGGAAGAATTGGACAGGCAGCCCAACAGGCTAGATCGGGCATTGATTCAACGATGCAGAGGCTTTTTAGTGGATATTTATTCCCAACATACCTAGTAGGTTCTTTTACACCAACGAATTATCCCTGCCAAAGATGTGCCTCGGTTGAGGCCAGGCGGGCATGCTTGAGGTACTAGGTAGGCAAGGTAGCGGCGGACCCTTTCCATGGCCCGCTCCGGCTTGTCTCTGCATGCCGCGATTACGTGCAGCCTAGCTCGACACAACGACTGCCGACTTGGTCCATCTCCGCCACTATTTCTCTTCAGCATGCCTCTTTTCCATCATCATCCCTAGCCAAGCGCCTCATATTTCGACCTTTTCTCCCTACCGAACCCTACAGCGACCCTGCCCGACATGGACTCGCAAGGCGGCAGCTCCAAAGCTGGCCATCTCTGCGTCCTCGTCCACGGAGTACGTCATCGGCTGACCGAGCTTCCACCTATCACCACCCCTACTGACTTTACTTGCGCAACCACAGCTATGGGGAAACCCTCAACACATGCGCAATATTGCCAAGTGCCTCCGCGACCAGTACTCCCGCGACGAGCTCTACCTGCTGCTCGCCAAGCGCAACACGGGCAGCTTCACCTACGACGGCATCGAGCGCGGCGGCGAGCGCGTGTGCGCCGAGATTGAGGAGGAGTTGCGCGCCATCGAGGCGGCCGGCGGCAAAATCACCAAGCTCAGCATCATCGGCTACTCGCTCGGCGGGCTGGTCTCGCGCTACACGGTCGGCCTGCTGTACGCCAAGGGCCTCCTCGACGGGATGGAGTGCATGGTACGACACCACTTTACGACTTTACATGACGGGACATCCTTGCTGACTTGAGCTTCTGCAGAACTTTTGCACGTTTGCCAGCCCGCACCTCGGCGTCCGAACCCCCCTCCGCGGCTGGCACAACCACGTCTGGAACGTCGTCGGCGCCCGCACGCTCTCCATGTCCGGCCAGCAGCTCTTCACGACCGACCGCTTCCGCGACACCGACCGCCCGCTGCTGCAAGTCATGGCCGACCCGCAGTCCATCTTCGCCTCGGGCCTGCGCCGCTTCCGCCGGCGCACGCTCTACGCCAACATCACCAACGACAAGAGCGCCGTCTACTACACGACGTGCATCCAAAAGACGGACCCGTACCGCGACCTCGACCTCGTCCGGCCCAACTTTGTGCCCGGCCGCGCCGAGGTCCTGCTCGACCCGGACACGCCCTTTTTCCCGCGGCCCAAGCTGGCGGGAGCGGCCGCATCGGGGGTCTGGGGCCGCTGCGTCAAGTGGCTGCGCAGGCTGCCGCTGGCGCTCGCGGTGGCGGTGTTTGTGCCGGTGGGCGTGGCGGCGTTTTTGGTCAACTCGGTGATTCAGAACGTGCGCAGCTCGCAGCGCATACGGCTGCACGAGCGCGGCGAGCTGGGCGTCAGCACGGACGAGTACCGCGTGCCGCTGCTCATCAAGGAGCTGCGCGGCGAGGTGGAGTCGGCGTACGAGGCGCTGAATAGCTCGCAGCAGCAGGAGTTTCTCGGCGCGGGCGACGAGGAGGATGACGAGGAGGATGTGGCGATGAATGCGGAAGATAGGAGGCTGTTGACGAGGGAGCGCAGGCTGTCGCAGCCGTCGCAGCCGACGCTGGCGCTGGCGCCGTGTCAGTTTGACATGATTCGCAACTTGGATGCGCTGGGATGGCGCAAGTATCCGGTGTGGATTCATAACACGGGGCATTCGCACGGGGCGATTATTGCAAGGATTGATAAGAGGAGGTATGATGAGGGGTTCATCGTGCTGGGTCACTATGCCGAGGAGGAGTTTTTGCTGTAGGGTGGGGGTTTAATTGGGTTTATTTTGCAAGCGTTTTTTCTCATTGTTTTCTGGATATATATACATGTGTGCCATGCTTGCACAATGAATAGAATGTACTTTTAATACATGGAAAACTGCGTGTAGCAGTGGAAAGTGCGTCGAGCATGTAAAACTGGTATCAGATGAGTCGCATGTATGATTGCCGTGCTTGCCGCGAAATCATTGACAGCTGTGCGAGGCCAATAATGGTTCATTTCAAAACTAATATTGGAAATTAAGGTAATAAATTCCAGCCAGCCGTATTACAACGCATCACTCACTAGTAGATGCACCCGTCACAAAGCACCATCAGCACCTAGCTTGTTAGCGTGGATGGTGATGCAATAGAGTCGGCCACTCGCTTCCCTGCAGCAGGAGGATTCGAGTGCATAAAGTACGGCTGTGAATAATTTCTACTAATCTGAACACATTCAAACACTAGTCATGGCCTGCTTCATACCTCCCTGGCCAAGATGTTGGCGCATGCAGATGCACGGTCTGACCACCGTCTCGACCATGTCGTCTCATTTCCAGCAACGAATCACGTGTCGCTGCCCAACCCCGGACAGTTTGCCCCGCAGCGCAAGCCAATCAATAGTGTTGACAGTCTGCCCCACCCGCTGCAGCCAATCAGAACCCCCTCCATTTGGCAGCCAGGAGAAAATTCGCCTCTGCCAGCTGCAATTGGCATCAACCTCCTCCTGCTGCCTCTTCTCTCCCCTTCTGCAGAGGTCTTGGGAGCACACCACCCTCCATCTCCCCCTCCCGTCTATTTTCCCTCCATCATCTCTCGCAGTCCGTCATCCTCTGCGTTCTTTTGATACTCTTTTCTTCACCTCTGTCGATTTTACTTGATCATCTTGCGGACTCTCTGCTGGTCTCGTGATTTTTCCTTTTTCCTTCCATGGGCTGTCCCGACTGAGCCGAACCTGCTCAACGGCACCGCAGCAACACAGCAACACCACACCGACACGCGCCAACGCACCAATTTCGCACAGCTTGCTCCCTCGCACCGGTGGCGGGAGCAATTGACACGAAGCCTCCGACAAGATGGTACTCCAACACTCCACCAACCACACCTACTCGCATCCCTTCCCGACCGTCACGCTCGCCTACTTCCTCCGCTACTCGTCGCCCAACCTCAATCCGTTCGCGGCGCATGTCCTTAGCACCGACACCATCTCCAGCCATGTCGACCCTGCCACCCAACGACTGCACACGACGCGCATCCACCTGAAGAAGAGCCGCATGCCGGGCGCCGTGTACAAGCTGCTGCCGGCGAGCGTCACCGGCGGCGGTGCGGGCGACAAGGCGTCGTACATTCTCGAGACGAGCGTCGTTGACATCAAGGAGGGCTGGATGCGCACCGAGAGCCGCAACCTCAACTTTACCGGCGTGCTCTCCGTCGTCGAGAAGCAGGACTTTAGCGTGCCCAACGACCGCGCGCCTACATTGGAAACGGACGTCAAGACGTCGGTAATTTTCAAGTCGCGGCTGGGGGAGAAGCTTCGCGGCAAGCTCGGGCAGGCGACGGCGGAAGACGGCTGGTTCTCGGGCATCATGGGCGGCTGGGGCGCCAAGGGCATCCAGCGCAGCATCGAGACGATGGCGTCGACCAAGACGCAGGCGCAGCTGGGCAAGAGCCGCGACGGCATGAAGATGGTGCTGGAGCGCATCCGCAACAACGGCGTGCTGGGCGTTCTCGAGGCCATTCGTCGTGAGCGGCAGCGTCAGCAGCTGGCCATGTAGACGAGCACTACCTCCACATGTATAACTTGACGACGCGGCACCACCGGAAAATCCGGCAGTGTCCGCACGGCTGTTGACGACGTCATCGGCCTTTATGACGGATCATGTATCCATATTGTACATCACCCCCCTTTTCTGTTTAAGCATGGCGTCTCTATTCCTTTTTTTCATGTCACGGTGTTTGGCAATGTGGAGGAGGATTGGAGGAGGACTACTAGGCGGGCCATAGGGACCGGCCACAGCAGCTGGAACCCCATGTATAGCTGCAGCATGCAGTGTGCAGCATCCCCCTCTTGTATTGAGTATAGGAAAAAAGCAAAAAAGTATCTAGGAATGAATTGAAGGAGTTTATGTGAACACGTGGAGCGGCCGAAGAGGGCTGTTGTAACTTGTGAACTGCCGTGACGGCCAGGCCAGAGCATTTTATCAATGAGCCATCGGAACCTTTGCATCTTCGTCGGCAACAGAGAGGATGCTTTGCTGGGAGCGGTGGATGAAGGAGGGGCAATTCCGGAGAACAAGATCCCTAATAAGGCTGAAAGTCATCTATGTAGTCGACGTACGACCCCGCGAAGTCACACAAACCTGCCACAGAAATCCTGCCCCGCTCACCACAGCGTAACTGCATCACTGCCTTGAAGCATCACCAACCTCACATCTTATACTAATTCAAGTGCACCTCTAGCCACCTGCTGATTTTATCCTCATCAATTCTAAGGGCCTTTACCCCGGTCGTCAGGAAGGGGGCCGCACCAGTTCTACCAAGCTCAACACCTCATTGCCCACCGGCGGATGAGAATGGCGTCTTCATATAGCACCGACTTCTTCATCAGCCCTGATGGACTGAGCAAAAATTTGGTTCTTAATCGCTCTCTTAAGAGCCTGGATGGCAATATTCGCTCCGTTGTCAGCGGCTTTGTCCACCCAGGTCACCATTCAATCCAGATGGCTGGACGAGTCGCCCGCAGCCGCCCACTTCCCAACGACCAACGTGCCCTCGATCGCGCTCTCTACCCATTTACCAGCCTCCCGCGGCACGATTCCCCGGGTGCGTGGCACGTCTCCAAGCCTTTCGAGGCGCAGCGTGTCCATCTGTTCCTGATGGCCGAGGCGGCGGACCTGAGCAAGCAGAAGAACTGGGCTCAGGTCCTAGCTGTTGCCCAGATTTGCGTGGATGGCTCGTCAGTCTATCGGGAAAAGCTCGCATCGCTCTGCTGCCACGTGAGCCAGGTTTTTACTTTACAGCCGACACGCCTCTATGTCCACGCCCTCTACATCCGGGGCTCTACGCTGGAGCTCTGGGTATTTGACCGGGCGGGCATGTATTGTGCTGACACCTTCGACATCCATGCAGACCCTAACAAATACATCGCTCTCGTTTTTGGCTACATGTTTATGGATTCTGAGGATCTGGGGTCCTTTAGCATCACCCAGCCGGATACTACTAGAGCGGACTACACAAGAACCACCTTTGTCCCCAAATCCAAGCACTTTGATTCTCCGGCTGTGGCGATACCGTTTAGTGACAAGCCGTTCGTGCGGGTCATGGGAATTGTTGGAAGCGGCATGGTCTGCTACCACGCACAGGAGCACAGCGAAAAGCCTAACCGGGTCGTCAAACTCAAGTGGCGAGTTACTGACGACATGCCAGAGGAGCGGCCTCTCCAAAAAGCCCGCACTCGCAATGTCTGGGGTATCGTCAGGCTCGAGCACCACGGCGAGCTGCAATACACGGCGGAGCTCCGGAAAGGGATGGAATTCGGACCCCCACTGAAGCTGATTGTGCGGGAGGCGGGCGATCCTCTCGATACGGACACCGGTGGCTTCAAGTCGCACACCACATCGGCTGGCAAAGATTATGGCATCAGCCATCGTGTGCTCTGCTTTCACGTCCTGTCCCCCCTCGGCCGTGGTCTGTCCACCTTTCAGACGCGGGAGGAGCTTCTCCAGGCCCTCCGAGACGCCATCAAAGGCCACCGGTCCCTTTTACAGGACGCTCGGATCCTCCACCGGGACGTTTCCGAGGATAACCTTGTCATTGTCGACGATACTTCAGAGAATAGCCCCAAGGGTATCCTGATCGATCTCGATTCGGCGCTCGACTTGGAGGCTGGGCCTACGCGCCGTCAGATCACCGGCACCCGCGCCTTCATGGCGATTGGCATACTCCGGGAGCGGCCGCACACGTATCGGCACGACTTGGAGTCGTTCTTCTACGTGTTCCTCAGCACGGTCATCGCGAATGGGAACTTTGAGCTTCCGGAAGACAGCAAGCTGCACGACTGGAGCCGGGGCACCTGGCGGGACTCGGCGCTGAAAAAGGCGCACTTTATGGAGAAGAGCAACTTTACGTATATCCTGAACGAGTTCCCGGAAGAGCATGAGAGCCTGAAGTCGCTGGCAGAGGAGCTTCGCGACATCCTCTTCCCGATGGAGGACGATGAGATCTTCACTGGCACGGACCGCGAGGCGGAGAATCGCATCTACAATGGCATGATCGGGGCGTTTGAGTGGGCGATTCTGCAAGAGAGACGCAGGGCAAAGGGAGGCGAGGCAGCATGAGAAGGAAAGGGTGCAACGGTCGTGGTAGCTTTGCGATGGGCTGGAGGGAGAGGCAGAGAGGACTTGGTACGCTTAACTGGAGCGCCGAAAGAGTGCATATGCACATTGTTGGTCTAAGCCTTGACCTGGAGACTTCACGCGAGTTTTGACTTGTAGGCTATACCCTCTATTCAGAATAACGGATAGGCGCCACTGGTGAAGTACAACGCCGGCAATGCTGTGTGCGGCTTGAACACATAGCTTAGTGAAACGGGTACTAGGACAGACTATTTGCTTTTTTAGAAGATCCACTAATATATATAGCCTCCGAATCTCATTCCATGTTAACCCCGTGAGACTCCGTTCGTCAAGGTTCCAACCACTACCACTCAAGGGGCCAGATATTTGCTGTTGCGCGGCCTTCCGAACGTCCACCTGTTGCCAGATATAAGATGGTAGGAGACTAAAGGTTATTTAAATAGATAATTTAAGGAGGGCTTAATACGTTTTTCTAGCAGGCAATAATAGTATTTCGTCCTACGTGAGCGTGGGTGGATTTTATACTTGACCAAGTACGCATAGTATGTGGCTAGTCTAACGTCAGCTAGGCATTTCAGCCAGCCACAGTGGTATATATATATGCATCTCATCACTTATTTACCAACGGGCCAACCAAGCCACACGCTTCGACCGGATGCAACTCTTATCATGCCGGCGTCTGAGACAAACCTAATGTCTATGAATTTAAGACACTACGTAATCAATCAAAACGTAACTACTAATTAACTTACTATTAGTTAACCTTGCAGCTATTAATCGACCTTCTAGCCGTTGATTAACCTTCTTAGCTGTTGATTTACTGGCTGGCTTAAAAATGGCCTCTAAGAGGCACCTGCAACGCATTTGCAGGGGATAATACTCACCGCCTTTAAGAGAAACTCTACTTCGACTTGGGATTCACGCACTTTCGACTTGGGATTTATTATTGTTATTATTATTATTATTACTATGGGCTCGGCTAGCGCCAGCTACAGGGAGTCGTGCAGCGATCAGCACACCGCTGTGCATGGGTACGCGCTACATGTACGAAGCACGGCTGTACTAGATAAGTAACTGTACTCGGTACTGAGTATTTTGTATTTCAGCTCGCTACATGACGACGCATCCGCGAGAAATGTCTCACGGCAATGGACAGGACATGCAAGTTGTCTGACATGTCTGACACCTGCAACAAGCAGGCCAGAGGAAGGCTCGGTCGCCGGGTATATAAGACGGATGCGTCCATTGCCCCCGGACATGTTGAGTATAGGCATCCCACATCCATCTCTTTACCAATCTTTTGCCGATAAACTGAATCAATATGCGCGTTCCCCTCCGCCGCACTCCTAGAATGACGTCGACAGAGGTGCTCGTCAGTGCCGACGACGAGTGGTCACCGCTCAAGTCCGTCATCGTCGGCCGGGCAGAGCACTCGTGCTATCCCAGTGAGCCGCGATACCTGACCAAGGCGTATGTGCCGCCCGAGTTCCTGGACCGGTTCCGGCCGCACCACCCCTTCCCGGCGGAGGTTGTGGAAAAGGCGCAGCAGGAGCTCGATACGTTTGCCGAGGTGCTGCGGCAGCATGGCGTGACCGTGTACCGGCCAGACGAGGTGGACTGGCTCAAGCACGGCGGGTACACGGGCGCGATGCCGCGCGACCGGCTGCTGACGGTGGGCAACCTGCTCATCGAGTCCATCCCCGCATGGGGCTGTCGGCAGCGCGAGGTCGAGCTGGCGTACAGCACCATCCTCAGCAGCCTACAGCACCCCGAGGGGGCGAGCTGGCGCGTGTTTCGGCAGCCGGTCCTGCATGGCGGCGACACCATCTACGACGGCAAGGAGGAGGAAACGTTTGACCCAAAGCAGGACTGGGCCATTAGCAACAACCGGCCGGCCTTTGACGCGGCCGACTTTATGCGCTTCGGTAAGCACATTGTCGGGCAAATCAGCCACGTCACCAACCAAAAGGGCATCGACTACCTACGCGCGGTGTTGCCCCCAGGGTACACGGTAGAGCTCATCAAGCCGACCTACGGGAGCGTGTTGCACATTGACACGACCATCCTGGCGCTGCGCAAGGGCGTGCTTGTGTACAACCCAACCTACATTGGGGAAGAGGCGCTGCGCGCGCTCAAGGCGTTTGAGGGCTGGGAGCTGCACGCGTACCCGTATACGCCGCCGGTTGTCGGCCTGCCCACCGGCGGTCCGGACCAGCCGATGGCGTCGCGCTGGCTGGCGCTCAACGTGCTGAGCCTGGACGACAAGACCGTTTTCGTCGAGGCCCATGCGACCGAGTTTGCGCAGTGGATCAAGGAAAAGTTTGACATGGACTCCATCATGCTGCCGTTTCAGCACGTGAATAGCATCGGTGGCTCGTTTCACTGCGCGACGGTGGACTTGGTGCGAGGATAGGCGTGTGTGGATGATTGGTGCCTGGTTCCAAATGGTTCTGGAGCATGTCAAGGGCGAGATGCTCGCGTCCTCGGCCCTGTCGTGTGTTGTTTGTTCAACGTCGTCCAACGTAAGGCAAGGCGTCGGGAAGATGATATACATACTCTAGGTAATACATTCATTCATTCATTCATCCAGTTTATCCCGTTTATAAGAGAATTTTAAGAGGGCAAGTATAGTACGTCATTGACTCTGTCAGGCATTTTTGCCAACAAGTCGCGCGCTTACAGCAGCGCCTTCACAATAGACATGAATGTTGAAAATTCAAGCATTCTATTTAGGCTAAGCTATGCATAATATCCAGGGCTTCGCTGTAAACAACCAGTCCCGGCCTTTACGGTACAGCGACGGGCAAGGAGAACCAGGCCAAGACAAAAAGAAACGCAAAAGCAGCAATGATGGCGTATCTGAGCCTCGCAGGGTGGTTCTGCCGCACATTGTTGACCTTTAACGTCGCTTCCTGTGCCAGCGCCTTGAGGGTCTCGCTGCCGAGCTTGTAGTAGACCAGGCCGCCCAGCGCGATGGAGTAGCCGGCGAATTGCTGGCCGGTGACGGGGTCGCCGAAAAGCACAATCGACGAGACCACGAGCAGTATATCCTTGAGGATACCCGACATGGTCAGGACAACGGCAGACGTCTTGCCAATCTGAGGAGGGTTAGCGGCATCAGCGGAGCGCAGACAAGGAGGCAACGTACCAGGAGAACGGTCGAGACGTTGAGAAGAAAGGCGACAATGGCATTGACGAGGAATAACGGGATGCCGACACTGGCGAAATCGGCAAGCGTCATGCGCGGGACCTCGACGACGGCCATCAAGGCGCCGTTGATGACGGCACAGGCTGGGGCGTAGTAGTAGAGCGACACCATCGGGTCCATCTTGAACTCGGGTGAGCTGAGCAGTCTCTGGACCATGACGAGCCGCAGGGCCTCGAAGATGATGCCACAGACCTGGACTGGAGCCGTGTTAGGTGGTGTGGAGCAGCGAGACATGTCCAATACTTACATAGAAACCCCAAGGCGTGGAATTTAATCTCGCCAAAGGAGGCGATGACGACTCCAAGCACAATCAGAGACACGTTTCCGAGGACCTTGAAGTTTGGCGGCACAATCTTGAATGCCCAGGTCGCCAGAAGCGTCACGACTGCGTTGGAAGCCTGCGAACAAATTAGTTGCGCTCGACTAATCAACGGTAGCTGCATACCTTGAGCATCTGGATAAAGGAGACGCTGAGGTAGAGATAGGCCAGATTGCCGCCAATCAGACTGAGGCTGAAGAGGATGACAATGGGCAGAATGGCACGCTTGTACGTGTCAAAATCCATCGGCACGTTGTGTCGGGAATCCAGCAGGGTCGTGTAGCGCGCCATGAGCTGCGTCATGGCCGCGGCAAACGTCATGTGCCATGTTGTGAGGAAGAGAGCTGGTCACGGTCAGTGCACGTTGATTAACATGTGCGGTGAAGAAGACTGACGAAAGCCTGCAGTTTGTTAGCGAAATATGCGGTTTATGAGAATTTCAGAGGGCTGACGCACGGAAATTTGCAGAGGCAAGAACCCATTTGTTGAAGAGAATGACGCCTGAGCTGGTGGCTATCCAGAACCTGCGACGGTGAGTGAGTTTAGCGGAACGCGGTGGCGGGTAGTCGAGGCACGTACGCAATGTAGAATGCAGGATGTAGCTGCTCTATGATGAAATTGTGCTGTTTCGGCGGCGGCGGCGGCGCGGCCTCGGTCTTGAAGCTCCCGGCCTCGAGATCGCGATGCTGCTTGGGCTCCTCTGGCGTCGCCATTCCGTAACGTTGATGCGCGCACAGCCAGCTAGCGCCCGATTATCAACTTCAGAAAGACAAAAAAAAATGAGCCGCGGGTAGGCAGCTACAGAGGCTGCGCCGACATTTGGGTGTGAATGGGCTGGTGTATTAGGTCAGGTAGGGAAAAGGAGAGTTGTCAATCTGTCAAAACTCAACTGACGCAGTTGGCGGCCCCCATTGGACGCCTCCTGGCTAACAGTGGCCCACAGTAATCCTAGGAATACTTTGCGATGGAATGTAAGGATTTCTTAAAGAAAAAGGGTGCAAATAAACTAAAAGGCGGAGCAAAAACTGCTTTATTTAATTAGTAAAGCTACTTGGCTTGGGAGAGGCATGGTGATGAGTCTCTCTCAGAGGGCCGAGAGACTTGTCGCGTCGCATGGTGATGAATCTGCGTCTTGCCACGTCGCGCTAAATGAATACATATTCGGACAAACATCAATACCAAGGAGAACTGCTGCTATAATCGGCCCAAGATCATGGTCTGTAAATAGCCCTCTTTACCGGACCGCAGCCCGGTAGCAAGCGCGTGAGTACAACGGGCAGAAAACCTTGCAGGGTCGACTATTACAGGTGTAGGGTGGCAGTACACGACTTTTCACTGGCAGTAAATCGTCAAGCAAAAATACACAAAAATATTTCTCGATTTAAGCATCATCCTTGGAGTTACTCTACACAAAATGACGTGATGACTCTCTGTACTATGCTGTAGCGAGATCAAACTTGTTGACGAAACTATTCCCTCGGACAACGCCGGTGATTGCCATGGATGACCTGCGACATGAGCCAACACAAAAAGCCAACTACAACTGTGACACTGAGCCAGCATATATATGCTGTTAAAATTTGCATAATCGTGCCATGGAACCTGTGGATTCTCATCTTCAAATAGTCACCATAGATATGCCATTGACAACTTTTCGCACAATCGCGCCATGGAACCCGTGGAATCTTGGGCGTCTTGGTGTGCTTCACTACCAACCGAGCGCGCATGAGGCCATCACCACATGAAACTCCTCTCCTCCCGCGCAAATAATCTATATGCACTCTCTCAAACCAGCCGCCATCAAGCTGTGACAAGCTCAGTACGAGGCCGCTGCCACGGCACGTCCATAGTCACGCGGATGCGCCCGAACAGCGCTCAGCGTCCTTTTTCTCTTTGCATCAAACACATCTCGGCCAACTATTGGTTTCATGATCCTCCACGCGCCCGCACTTTGCCTCTTATCGACAAACTTGGCATTGCAGTTGGACGGAACCATGAACCCGTTCAGCGGAAGAGCACGTCAATGCGCTCGCTCATCCGAAACGCGAAACGGAATCCCCCCCCTCCTCCTTTGCAGGTTCACGGGTTTTTAGTTGAAACCGTGTCGAACGGTTTAGCACAGATTGGGGGCAAAAAAAAAAAAAAAAAATCAGGGGACAAAAAAGAACAAGGCGTGCCTGGTTTTGAATTTTTTGTTTGGAAAACGCATGGAGGAGATCGGAAGAGGGGCCGTGATGGCGGCAGGGCTGAGCTGGAACATGAGCGTCACGAGCGGGCAGATTCAACCCAGCAATGCCAAAAATAAATCCAGAAAAAGAGAAAAATCGGCTGTTCGTGAGAGTAGGTCTACAGTATATATATATCAATACATTTTCATCCGCCTCGCACGAGGCAACTCTACGGTCGCTCACCTCGGCCAACGGGCGACAGACGGAGAATATCCGCCCTGTTTCAGAAAGCCCGCGTGGCTTGCATCGCCAAAACAGTCCTTGCGCTGCGGGGGATTGACTAGACGACGAGGGAACAGGCATCACGAAGAAGAAGAAGAAGAGCGTGTTTTAGGGTCAAGCTCCTGCAGAATGCCGCTGCAATCTCCTCAGCATCGCTGAAACGGGGGACAAGCGAAGCAGCCTGGCGGGGTTGGAGGGGCTTATTATGGGAAAAGCGTGGGTTCTGCAAGTTGGCTGGGGGAGAAAGGGACATTCAGAGTTGTGCGCCGAGAAATTCGAATGAACACACCTCACACTCCATTGGCAAGGTATCGTGGTGTATTCATGCCGACAGCGTTGTACATGCTCTTGTTAGCCGCCCAGTTCATCATACCAGCCAAGAATTGACAGCTGGACGATGGATGGGCTGGGATTTCTATATTTGGGGCCTTGGCTTGGTCCTGGCCGCCTGGTTGGACCGAGGGCGGGAGCTGGGCCGTTTAAGCGCCCGTAAGTAGCGTGGTACAGATTACAATCAGTTACTGAGTAAAAGCATTCGGCGACGGTGGCCAGGAAAGTCCCAGTACTGACGAGTAGGAGAATTTTGTAAATATCGGGGAGAAATATGCATGGACAAGTAATCCCCCGGCTTCTGGACTTGTTCTCGTCCCACACCGCATTTGTCCGGTGCATTGGGTTATTTAGATGAATAACTTGAGTGTGTCTCAATCTGACGTGCAGCACACGCCCGATTGCTGATCCGGAGGCGTAATACCGGGAGGGGGGTGTGTGATGAGTGCACCACCTTGTCCAGCAAGTCTTGGAAACCCCCCTAGGGCGTGTGTGTGTGTTTTTGTTCTATTACGGGGTTCTCATTACAAAGCCACTGCGTTCTTTCTTCCCTCGATTTCGTTGCCGTCGTGTATTGAGTTCGCTAGCACTCGGGCTTACGACAGTGTGGAATCAGCGAACCTCAGCCGTTCTTCCACCTGTACGTGTTCGGAGATATGCATTCAGTCGTTCAATCTATCGATTCCATCGTTCCATCCGTCAGATGAAAATAGAAACCTCTCCCTCCCTTCAACCATCCCCGGGAATAGTTGCCGTTGCTGAAAATGCCTCTGGAGAAGTCGCTGGGGTTGCACCAGCTATGGGACAAGCAACCGTTCCCTCCAACCATCTACTAGCAACACCAACTCGATAGTTAGCTGGCCGGGGGTTCTTGCCGTCTTTCCTATTCCATGCTAGGTTCCCTGTCCATCCTGTTGTTTTAGCGTGTCAGCCCAACCCACAACCATGTTACCGCCCATCATCCTCTTTTCCCAGCCCACCAGACCCCTCTCTCAATATAAGCTGAGGACTCTTTCAAAAAAGAGGCTGGGGGAGAGGCCTGCAGGGGGTGATTTCGAGGAGGCTCGTCAAAGTTTTATCCCAAACGTCTAGGTTCGGGAACGCCTTGACTGCCCCGTACTACTTGGAGATATAAAGGTAACCCCAGCCTCCTCGAACGACAAGAAACTAGAAACAGACAAAAAAATATCAACCACCACCACATCTTCTTCTTCTTCCTTCATTTCCCCTCTGTTATCAAAATAGCAACCAACCCGTCGAAGCTTATGCACAACGGCAGCCACTAGCCCACGCTCTTGCATACGCCCAGACTTTTCTGCAAGCGCCCTGGCGGAGTAACACACACACACCTACCCTCACACTACCACGTTATTACACTGCAGCATTCTATTCTAGGAAACGCATTCCTACTGGTCGTTACTCTCTGTGACACCTGTTTACTTGCTTGCCCTAGTTCGAGTCTTTCGCGCAGACTTATACACTTGCTTTGCCGTATACTTATACCCGAGACAATCCTCTCCCAATTCGGCTCCGATCTCATCTCAACCCATCTAAGACATACATTCTTCCTTTCCTTGTTCTTATCCTTCCTCTTACATATATCATTTTCTACTTCTCGCCTGCCATGCTCTCCAAGTCTCTTCTTCTCCTCGCCTCTGTGGCGTCCGTCCTCGCCGCCCCGGCTGCCTGTCCTGCGCCCAAGACCGTCACTCCCCAGCTGCCCTCCTCCGGCGGTGGTACGTCCTCCTCTCCCTCCCCCAATCTCCCAGTCTCCTCAACTAACACCCCTCACAGCCAAGGACCTCACCAACCCCCCCGACGGCCTCAAACTCCTGCACATTGCCCTCGGCTTCGGCATCCAAAACTACACCTGCGCCGCTGCTGGCTCCACGCCGACCGCCACCGGCGCCCTCGCCGTGCTCTACGACGCCCGGCCGCTGTACCCCCTCCAGGGCCCACGCTCCCTCGCCTCCACCGCCGACTTTGCCGTCCTCCCCGGCGACGTCCTCTCCAGCCACCCCGTGCCCCTCAACCTCGACAACACCGCCAACCGCGCCAACCCCTCCCACCCGGGCGCCTCCCTCACCGCGCCCTTCCTCGCGCCCGCCGGCCTGACCGTCGACGGCGTCGACCAGCCGCTCGCGTACCTCGGCCACCACTTCTTCACCGACAAGGGCGTGCCGGCCTTTTCGCTCGACGACGGCGCCATCTTCCTGACGTCCAAGAAGGACGAGGCGGTCGACGCGCCGGCGGATGCCGCCGTGGGGCCGGACGGTACCGGCGCGGTCGCGTGGCTCAAGCTCAGCGCCACGGCGGACGCGGTCGGCCCGGCCAAGTTTGTCTACCGCGTGTTGACGGCCGGCGGAAACTCGCACGGTTGTGTCAACGGTGCCGGCGACGACAGCACCAGCTACACTGCCACGTACTGGTTCTACGGCTAAAAAACGGCGTTGCTGCTTGACTTGACCGGCAGTCCTGGTTGCTACTAGATTTGGTTCTAGATTTGGTTCTGTCCTTCTTTTCCTTTTCACTCGCTAGATACCTTTAATGTTTCTGCCCGCTCTGTTTTCTTTACACAGGGGATTGGCAAAAAATGGGATGCGGGCATCAGTCTATTGTTTATTGCTTTCTTGTTTTATACTTGCATCACACGGCTCGTTTGGCATATAAAGGTTTACACTTTTTTCTTTTCACGTTTTCACGTCCTTGTGACGGAAACGACGTCGTCAGTCGCTAGAGTTGTACATAGCATACATTAAAATGTTTCAAGAATACTGCATCATTTGAAAGTCATCTCTTTTACTCGTGTCTCGTCCAGTCTTGTTTTTGTCTACAATCTGTTGGTGAGATCGCAGTCGCAGGCAATGGCTGGCAGCTCACTTTGCTGAAACCCGGCGCTTATCCCACGTCCAATAATATGTACGCCATTATAACCACCAACATGACGCCCACAACCTTGCGACTTGGCAGCATTCCGTGGGGAGATCATTTTTGCAATCCCATCTCTTGTCTTGGCACATCTTAGTATTCTGCCTCGTCAGCACGCCAATGCCAGCGACAGTGACCCACCATCTCAGATTCTGCACCTGGCGGCTACGGAGATTGCACGATATCCATGTCACTTTGGTTCGCCGCTCCGGGATATTCTTAGCTCATATGTAATCATTGGTCATTAAGAATCCAAAAAACTTTCAACCTTTTTCTTGCCTACACCCCCCGACAACATGCAGGCCTGGCATGCAGAGTCCAGCCAAGAGTCTTGCTTGGGGCATCCTTGGCACACCCTGACTGAAGTACAGCATCCATCTCATGCTTAGCACCTGACGTACTCCATCTATCTCATGCTGGCGTCCAGACCACCCGCCAAGTCCTGCTCGAGGCCGTTGGCGCCGCCTAGGTACTCCTGGGGACGCGGGTCCTCTGCTTTCCACTGTGTCGAGCCCTGCGGCATCGGCACCTGGCTCTGCTGCTGCTGCTGTATCTGCGTCAGGGCAGGGCCCGCCGTCGGCACGGTACGCACCATCTGGCGGAAGCGCATAACCTCGTCCAGAATCATGCGTCGCATCTCCGGCACCTCCTCGACCACCTCAAAGTCGAAGTTGAAGGTTGTGGGGCAGTCGGGCTCGTCCGAGGCGTCGTGCCAGATGTGAAGGTACGGGTGCTCCAGCGCCTGCTCGACGCTGATGCGCTCCGATGGGTCAAAGGCCAGCATCTTGTCCAGGAGGTCCAGGGCGTCGGGATTGGCGTTGGGGAACAGGCTGGGGAAGGACCGCTTGGGCATAAAAGGCAGGTTGCGGACATATTCCTGGGCGCGGGGCGAGCCGATGCGCGATAGCGTTTCCTCGTTGGGAGTACCGAGGATGTGAAGAATCTGGTTGAGCTGGTCGACGTAGTCCCTGCCCTTGAAAAAGGGACGGCCGCCGAGAAGTTCGGCAAGGATACAGCCGACAGACCACACATCAACTAGTCAAGGTTAGCATGATGATGTCACGGTACTGCATGGCCATACGCACTAGCTTTGGTGTAGCTCTGGAAGCTCAGCATAATCTCGGGGGCGCGGTACCATCGCGTGGCGACGTATTCCGTCATGTAGCCGGCATTCTCCTGGGGGTCGACAGAGAAGCCGCGGGCAAGACCAAAGTCGCAAATCTTCAGCTCGCAGTCGGCGTTGACGAGCAGGTTGCCCGGTTTCAAGTCACGGTGCAGCACGTTGGCTGAGTGGATGTACTTGAGGCCGCACAAGATCTGGTAGATGAAGGACTGGAAGTGCGCATCGGTCAAGGGCTGTCCTGAGCGAATAATGGCAGCCAGATCGCATTCCATCAGTTCTGCGGGGTGTTAGCGGGGACTTGTGCAACAGGGTGAAGCAAGAGCCAGTCTCACCTTCGTATAGGTATGTCTCGTTGAAGTCATTCGGCCGAGGAATATCCATGTCGTAGAGGCACGTAATCTGGCCGACAAATTAGCTATTGATTGGGGTATGTTGGGTCGGACGGGGTCGTACATTGCGGTGGCCGCGAAAGTGCTGGAGCAGCTTTATCTCGCGCAGCGCACGCTTGGCGAGAATCTTTTTGGAAAAGACATTGGTAACTTTTTTAATGGCAACGCCCTCGGTAGTTTGGTTGTTAACGGCGGCACTAGAAAGCAAGGGCCACGATGGTTAGCTGCGGTTGCGATGCGAGAGGGGAACAATGGCGCGGGGTACGAGGCATGTGGCCTGTTGGGAGACTCACCAAACAATGCCGTAGGCACCCTGTCCCACCTCCTTGGTGACGGTGTAGCGCTCGTCGACGATAAAGTCTTGGTTAAAGACCTTGAAGACCTTGCGTCCCTGGAGATCGCCCATGGCGGCGGGTTTGTTTGAGCGCACCGGGAGGAGGCGCGCAAAAAGGCGAGGATGCGGGGCAGAGGCTTGCCCGAGGTCTGTGAGAGCAACGGCGCGTGCGCGGGAGCAGAGCTTAACTTTGACGATGCCAGCGGGAGGAGATGCCGTTGAGAAGAAGAGAAAGTCTCACGAAGGACGAGATCAGATCAGACGCTGGGGCGAGCTAGAGAGATGGAAACGAGATGGGATGGCGGTTGGTAGCAAGATTATATAGAATATATGGAGTCGACAAGCTGGCGAGAACGAGGTGGTGGGCGGCTAGAGAGGAGACAGGCACATTCATCCTTCATCATTGGGGGGAGACATCCATTGACTGACATTGGCCAGTTTTAGAGGGCGAATGAGGGGTCATGACAGGCAGGAACCCACTAAAAAGGAGGCTCTCGTTTTTTGCTTCAGCGTATTGGCTGGTCCTCGACAGGGAATGGATGGTACGGATTCAGGGCCAACATGCACCAGAAAAGTCCCCTGTTCGCTCTAAAGTCAATGTTTACAGCGCTTCGACAAAGATGTTGTCCGTCTCCAACCAAACCTGCTCTTCCGTTTGTCACGGCTTCCTACATCTCCATCCATTCCACAAGCAACAAAGCATCATGATACATTATACATTATACCCATCGCTCATCTCCTTTCCATCTGCGGAGAACCCTCGGCATCCGTCCATCGCACTGGACGATCCCAATCCAAAGTCACCGCATCCCCTACCTAGCCGCCCAACTTCACATCTCGTCACCTCCCTCGTCGCTCTCATTGGCCACCGCGGACACTTTGCCGCCCAGCCCATGCTGACAATCCTCCTCACGGCACCCAACATGTCTTCGGCCCCTATATTAATCCCTCCTAATCCAGTCCCATGTTCTCGCCGACTGAAACAGTTGCCACGGTTCGAATCATGTCGCCTCTTTGGTCGGTCCACGCCATCCTCGTTAGGGCAGACAGTTTCGCATTCGCGGGATAGCTCCCCGGGCAGACGAGCAGCCAGCCTTCCTTGTCACGAGCCAAACCTCAAGCTCTGCTCGGCTGCCAGGACAAGAAGGTGATAAGGCCAATGCGGCGAACTTCTTTCTCGTGGCCTGCCAAACTGAGCCTCCAATGCAACCTGATCTCTCGACCCCGCAAACATCAGACCACCGCAATACTACTGTCCACGCTGCAATTTGCGCCCAGCACAAACGAAACATGTGTCCGCCTCTTCCCCACGGGATCGCTGGCTCGATTTAATGGCTTACGTACCCGAACGTGATGTCACCTATAATTATTGATAACAAACTGAATTGTTATCTCGTTACAAGATGACCAAGCGTCTGACATCCCACTACCCGCCGCTGTATTCAGCGAAGCTTGGAGTCATCCCAGGTCCAACATGTTCCAGCTCCTCCTGCCGCTAGAGCGGGTAGTTAATTATTGGATGCTCGATGCACTTGTCAGCCCCTCCCGGTAAAATCCGCGAGACATGGAAATAAGCTTGTCGCTGGCAACCTAACCTCGCAACGGTTGGCGGGGTTAACTCCGAGGCAGTGCTTGTCCCGCCATTTTGACAAACCTCGGGGTTAAATAGCGGCCACTTTTGTAAACCTTCTTCCTCTCCGGAGGCATTTCGGTTCGGCCGGCGTCCTTAATGCACGCAATATGGATACCCAAAAGAAGAAAAAGCAGAGAAATCGGAAGCCGGTCAGCTGCTGGCCATGCCGTGAGCGCAAAGTACGGTGCGACCGCTGTACACCTTGCACAACCTGCAGGCGGCGCGGCCATGTGAATTTGTGCCATGTCGAATCCCCGAAGCAATTGTCCGACCGAGATTCGCAATCCTTGTATGGACTGCCTACGCCGAGTCAACCAGAAATTGCGGAAAGTAGCCCGTGTGATTTCCCCTCGGTCCAGGTTACGTCAGGCACCGTTCAGTTCGACGCAACTGGTGTGGGCCAATCGAGCAACACATCGCAACTGACTGCATTGCTGGATGATGTATCCAAGCGCTTGAAACCAACCCATGAAACGGACGACACGACAAGGGAACGAGTCTTTCTTGGCCAGAATTGCGCGGCAAACTTTTTCCGGGCGCTCGTCGATTGTGCCTCCAATCGCGCGTTGTTACCTGGCGGCGTCTCTATTGAGTCGGCCTTTGGCCTCACAAACCGCACGACGCTGCATCCATTCGGGTCTCTCTGGTCCTATGCCGGAGATGTGTCGCTGAAAAATATTCTACAGTCGCTTCCCGCAGTGGAAGTTTGTCTCAGGTAGGCCTGCCACCACACCTTGCGTTGCTACCTCGGCTGATACATGTAATGCAACCGCTCAAACAGGTACTACCGCAATTTTGACCAAAACGTACTTCCATTTTATCCGTTTCTATTGAACGCGACAGTCTTTGAGACCCGACTATGCGATTTTTTGCAGACACTAGGTGATGAAGGCATTGCCAAGGCGCTCGAGATGGCGGCTTCAGAAGGCGCCTTTCAGGATGCGGCTTGGTATGGGGTGCTTTTTGGTGTTCTAGCATGCGGCTGCCAGTTTTACGAGAGTGAAGCAGCTAGTGACCGCTTACTCAAGGCTCGAGTCTTTGGTGCGTATAATGTCTCTGTTAATCATCATCTAACTCTTCGCGTAGTCGCTGGCGCATTCGAATGCCTACGCCTCGCAAATTTATTCGGCATGCCATCGGAATCAACGATACAAGCCCTCTTAATGATTGAGCTCGTCATTGCGAACGACGCCAACCCAGGCATGGCGTGGAGTCTAATAGGTGCGTTTCTTACCCGCCTGCTGCTGAGGTGTGTGACCTAAACCATGATCACATAGGAACCACGGCCCAAAATGCCCAATCCATCGGGTTGCATGTCAATGTGAACGAGAAACGAGAATGGGATGCCGCAATTCACCCGCTCTGGAGCGCGATTTGGTTCCTAGACTCGTCTCTATCACTTGCATTCGGGCGCAGGCCGAGCAGCTTTATCGCCGGCCTTGACCAGCACAACCTTCACATAGTCCACGGCGTGACGTTTCCTACCTTTTGTGCCTGGACTGGCGCTATCCACAAGTTGAAGTTGAACTGGCAGCTGGAGCAACTCCATGATTTGAATTCGAGCGATATATCGCCATCGACAATATCCCGCTACCTGCAGAGTCTGGCCAACCTCGAGGTGATTGCGCCGTATGGCCCTCGGAGCGCAGCTAAGCCCACCACGATTCATCGCAGAATTGAGCAGTTGGTGTCTTTGATTCACATAAATCACTGCAAGGCGGAAATACTCCGTGTCGCTGCTTTATCTTGTGCAATAGAAGCAGCCAGCCGCAGGGAGCACTTTGACGAGATGCTGCGGAGCCTGGACGGGCTCATTGCTGCGTACTGCACTTTGAAGCCTCTGTCAGCCACGATGGCCAACTCATGGCCTATACTCTACGCCACTATCAGTGCTGCTTTGATGTTGTCTGGAATTCACCGCACTTTGAATGAAGAATTACCGACCGTGGTAGCCAAGCTGACCAATGTACTTGGTGATGGTCTGCTCGAGGTGGGTGATCACCATGCGATGGGCCGCAACGCCTACGCCGATGGGCTGAAAGTGTTGCGACATTTAGCCAAGACATGACATAATTGCAGTTTCTCTGGCGAAACTCATCAAATCCAACTGCTTATACAATTTTCGTCTTACCTCTCCCTGGCATGCATGCTTGAGGGCGTCAGACAGCCGACCTGCTGTGTCGCGGCTTGGCCGGAGGCTCTCCTACTCCAATGGATGTGCGTGGCTTGGGAAACTGATGTGCAAAACGAAAATTCTTCAAAATGCCTCTCTATATTAAGCAAGAAAGATGGCATCGCAAATGCTGCCTTTTAGCCTGCGCCAGACTTATCCCCGAGTACCTGGCGTCAATCTGATGCATCACACACTATCCCCGAGGTGGCGCCCACCACGCATACTCGGTCGGAAACATCGTCATAACCCAGAGCGCTGATTTGCGAATAAATTCTCCAGAAAACATGGCTGAAGCAGAGTTTACCTGCGCCCTTGCCTGAACTGCTTGCTCTCCTCCAGCTTTCTTCCCGACATACTCTCGGGGTTAACCTAGACTCATCGTACTGCCTTTCAGGATGGACAACTATTTAATGCTCGCATGTCGCGCCCCTGACCCGGATCGTTTTCCAAATCATTATACTCTTTCACCAATACTTTAAACTTTTCTTGCCCGACTGTCATATCGAAGCTTTTCCTGGACACCCTCCACCCCAAAGCGCAATGTCGGACACTCTCACCAACGGCTGGACTGCTGTCCCCCTTGACCCGAGCAAGCTCTTTGACGGGAAGCCCTATCGTACCGTGCCTGAGCCTTTGGGCACGGAGGATATCGTCTGGCCGTCTGATGATCCGCTGGTGGCCGAGATGCAGGCGTATGCCAAGGAGCATCTGTCGCCGGAGATTTACAACCACTCCATGAGAGTGTACTATTTCGGTATGAGTCTTGTCTCTGTCCAATCCGAATTGCAGCTCAAGACCAACATACTCTCAAAGCAACCACTATCCTGAATCAGCAGTTCCCCGAGTTCGCGACCACCTTGTCCCCGGCCACGCTCGCAGTGACCTGCCTCCTCCACGATCTCGGGGTCACCGAGGCCAACATGGCAGTCACCAACATGTCGTTTGAGTTTTACGGCGGCATCAAGGCCATGAACGTCCTGGAAGGCGCCGGAGCATCGACCGACCAGGCCGCCGCCGTGTGCGAGTGCATCATCCGACATCAGGACATTGGCGTCGCGGGCAGCATCACGTTCCTCGGGCAGCTGATCCAGCTGGCGACTGTGTACGACAATGTGAGTGAGCATGCGCACCTCGCTGGGATCGACAAAATTATTCACAAGGACACGCGGGAGGCGGTTATTGCCGTGTTTCCGCGCCGCGGCTGGTTGGGGTGCTTTGCGAGGGCGCTGGTGACGGAGACGACGCGCAAGCCGTGGTGTCACACTACGCATATTCCGGGATTCGTGGACAGGATCCTTTCGAACAAGCTCATGAGGGAGTATGAGTAATGGGGGGGGGGGGGGCGATGAAATCATTTGCGCGGGAGTGATGGTGGTGGGAGATGAGTCTGGTACGGCGCACTCTGGAGATGTTATTAGACAGCCAAAGATTCGGACGAATACATTTAGATGCCTTGTGCGGAATACCTGTGATTTCCTCTTGATATGCAAATTGAAGAGTGTGATATTCAAGGCTTGCGCTTTCTCATTCGCGCTGGTAGGGTGCAATCCACATGGATGTTGGGTGTCATGGGCTGCTCTCATGAGCTGAGTGGTGAGCGGAGTGATGAGCTGAATTTGTGTCTCAAGCCTCTCCCAAGAAAGACCGTTGACCGCCCGAAGTAGAACTTACAGAAAAGGACAGGCTCGGCGCATTCCGTACCCGGATGCTGCGGGTCACTCGAGCTGCGACACAAAACTTACGCGCGCTATGTAAAGACCTTTTGTGGCATACTCGTCACATCGATCACGATCCTGTCGTCGGATGAAGAAGAATAGGTAGCGACAATCTCAACTATATCGACAGACAATGAAAAGCTGAGCGACTCCAGCTATGGTGGTTTGAGTATAAAGAGAGGGCATTTCCCTCGTTAGCACGACAGTAGTCAACAACAACGGCATCGCCGTTGTTTCATGGATGCTCCTCTACTACCCTCCATCTCGGAAGAGTCCAGTTCAAGTAAAGCGAGTAAGGCGCTCTGGAATGACGGAGAGGCCGACCACGCTGCTTCTGCACTTGCTTGTCTTATTTACTCGCTGGTAGTGCACGATACCTACCTTGCCGGCAAAACTACTTGTTTATCGTCACGCTAGTGAGACGTCGGGAGGGAGTATCGTGTAGAGTTCATTTATATCAGGGTTATATATAGTTTCTATGCAACTGGACGAGGGCATCTCTCGCTGTCGTGTCCAGGTAAGCGACGCACTTTACTGGGCCAGATCGTTCTGAGCCAGCAGGTTCTTGGTCTTGGGCTGCAACTTGGTAATGGCACCCTGGACCGCGGTATCCTGGAGGTACTTGCACAGACCGGAGGCCGACTTGCCCTGGCCCATAAAGTACGCCGCCAGACCAGCCACGTGCGGCGCGGCCATGGAGGTGCCGCTCATCGTCGTGGTGCCGCCGCCGACCTTGAGGCTGACGACATCGACGCCCGGCGCGTGGATGTCGACCAGCGGGCCGTAGTTGGACCGGTACATGACGGTGTCGGACTTGTCGGTCGAGCCGACCGTGCAGGCTGACGGCTCCGAGGCCGGCGACGCCCGGCTCGCGTCGACCGGGTACCAGGGGCAGGTATCACAGTCGCGCTCGCCGTTGCCGGCCGCGACGGACACGAAGAAGCCCTTCCTGACGAGCGCGGCCACGGCGTCGTTGCTCGCCTGCGAGTAGGAGCTGCCGAGGCTCATGTTGACGATGACGCCGTTGGGGCAGTCGCGGTTGGCGGCATCCTGGGCGACGTAGTCCAGACCTTTGATGATGCCGTCGTTGGGGCCGACGCAGTTTTGTCTGTTCGAGTCCCAGCTAAGCACCTTGACACCATAGATGTTGGTTTTCTTGGCCACGCCGTAGGTCGTGCTACCGATGGTACCAGCAACGTGGGTACCGTGGCCGCAGTTGTCGTTGTTCTGACCGATAAAGGTCTTGATTTGCTTAGCGCGGCCGCCAAAGTCCTACCGGATGATTAGAAGACTAGTCATAATGAGAGACGAATGAAGACTCGGTTGTGTAGGGGAGGGGGGCAGCCGGGTCAATATATTCGTTACTGCGGCTGCTACCGCAGAGTTGCGGAATAAGCAACTTACAGAGTGCGAGGCATCAATACCACTGTCAACAACGTAGGAGCAAGTTCCAGCTCCTGGTACCACAGTATTAGTAAAAACAACTCTGTACAGAAAAGAAGTAGGCCACTTACCGGCAGAGGAATCATAGACATAGCCGCTTGTACCAGCGTTCTTGTGCGAGATGCGAGACAGACCCCAGGTAGACGGGGACTGAGTGACGGTAGAGTACGCACTCGTCATGTGGTTTTGCTCAACATACTCAACCTATAAGCCATTGTCAGTCTTCTGAAATATCTAGACGATTCCGCTGGTAGCCGAGATGGTAGGGCCTATGCCTAGGAGCATCTGTCGCTGGAGATTTTCTTTATAGTGTAATATCCGTCCTAAGTTTAACTTACATCTGGGTGATGACGGAGGAGGCTGAGGGTCGCAGCGTCCAAGTGGCCGGAGAAGCCCTTGAAGACCTCGCTAAAGATCTCGCCGCCGCCGTTGGGCAGCTGCTTCATGGCCTCCTCGACGGCGGCGAGCGCGCTGCCCTCCTTGAACTTGACGAGGTACTCGTCGGCGACGAGGTTGGCCGCGCCGGCGCCGCGGGGAATCAGGAGCGGCGCGGGCTCGGAGCGCTTGTTGCTGGCCGTGGGGACGGCGGCGGCCAGAGGCAGGATGGAGAGGAGCACAGAGAGACGCATGGCTGGTCGATGTGTAGTCAAAAAAGAGTTTCTGGCTAGATTTTGTCTGAGGCCGTAGGAGGAAGGGGCTGTGAGCTGGATGATGAGATGAGTTTGTTTATTGAAGAGGGTTAAAGGTATGTATTTATATTTCATTGTTTTATGAGCGACTTGTCAGCTATATTAAACGTGGGATTCTACTGGTATACACGAAAGAGCTGCTGAGCTTCCATCAACTTGCTCAACTTGGAAGACGCCTAGCCAGCACTTGACGCTATTAAGAAGGTCATTAGGTCGCTTCGCTTCCGCCAAGCTTTGATATCAGCTACAGCCCCATAGTCTAGAAAATGCCCGGGCCTTGTTCCCCACGGCTTGCATTGATTTCCCTTTTCTGTAGTAGTCTTGTGGCCAAGGGCGTGAAGTTGACGATACGGCTAAGACGCTAGTTCGCACGGGTGGCTGATCAGTTCCCCAGGAAGGAAGCTCGCTGGATGCTCCCACCAGCCAAACAGGGCCTGGTGTTGCGGCACGCACGGTTATGCTTAAATTAGGCTGGAATATTCGGGTGCTCGGGGCTGGACCTCGGCGGCAAGAAATACGTTGGTTGACTTTTACTCAACTTGATGACACTCGTTCTATGAGTCCTGGAGTCGATTGAATCATGGTGGTGTTTAGCTTCGCGTAAAACTGTACAAAGGTAATTGCCGTAAATAATCCCATGACACATGGAAACTTGTCAATATCGGTGTTTAGTCCTCGCATCTGGACGCCGTATGCCGTTGGCCTATAGTCGCTGAATGCGGGACTTTGCTTCCGTCATATCATTCTTGTTCATACTTGCAACAAGCGCATCCTTAGTCCTTAACCTTCCAGCACATCCTTCCCTTCCAGCACATTGCATAATAAAGTCCAGATGGGCGACCGTCGATTCCCAGCTTCCAGCTGGTAGCAGTCCGCCTCCTTGTCCATGACCATCTGTATTCTGCAGCATGACCAACATGGACACGAGCCAGACTCCCTTTGGTCCGGCAAATGCCTTGCTTGACCTCACACGAACCTCTTTGGCCTCTTGGCGTTGCCTCTACTCTACCCAATTCCGGCCATGCAAGTGGATCGACAGGGACCTGCCGAGAATGGTAATGCTCGACAACGATTGTATTCGATAGTTAGAACCAAGGACATACATGATTTGTTAGACTGAGTATTTCTAAGTAAGTTTAGTCAGTAGTGACACTCTCGCTTTAGTCAACGGCCTTGGCCAATTGTCCACGGGATGCTCAATGCGAGCGATATGCTCACTCCTCCTCCTCCTCCTCCTCCTCTGGGTATCACGACACCGTCTCCCTCCCTTACAACGCCGCTGCCTTTTCTTTATCCCCTCCCACCACATCCTTCAAGAAATTCCTCGCGAACCGCTCGCACTGCTCAAACGCACGCTTAAACCCCGCGTCGCCGCCATAGTACGGATCGCTGACGACCTCTGCCTTGCCGGTGCCGCTGTACTCGCCAAACAGCAGCACGCGCGCCTTGGCATCCGGGTTGCCGCGCTGCAGACGCACCAGGTCCGACAGGTTGGAGCGGTCCATGGCGAAGATGTAGTCAAACTTGTCAAAGTCGGACGTGGCAAACTGTGGACAGGTGTCAGTGTATATCCGTGGGGGGCGGGGGGGCGTCCATGTCCCGCCCGCCTCCCTGGGGAGAAAGGTGGGCAGCGGGGATGAACAGGAAATCAAGGGCACGTACGCGTCGCGCGGCGTGGTCGTAGTCGGTGATGCCATTCTCCTCGAGCGTCGCCATGGTGCGATCGTCGGGCGACTCACCCGTGTGATACGCCGCTGTGGAGAGAGGGGTTAATCAATCAATCCCATCGTGCAGCCCAAAAAGCCACTCCCGTCCGCCCGTCCGTCGGTGTCTGACATGTTCAAGAAGGAATACAACCGCGGGGGAAGTAAACACTTACCGGTCCCGCAGGAATCAACACGGCCAATCTTGTCCTTCCACTCGGGCTTCTGTGCCAGGTGGCGGAAAATGCCCTCCGCCATGGTCGAGCGGCATATGTTGCCCAGGCAGACAAACAGCACCGAAGTTTTTTCCGGCATGCTGGTGGGTGTTGTCGAATATTAAATATTAAGAGAAAAGACAAAGCGAAAGGAGCAGAATCAAGCAAAACCGGCAAAAGAACGCAAATGCAAACAAGGTTGTGATGCTTAGAATCAAGCAGGTGGTGGTTAGTGTAATAGGCAAGTTTTCTATAGCAGCCCACGTGTATCTTCGCGGGGTTAATTAACAAGGTGCCTACAGATTCGATGACTTTCTTTTAGCCTTATTAGGGACTTTTTTTTTTTTTCAGCTACAGTATTACCCCTCCTTTATCCACCATAAGCAAAAAGATACCTAAAGATGCGTAGCCTATAGGTACTGAGCAGTACTCCACTAATTTACAGCAAGCCTAAGCTTCATCCATCTTGGCCAGCTTCATCCATCTCGGCCAGCTGCATCTCACCGACAAAGTCCATGACCTGAGCAACCTCGAGCTCGTCGTGCTGCTCTGCCTGATCCGCCGCGAGCATTGTCTGATTAGTACCCCGGCTAGTACCATTGACGACGCCGGCTTCCGATGGGCCACAACCGTCACGGCACTGTACCCGAGCACCTACCAAGGTACCTCCCTATGGCGATGGTGCTGGCAGAAGCGGTTGTAGATTGCCCGTGTGGTGCGTGCTCATGCTTGTGATGTATCTGGCATTTATCGCGGGTGCGTGAGTCACTGTAGTAAAGAATTGCAGTTGCAGTAGTTTTATTCTAGGGTATCGAATATCATAGCTCTATCTAGTATACAAAATGTGCGTTAAGCGCCTCAAGGGCATTTTTAAACTCCCCTACCAAGAAATACCAATCCTCGCTCGTCCTTTGCATTCCTACTCGTCCTTTGCACTCCTACTCGTCCCTTGCTCGCCGCTCGCAGGCCTAAAACGCCGGCATTCCAATCGCCGTATCCCAGTCCACCTTGTCCATCTTGGTCTCGATACGATCCTTGCACGTGCCAAAGACCACGTCCCACAGCCGCGTCTGCTTGCCGTAGTTGCCGCTCTTCTTCCAGCCCTTGCGGTGGTGCAGGTCATGGTCCTCAATGACCAGCTCGGCGCCAAACATGCGCAGCAGCCAGGTCATGGTGCTCGGCGGGTTGGCCAGCAGCCGCAGGCCGCTGTGGCCGGCGAGCTCGGCAAAGACGACGTACTGGTGGCAGAACCACCACTCGTAGAAGCTCATCGGGAGGCCGAGCAGCTTCATCGTCGCCCACGCCATGATGGGGATGCCGGCAATGTCAAAGATTTCCTGCTCCGTGTCGGCGTAGAGCGTGAGCAGCGGGTTCGGGTGCTTGGTGAGGTGGTGCGTGCGGTGGTATTTCCACAGAAAGGACACGTCGTGCATGAGTCGGTGGTACCAGTAGAACCAAAAGTCGAGGATGATGCCGTAGAGCCCAATTTCCAGCGGCAGCCACGCCCAGTTGATGTCTTGCGGCGTGACGACGGCGCGGTAGCTCAAAAGGACGGTAAACACCGGGCGCGAGATGGAGGTGTAGATGAGGGACAGAAAGACTTTGAAGACGCCGACGTCGGGGATGCCGTCGCGCTCGTGCTCGTCGCCGTCGAGGAAGCCGACCTGGCGGCCCATGGTGCGCATCGTCTTGAGCTGGCGGATGGCGTTGAACTTGAAAAAGGCCGAGTAGAGGACGAGCGTGGCGAGCGGGTTCAGGTTGTGGCCAGTGTACATGCAGTAGACCTGCTGGAGGGCGACGGGGACGACGGCGTGCGTGAGGATCCAGCGGTGCATGACGAGCTCGGGCACGTAGGGCATCTTGTCGGCCTTGTCGTGGACGGGCACGTGGCCGTCGAGGTCGACGAGGTGCAGGTCGAAGAGCTCGTAGAACCAGTGCGCGAGGTTCCACTGGCTGCGGTCGGCGGTTCGCCAGGTCGACTTCATCGAGTCTTTGGGGTTGCGCTCGATGGTCGCCATGATGAACGAGGTTGCGTCAAGTGATGGCGGCTTGCTCTGGCTATGTCACAACTGCGTACTTGGGGGGTTAAGAGGTGTGAGGTTTGTATAGGAATCGGCCAAGAAGAGGCTGGATCTCGAGACTTCTTATTATGGCTTGCCTCGGACCTCTCCATCCCCCGCAGACCACCCCCTCCTCATTCCCCAGCTGGAATTGCCGTGACGAGCCCGTTCACATGAAAACCTTGACCCTTTTGCCCACAATCCTCGCGCTGTGACTGGCGCGCCCCTGCATCCACCCCGCCCTGACGCCGTGAAGAGTTTGGGTAAGGGCAGGTAGACTGGTCAACCCCGCACTCCTTCGCCAGCAGCCCTCGGCTTGCTTGTGATGTGGTCCATATTTAGAATGTTGGGGGTGGGTGGCGAACGAATTTGGCAAGGCTGGCGTGTTTGGTTGGAGGAGATTGAATCGCGAAGCGGAGTCGGCGTAAAAGAGGTACCCTTTTGGCCTCCCACTGGCACGTCATAGCCTACCTAGTGATGGAGTGGTGACTAGCTGTTGAGAGACCGCCACAAACGGCATTTCCGGGTGGCATGGCGGGAGAATCCGAAGAGTGAAGCGCGTGTGATGGTGGCAAAAATCTGGCATGAAATGTTATTGAAGAAGCCTTTGCCTCGTACTCCTGGGCTTGCAAGCTAGAATAGGAAGTGGCTATTGGTTCGCACCATTTCTTAGACAGTAGACACCAGGAAAAAAGACCGGCACCATGCAGTTGTGTCTGAAGACAAATTAATCCCGATAAAGTTATAAGAATAGCTGTTGTTTACCAGCAAAATATTTTGCTTCTACACCTACTGACTTTCAGGTACTCTGGCTGGGTATGCGCCCATAGCTGCAATAGAAACTTGTAAATGTCACTCTTGAATGCTCATCCGTCTTCACATGCTATCTGAGATTTCACATGTCAAGATTCGAGCCAATGCTCGTAAATCACCCCAACGTAATTTTATTCTGTCGATGCGTTGCCTGCTTATTACTCCTTTCTTCGGCCTCCGGGACTGCATGCCATGCCATATGTACAGTTGCCTCAGGAGCAAGCCTGTCACAGATGTCAAGGTTACCAAATACCGAAGAAATTGTTACTTTGAGGGATTGTCTTTTACATGGAACGACCACCTTTTTTTTTTAATAGTCTGGGAACTGCACAATCTTCAGCGGATAGAGTCGCGGACTCCTGCCCAAACCCTTTGGCCCCCTATATTTAGCGGCGCCAGTGCTATGGACATGCTTTTTAGTGGCCACCTAGCTTTGCTTTTAAATATAGGTAGAAAACAGTTCAACTGCTAACTGTCGCTGATACACTTTGGAAACCGGCAACAGTTAGACTCGCCGGGTGTGGGGCCAACAACTAAACCCAAGTCTCACCGGACTGACTTGCTGCGATGTAACAGCCTGGGGTTTACTAATCGCCGGTGCAGTACATATGTCATCTGTTTGTGCACCTGTAACGCCGGCCCCTTGGAGAGTTCATCCTTGCCGCAATGCTTTGATTTTTTCTTCATTTGATCTGCGACTAGTGCAAGGCGAGCTAGTCAACTGAATAGCCAGGCTATTTTGACATGCGCAACTTCGGAATTGAATGGAAATCGCAGCCCGGGTTTTCTGCCAAGAGCGGGCCGAACCAACAAACCAAATTATCATACAATAGCAAGATGGAGCTCGTTATATGCCGTGTTGTCTGATATTTACAACATGTCATAAAATCTGCGGCGGGATGGCCGCTCTCTTGCGATTTTGCGCATCATGATTGATAATTTGTTACCAATATCCGATTTTTTTCTCGACCCACCAAACCAACTGACTAATTAGATCGATAAGCTATTCGAGGCGCCGCCTTCGGATTTAACTAATTCAAGAACCCTTTCATCATGCTGGCCACGATGGCCGTCTAGTCTTCACCAACAACGCCGGACAAGCATGGCCGACAATGACAGCTTCGCGCTGCCCGCGACCAAGGACGACGCGCCCAGCGACGACTCCGCGGCCCGGGAGCCTTCCATCGCCCCGTCCGTCTGGATCTCCGCGTCCATGTCCAAGACCCGGGAGGCGCTCTTTGTCGGCATAGTCTGCATGGCCCAATTCTGCACCCGTACGTCCATCCCCCCCTCTCCATTACCTTGCCTCCCTCCACCACTGACCATCTCCTGTGCCACAGAAGCGGCTTACATGGGCACGCTGGTGCTGCTGCGCGAAATCGGCGCCGGCTTCCACGTCACCGACCCGGCGCACCTCGCCTGGCTCGTCGCCGGCTACTCCCTGACCGTCGGCACCTTTATCCTGCTCTCCGGCCGTCTCGGCGACCTCTTCGGCTACAAGAACATGCTCGTCGTCGGCTTCGCCTGGTTCGCGCTCTGGTCGCTCGTGTCCGGGCTGAGCGTCTACGCCGACTTTACGCTCGCCGTGTTCGCCCGCGTCCTGCAAGGGATCGGGCCCGCGCTGTGCCTGCCCAACGCGCTCGCCATTTTTGGCTCGGCGTACCCCCCCGGGCACCGCAAGGCGATGGTGTTTGCGTGCTTTGGCGCGGTGGCGCCGATTGGCGGCGTGTGCGGCGCCGTGTTTGCGTCGCTGCTGGCGATGGCGTGGTGGCCGTGGGCGCTCTGGGCCATGGCCGTCTGGCTGGCGCTGCTGTGTGTGGCGGCGTATTTCATCATCCCGAAGCCGCCGCAGGAAAAGGAAGAGCCGCGGTCGCTGCGAAGCTGGATTGTGGCGCTGGATGCGCCGGCGGCGGTCGTCGGCGTGGTCGCGCTGGTCCTGTTCAACTTTGCGTGGACGCAGGCGCCAATCAGCGGCTGGGGCACACCGACGGTCATTGTGCCGCTCATCTTGGGGCTTCTTCTCTTTGCAGGCTTCGTCTACATGGAGCTCAAGATGAGCGAGTACCCCCTGCTACCGTTTGATGCCTTCAAGCCAGATATTTGCTTTGTTCTTGCTGCGCTCGTCTGCGGCTGGGCGACATTTGGTATTTGGACGCTCTACCTGGTACAAATTCTGGAGGATATCCGCGGCTTGCAACCGGTGATTGCATCGGCGTACTTTGCCCCGGCTATTTGTGCCGGAGGAGTTGCCGCCTTCATCACCGGCAAGCTTCTAGGGCCGCTTCAGGTACGCCCACCGGTTGTCATGATGCTGGCCTTGACGGCATTCACGGTCGGCATCATCTTGACCGCCTTTGCGCCTGTACATCAAATATACTGGGGCCAAATCTTTGTTTCTATGCTTGTCATGCCATTTGGCATGGACATGAGCTTCCCCGCTGCGACCCTGACACTTTCCAACGCTGTCGCAAAAGAGCATCAGGGAATCGGGGCCAGCCTGGTCAATACTGTGGTCAACTATGGTATTGCACTAGGTGTCGGACTTGCAGGAACCATTGAAGTCAACGTCAGAGGGCCGTCCGACACATCAGATGATCGATTACGAGGGTTTCGCTCGGGTCTGTATACAGGCATCGGGCTGGCTGGATTGGGCATGGGAACCTGCATTGTGTTTTTGTTCAAGCGCCATGCTGCGTGACGCCAACATTGGCGTGCATTTAAATTCATCAAACTCGCATTGGGCGGAGTACTTGTTTAATATAGATTGGGATAAATTTCAGGTATAGAAATGGCAATACCATTTACGGGTTCATCAACTTTCAGGCGCTGTTCTTTCTGCTTCCGCACTTGCTGCTAGTCAAGAAAAGGACTCGCCGAAGATACAGTTCGTCTCTTCTTGGTCGACATTCTTGAAGGCACATTGAAGCGCACTGATCGGGTGAGTTGACTGTCGGAGCCGGTAAAACAGGCCAGCAGCGCGCCAGAGGTGCTGTAGAGGCTGCGCGTCACTGAGAGGAGGGTCACTTTTCAAAGATGATGCCCTGAAATATATATCTTTTTTTTTGCTGATGAATTACAAATGGTCTTCTCGCCGTTAATTATTAATAAACCCCCGTGTTTCCTCTACAGCCACGGGATCTGCGCCAAGCCAAGCTGAGACAGCCAAGAGATGTGCTCATCAGACGGGAATCGGGAATAAGGGTCGAGCTTGGCATCAATGTACGACAGAGGAAATGGGCAACGGGCGGCGACCAGAAACTGATTTTCTATCAACTCGTTGCACGTGGTGAGCGCCCGTAGCATATTCCGAGGCAAGGCTTGCAATTTCCGTTGCAAAAGCCACGTTTGGGCTGTTTATCCTTGCCTTGTCACTGAGGGCTTTCCATGCATGAATTGCATTTGGCCGAGAGCCACGGCGGTACTCGCTAGCCCTTTGCCAATCCGGAATATAGCGAGAAGGAGAACCTTGGTCGCTTGGCGGTAGATGGGCAGCCTGCTCGCCAAGCTGCCTGTTGCGAAGTGCTGGTAGATTATCCCCTGGACAGCCTCTGACGTCGGTGTGGTGTACAAGTCGGGGTTGTTTCCCAAGCTGGACGCAACGTGGGCACGCGACAGTGGCTTCTAACGCCTGTGAGTGGATGGCGGTGCAGAAAGCCCACGGCACAGCCAATGGCTTTCCATGTCAGACTCGGTAGATTATTTCCAGAATTCTTCTCGCTGGGTGCTGTCTGCAGATGCATGCCACTATCGACTAGCGCAAGCAAGGCTTCGGGCAGCCCGATCCACGAGCTTCAGGGCTCCAGCGGACCCCAGACCATTTATACAGGCGGGCGGGCGGGCTTCAGGGCCAGTGGTTGCGCCCACGTGTCAGAGTCAGCACCCAAGGCAAGACGGACTTATCATCTCTGCTCATCCAATATTTCCCTCTCGGTGAGCAGAATTGGCTATTCACAACGGTTTTATCCAACAGCAATCTAAATCTTGATTTTCCATTCTTGACGGCAAAAGCCACCAACTGTCACGACGCCTCCAGCACTTGGCGTGCAGATGAGCCGGCGGCCAAGCCGGAGCCGGCCGCTAGGTACCAGTACTACTGGGTACTACTTCGTACTAAGGTACTTCCTCCAGCCAAGCCTCACTACCACCTCAGGACATCATCCAGAGACGCTAAAAGAAAGCAAAGACGAATCAAAGATGGCGGGCAAAACGCCACTGTTACCTGTTGCCTGTTCCTCGCCCGCTGAGAAGCCCCAGCCGAACGCCCCCCCCCACACCGAGCGCCGTCCTAGCCTGCGCCGTTCTTCCGCACTAACACACACCCTTTGGCCTGGTCTTGTCAGATTACAGCAAACGCCAATCTTTGCCTTTTCTTCAAAAAGTCCACCCCTGGCCTCGTTTGCAGGATGACGCTCTTCTTCTCACCTCTTTTCTTCCTGCGGTGCTAGATCTTGTTGCCGTTGGACCACGCTTCTTCTTCCCTCCCCGCGCCACCCACCCGTTTGCAGCATCACGACGCCATCATGGCTGAGATTCAATCTTCCAAGGACGGGCCGGTCGACGTCGATCAGCCCGAGGACCTGCAGAAACACACCATCGAAGACGCCCTCGAGCGCAAGTCCTTTTTCCAAGCCGCCCTGCCCGTGTTTGCCTGCGGCGCCGGACTCTTTTCCGACGGCTACATCAATAACGTGCGAAACATCTATTTCCCGTCTTTGCGCACTCACGGCGCGGCTTCCGCTAACGTCTTGACTCTAGGTCATTGGCTCTGTCAACACGGCGCTCTCCCGACAGTACGGCGCCACGTTTGATGATTCGCGCGCCAAGGGCGTCGTCGCCAGCGTCGCGTTTGCGGGCACCGTGCTCGGCCAGCTCGTCTTTGGCTTCACGTCGGACCACTGGTCGCGGTCGCACTCGCTGGTCACGTCGACGGCGATTCTGATTGTCTTTACGGCGCTCGCGGCCGGGTCGTACTGGCATGGCAACGCCGTCGGCATGTTCAACATGCTGGCCGCGTGGCGATTCTTTGTCGGCATTGGCATTGGAGGTACGCCCGAAATGGGCCCCCGCGCAAGAATTGGGTTCGAATTGACTGACTTGTGTACTAGGCGAGTATCCGGCTGGTAGTGTTGGTTGCGCCGAGTCCACGGGTGAGCTCAAGCGCGGCACACGCAACCGCTGGTTCATTCTCTTCACCAACTCTATGATTGATGTCGGCTTCGTTATCGGTGCTTTCATCCCTTGTATGCACAATTTTCTCCCACTTTGTGGCACTGTCGCTGACTCTGTCTTAGATGTCGTCGCCGCCGCCACTCACAACGGCCACTACGAAGTCGTCTGGCGTACCAGCTTGGGCATTGGTGTCGTCTTCCCGCTTATCCTCTTCGTTCTCCGTCTTCGCCTCAAGGAGCCTGAAGAGTTTGCCAAAGAGTCCATGCGTCGCGCCACTCCGTATTCCCTGGTCCTCAAGTACTACTGGTTCAGATTGGCTGCCGTTTCCATCATCTGGTTCCTCTACGATGTAAGCTCTGCCATTCCTGTGTACTTGTCTTGACTAACCGAGCCAATCTACCAGTTCTCCTCGTATGCCTTTGGCATCTACTCATCCGATATTCTGAGCTCCATTTATCCCAAAGGCTCCCCTCTCACGACCATTTTCGGCTGGAATACCGTCATCAACCTGTTCTATATCCCAGGAACCATCCTCGGCGCCTTTGTCAGTGACTGGATCGGCCCCAAGTATGCGCTTATCTTGGGCGTTTCCGCGCAGGCAATTGTCGGCTACATCATGGCTGGCGTCTACAGCTCCATCTCCAAGCACGTTGCCGCATTTGCCGTCGTCTATGGTATTTTCCAGGCCCTTGGTGAGCTTGGCCCGGGCAACAACATTGGTCTTTTGGCTGCCAAGACGTGCGCCACTGGTGTCCGCGGTCGCTACTACGGCATTGCGGCTGCCATTGGAAAGATTGGCGCGTTCGTCGGAACCTATGCCTTCCCTGCGATTGAAAAGGCCGGCAACAGCAAGACGCAATCTGCGCAGTACCCCTTCTGGGTCGCCTCCAGCCTGGCCCTCCTGTCGGCCGCGGTCGCCTTCTTTTGCCTGCCCAACGTTGGTCAGGATACCATCTCGGAGGAGGATAGAAAGTTCCGGCAGTACCTGGAGAGCAAGGGGTGGGACGTGTCTCAACTCGGCCTGGGCAAGACTGACTCGGAAGCTTCGGCTGGTCAGGCGGAGAATGTTGTTGAGAACAGCGGCAGTGATGAGAAGAAGTAATGAGCAAGGTGCTTGTACACGTCAAATTCAAGTTTGGAGATACCACGCAGCGTATTAAAGTCTTCCCAACGCCAGGTGTTGTTACGCGCAGACGTGACGTAGAATCCACACCACTGTAAACCAGTTTTGCACTTTTTTTCCCAGCTACTTTAACGGCAGATAGTTTGCATTTGCTTCTGGTTTGTCGATGATGTCTCCAGGAGTAATGAATGACACATTTCTCACGATCGACCACACCGGATATGAACATTGAACAGAAACGAGAAACCATTTGCAGCCCATCCTAGTACTCTATTCGTGACGCATTGACTTTTGCATAAACCATATATCATCTCCTCGCTCGTATTTCTCATGTACAGCTCCAACGCGATGCCCAGCCGGGCGACCTTGCCATCCTTGATCTCGAGCCGCAGCTGATGGTATCCGAGATGCGTGTACATGCCGTACATGTTTCCAGAGGCGTCACCAGCAGCCGCGGCGCTGCACTTTTCTCTTCCTGTTGCTCATCCTGCTTCTTCCTTCTCTATCCGCCTTGACCTTTCGAGCGGATTCAAGGATCCCCTTTAAAAGCGCCGCCTCACAGATCTGGCTCGTCGTCTTCTTCATTCGTGTCCACCAGCGCCTCCCAGTCCGTGGGATCCGCCTCCGGCACACCAAGCGAAATGTATTGCAGCAGAATCTACTGCTGAAAATGGCAAAATAAAGAATGCTGGAATAGGCTTCCCATGCATGTACGATGCCGGCTTGTCTCATGCCGCAAGGAAGAAAGAATTCGGGTCATCTTATGGGCTGTGCCTTTGTCTCCGCATCTGATTCGCCTACCGGGTCATTGTGCGGATAGTACTGTGATGATTACGATATCACAAGGTGCATCTAATATAGATTTCTCTTGCCAACGGGCCGACAAACACTCCCCATCCTTGTCAGCCTCAGAAGCCACCTCAACCAACATGGCCATCTTTGACGACATCGAGGCGCTCATCCTCGCCAACTACCCCGGCCACGACAATGTAGCCGCCGCTCAAGGTGCCCAGCGCCGCGGACATCATGACGGGCACGTACCCGGCCAACTCGCCGCGCATCCGCCTCGCCGCGCTGCCGGGCCACTCGCAGAGCTGCTCGGGCGGCGGCATCACGCTCCTGCAGTGGATCCTCGAGGCGGCGACGGGCCAGGACTACGCGGCGCTCATGCAGGCGCTGGTGCTGCGGCCGCTGGGCATGACGCGCTCGACGTTTAAAACGGAGACGAATGCCGCGTCGGCGTACCACACGCCGCTGTCCAAGGTGGACGTGGGCTGGCATGTGCAGCCGGAGTAGGCGGCGGCGGGGCTGTGGTCGACGCCGACGGATCTGTTGAAGATGGCGCCGGCACCGCTCGACGCTTGCACGGGGTCCATTTCGACGGCGACGTAGTCCTGCGCCTCGTCGTCCCAGAAGTAGCCAGTCGCGACGGCGTGGCCGCTGCTGCGCGCCGCGCTGTACGATAGGAACGTGGAGTTCATGCCGAGGGGCTGCCAGATGACGCTGCGCAGCACATCGCCCAACCACGAGCCGGTGACGGTCTCGATGACGTGGGAGAGGGCAATGTACATGAAGTTGCAGTACTGAAAGACGACGCGAGGCTCGGCGGTGAGCGGCAGGTGGCGCAGGCTCCGCACCGTCGCCCGGTTGGTCGTGCGGGTGTCGTTGCCGGGTTCGCTCCGACAGGCAAAGCTGTGCGTGGGCATGCCGCTGCGATGGCTGATGGCGTCTTCGAGCGTGACGTGGGCGGTCGCCCACTCGCCGGCTAGGACAAAGTCGTCGCGGAGGATGAACGAGATGGGCGTGTCCCAGCCGCGCGGCAAGGCCGCGTCGTAGTCGCCGGTAGCGATGAGGTGCGCGAGAGCAGCGCCGACCTGTGCCTTTGTGGTTGACCCGCCGAGGAAGAGTGTCTCGGGCTTGACGGGCGTGTCTAGCAAAATGGAAAAGCCATAGCCCTTTGTCATGTTAGAAAAAAGAAGGTTGAGATTGGTTGTTGGACAACAGCTACGAACCTGTGTATACACCTGGTCGCCGGCAATGACGACCAGCGATAGGCCGGGCACCTTACACTCCTTCATGAGGTCTTGCACATATCGACCAAACTCGTCGGTCAGTGGATTACCGCGTTGGCCGGTTTCGTTGCGTTGCAACGGCAGTGTTGCCCCAGAAGCTACTGGGATTGCAAGGAGCGCGGAAAGCAGCAGCGCTTTCTCCGACGCGACGAAACCCATGGCTGTTGTACATTGTGTTGGAGTGATGCGTTTATGTTCAAAGTTGGGACGGAATTGGAAGCTGGAATGCTCATGATATCTGGCAGGAGAGAACGGTCCAAGCAGTGCATTATATAATTGTCGGATGACGAGTCTCCTCACTTCTTTGCGTCCTGGTATCCTCTTGTCGACAAGAGTGATTCTGCACACTGAGGCTATAATGTGGGTAGTGCAGGGCTCCCTGGCAAGTAAACCATTCTTTTCTTGGAATCCGAGCCACCATTCAGGATCAAAGCTTCGTCATAAGTAAAGTAATCAGCTGATCTTGAAGAAATCTGCCTTGCATGTTTATTAGATGTGGAATGCGTCATCCTCCATGTTGAGACAAGCTGCTGCGCACGTCCAAGACAACCAACTGGCAAGTGTAAGGCGTGCTCGGTTTCTCGGATCAAGAAAGGTCGCCATCTCGTCAGCTACGCCTCCAATCGAGGCTATGACGGTTTACTACCCACTTTAGTTGCAAGCTTTCTTTTCTCTACTTATTCCCGGACTAACCTCTGCGCAGCGGTGATGGAGTCGAGCTTGGGCCTACTCTGCTCGAAGATGATCATTCTAGAAGCTTGTCAGGAGGCTATTGTCTGCCCTACCTCTCCTCGAGAGAGAGTGAAGACTAACTATGCCGCTTTCCCAGATGCCTTGGTCCGGAAACTCTAAGCTGACAGGAAGGATGCGGTGGACTCTCAAGACGTCACAACGCGAGTCAACTTGAATAATCAAGAGGTTGAGAAATCAAGCTCGCAGAGAATGTTGGTTATTAGTGATTTCTGGTAGTGCTGGGATCAACAAACTATTCCAGGCCAGCGGTGCAGTCTTGGGATTTCCTTGGTCAGGCTCAATCCCCATGTACATCTTTGCTGAATATGTTGCGGGGTTAATAGCTGACTTTTGCAGCGGGGAGATGTGCCAACGGAAGGATGGCAGATTGCAATGCTTGCTTGAGTTTGCCCCCTATTGCTTGCTTCCTTGTCACTCTCCCGGCCGCCTAGATCGTTTTCTCGGCTACTCGTAAAACGCAGCCTTTGTAGATGGTATTACTGCTAAAAGTTAAGCTATATATCTCATCATCAAAACCATTTTCAGTAATTGACTATCTAGTAGGCCCTCATGCCTTGGTAATCAAGTCCCAGAAGGGCTATATCTCCAGGATAAGTTCCGCATCCCTTAGACGATGGGCATAGAACCCCGTGTAGCCTCTGGCAAGGACCGCAGATACTTCTCGACGCTTTGTTCCTGCGCGCTTATTAAACCGTACTGCTTCCCAACGATTAGGCACTCTATTAAAGCCTTACAAGCCCGCTTCTGCAGCGCTCCAGGATGCTGCTGGGCTATTAACACCGCCATCTCCTCCGGGATAGCTTCACTAATGAGCCACTGGTAGGCGGACGCCTTCTCCTGGCAGAGGGTTAAGCACGCGGCTGAAGGTACATTAAAAAAGCAATCCTGTCCCTTCTCACTAGCCTGCTTGGCGCACTGGAAAATAGTGATTAGGAGGAGACGTAATAGGGTAATATCTCGGCTCTCACTAGCGACGAGTAGCTTGTTTGCGTACGCCTGGTTCACGTCGCTAAACAATCTAGTCTCAAAAGCGCTGCCGATGTATCCTTCAAAGAACTCCGCGGTGACCCGGAATATGTACTCGATCGGCCCTAGTTTCTGCTTATTGAGTATGGCGAAGTGGACTGTCATGAGTAGAGTTGTTCGTAGCACGTTCTCTTCCCGGTTCTCATTCCGGATGCAACCGTCAAAATCGATCAGGAATTCTCTGATGCCGAGATGGAAGTACTCTAGAGAGTCCCGCTCGTAGGCGATGGCGGCCCAGTCCGCGATTGCCGCAGATGTGATGTCGTCTCCTGGCTTCCACCCCTCTTGGACAGCTGTGAATTTCGTCTCCATGCCGGTGAAGGTCATGATGACCACAAGTGCCTTCATATCTCCGGGCGTGGCCTTCTGCAAGACATATGTCGGCAGGTCGCCCATGGCCTGGAGCTTCCTTGCACTCTTAGCATAAACTAGCCCCGCAAGGAACACATGGTACGGTTTTGCCCATGCCCGCAGTTGCTTCCTCTTGTTCCCCTGAACCAGCTCTCGCAGCACAGGCAAACTGTCCATGCGGTTCAAAGCCATATGTTTAAGATAGAGGGTCATGAATTCAAGCACAAGAGGAATGCGGATGGATAGGATCAGCCCCTTCGTAACCAGGTCCACAGCTCGCGTCGAATGCTTGAAGCGCGCATTCAGGACCTGCTCCTGGAGCCCAAGTAGCTCACTCACACGTTCATCCAATGAATCCGTAGGCCCCTTCAGAGAAGCAACTTCGAGCAGAGATGGCAATTTATCCACACGCGCTCCTTGCTGGAGCAGTTCCTCCGTAATTTCTCTCGAGTTCACCAAAATGGCTCGTACCAATGGGGTGTCCGTGTCGCCAGTCTCCCCCTTGGCCTCGATGCGGGCACCGTGCTCGAGCAGCACCCTCACAACGTCTCTGTTTTGACCAATCACTGCTATGTGTAAAGCAGTTAACATGCTTCGATCCTTGAAGTTGACACGTGCCCCATGTTCAAGCAAGAGTCCCACCATTTCTCGGTGACCCCCGTTGACTGCCCAGTACAAAGGTGTCCGGCCGTAATTGTCCTTCCGCGAAATGAGGCGCGCATGTTTACCGAGTAACATTTTGGCCCAGGGTACGTTTCCAAAGTATGCCGCGAGATGCAAGAGAGTGAAGGTGGGCGGGCTGCCTCCGTTCTTTTCCTGCTCCCAGTAGACTGTCCACCATTCTGTCCGGATGGTAGAGTTCACTCGAAAGAATGGACGCGAAAATTCTGTTGCCGAATCGATCACATGAATGGCGTGGTGGAAATGCACCGGCCAGTACTGGCTGGCGTAAGATAAGAAGGGATCCTGGCCGGGCGTGCTGGAATTTCCGTACCCGCCCTCTACGTGAGCCAAACAAGTCTGCATGAGCTTCCTGTGGGTTTCCTGGCCCATATAAAACATGTCGATCCCGTTGATGTTGACTTGATCGCTCTGGAAGAACTCTTTAGCGGATTCGTGAACCAGATAGACGACGTCTCCTTCGACCTTCGCGAGTAACCCGCCGACCCTAAGCCGCCTCCGGGTCACTTGCGTTGCTGGAATAGTACCGCACGCCTTGACCTCTGCGGCTACGGTCAATTCTTCCAGTGTGAGGGGCCGGGCAGCGAGAACAACCCATTGAAGAAGGGGGACCAAAGCTGCCTTGTCATCGACTTGCTGAAGAAGCCGCCGATAAATCCCACCCAGGCCTTTCGGAATTTGGCGGAGCACTTCATCGATCTTGCTCCAATTTCGGCCCTGAAGCTCATTGGCAACGAATGCAACCCATAGAAAGGTACCATCAGCGCCAGCTAGCAGGCTCTTCTGAACCTGCGCGACCATTCCTTCGGAAAGGTCTTGCTCGGATGCCAGTTCGGTGACCTTGGCAAAGATATATCTCTCGACATCATGCGTAGTTTCTGTGTCAGAGACGTCCAACTGAATCTGTTGATAGCGACGGAGTTTGCTCTCCAGCACAACCGGCTGAGGTCGGGAGAGAATAATGAGCTTCAGTCGTGGCCTTGCCCCTTGCCCAGACTTCGACAAGTAGCTTCCAACGGCATCTAGAAGCTGTCTGCGTGATTCCTTCTCGCACTCGTCGAGACCATCGAGGACACAGACTACCTGAGAAGATGTGGTCTGCTGGAGTAGAGTCAGGAAAACTCCCCACAGCGCAACAAAACTGGAGATTGTGTTCTTGGTCGTCTCCGCCCCCTCGAATGAGTTCTTGACTTCTTTGGCTAGGTGGGGTTGGAGGTCAATCCATTGATGCAGAATGCCTCTTAATATAGTCAATGCGGTGTTCCGATTCCTGTCACGATTACTGCAGAAGTAATAGAGGAGAATGTTGTCACCAGCGTGAACCACTGGCTGTAGCACCTCAGTGATATAAATCGCGAGCATTGTCTTCCCTTTTCCAGGGCCACCTGAGATCAGCAGGAGTGGCTGACTCGTACCTGTCAGCCACTCTTGATAATGGTGATGCTTCGTAACCCACTCGCAGGTTCCATCAACCCTTCGGCCCTTCAGAGCAATGAGGGACCTCCGATCAACGTCCGGTCTTGTCAGAAGTAAAGCGTCAAGGACGGCCGCGGCCTCGGTATACGCGATTGCGGGCAACGGTATCGACTTAGAGGCGGCGGGTACGAATGACAGGATCTCTCTTGCGTATGCTGCTGCGGTCACTGCAGCCCAGGCATGCCAGATACCTGAGCTGTGCGAGTCTGCGTAGTGACTTATTCCTCGAATGAGCAAGTACTGGGCGGCATCTCTCAGCCCAGTTGCCTCTTCCTCGAAGCAGAGAATATGATGCTTGTGTACAAACTGGTCTCGGTCTGCTCTGTTGCGCGTCGAATGTGGGGTGGAGGCGACTGAGCCATAATGAACAACGGGGTCCTGTGCTTCACGCGGCTGCCTTGATCGGATCCTATCCCGGTCACATTGACTGCATCCGCCTTGTTCGGAGTCCTTGGCCTCATGATGATAATTTGCATCGAAGAGGATGTCTTGCTCAGAGCCAGGGTGGGCAAAGGTAATTGGATCTTTTTGCACAATCTCGGAGATGTAGCGTGTCATGTTGCTTTCTTCAACGATGGCAGCTGTCTCAGCCTTGCCCATAGCTGTGAGAAGCAAAGCGGTCGGCTGATCCAACGCTCTGCCGAGAGCAATGTGATTTTTTGCTGGCTCCCCGTTGACGTCGTACTCGAGGACACCCGACAACCCAGCTGCCGAGTTACTGACAACAACATCACCAAGACGAACATCGCCCTTCGCATCGGGCACTCCTCCCGCAATGCCTACCATCAGATTGAATCGGACAGATGGGTAGCTTGCATGCATCTGTGCGGTCACGTCGGCCAGTGACGATTTGCCGTGCACCTTGGGATACGCCACAACGACATTGTGGCCCAGAAGATCCCCCAGAACGTAGTTGTTGTTGCCGTCTGAATTCTGCGTGGATAGATTGTCATGGACGCGATCGAGCGCTGCTTTGGCTGCAGCCACCTCGACAGGCAAGCGGCAGAGCCACCCAACTACATAGTCTTGACGGGACGCCATCTCTAGCCAGGGCGTAGCTCAAGAGACGGGAGACTCCGGGATGGAGCGTCGGTGGAGATGAGTTGTTTTGGTTGAGCGTGAAGCTGTTTGAACAGTTCGTCCTTTGCGCGACAGGACAGGGTCGGCGGGGTGTATCCGGTTGATCAGTCCCACTTAGTTAATTTACCCCAAAGTTGAGAGAAGGCAAAACGGCTTGGCCAGCAGGCCCGCAAGCCCGGGAATAATACGGCGGAGCTTTCAGGCAGCCTCTCGCAGCCCGAAGTTGGTAGCCAGGGCGGGGTCCATCATTACGGCGAAACAAAGCGTATCGCTGGGAAGGGAACGAATCAAACCCATCAATGCTGACTGCATGCTTGAGACACATTGGGCCAGTGACGGAACAAGCAGGAACCAACCAAGTTGAGTTGTTTGAGCCAGGGGTCACAACAGCTACGGCAACCACAGAGCAGCACCCTACTCTGTAACTCAGACTACTGCGTGGGCAGTGGACACTACATTACCCAAGGACGTAGCTACCAAGGTAGGTACCTCAAAGCTCAGGTGCTCAGGGTCCTACCTTAGGTAGCTAGGTAGGTAGTCAACGCCTTGGCGGCCCGGAGCTGAAAGCGGCATATACGACATGCATACTGAGTAGCCATGACGCCACGTCACCTCGTTGGCAACCATATATTGTTGACTGCTCATATGAGATGGCAAATGGGTGCGACATGACAACAGGCCGCTTTGCCTCAGAGGCAAACCCCATGTGGAAGCGACTGTGGCGCGGAATTTCCGGACTCCACCGGCCACGGGCCGTGCCCCGCCCCCACTTTGAAGCCTGTTGCTTGGCTAGGGGGCTGGCCGGATCTTTACTGAGTAGCACCTCGCTGAGATCCCTGTATCTGCCAATCTGCTCACTGCTCAACCTGCCAACTGCTCAAAGACTTAGCGCTTGTGGCTTGAGACATGTGGGGTCGATCGCTTTACGGCGGGCGTTGGACTAACTAACCTGGCATCGCTGCACAGTCTAGGTACAGGGGCGCGACCCTCTACTTGTGCAATTGTTGACACATGGGTCCGGAGACTGGCATCTTTGAAACGTTGATTAGCAAAAAGCCCATCTAGTCACATCCCCGAGGACGTATGAGTGAGCCCAGACAACCAGCCCTGCAAAAAGCACGTGGGATGCCGAAATCAGGCGTCCGCCACAGTCTAAGCCACCATTCGGGGGGGCTTCCTAGACAAGACGGGGCGGCATATTATTAGCCAGTCACCCAAAACAACTACAAAGTGAAGAGGAATCACATTTCCTCGCTTCCATTCTTACACACTCTCAGATTCCGACTTTCAGACATTACACAACACCAGGCTTGACAGTAAATGGCGCCCTCTCCCCGTCTCCGAGTTCCGCCCAGGGAGCCAGAGGCGCGCAAAGGGCGGGGAATGGAAGACAACTCATCCGGGTCCGGGTCTGGTGAGGCAGGACCCCTGGTTCTTCTCTCGTTCGATGAGATGCCGGAATGGTTTCAACACGACAACAACCAGTGGATTCTTCACGGTTACCGGCCCATATCGGGCTCGTTTCGTGCCTCGTTCCGCAGTTGGTGCTATCTCCACAACGAGACGGTCAACATCTATTCCCATCTCATTCCGGCCGTCATCTTCCTCCTCAGCGAGTGGTTCATCTTGCAGTACCTTGCTGGTAAATACTCTAGAGTTACTAGCACTGATTTTGTTGCTTTCTCATTCTTCATACTCACAGCGACCATTTGCTATGCATTTTCGGCTCTTTACCATACTTTAATGAACCACTCTTGCGCTGTGGACCATTTCTGCCACCGACTAGATATGCTTGGTATAGGCATCTTCATAGTCGGTGATATTTTTCTAGGAGTTTACATCATCTTTCGATGTGAGACTACACTACGCAATATCTATTGGTCTATGGTTAGTTGATCGGCTTTTTCTGTCCTAGCAATGGTAACCATCTCTAATCCCGGCATCATCGGCTGCTAGATCGGGGTTTTCGGGGCATCGACTATCATCACAAACGTCCATCCCAAGCTCCAGAGCCATAAGTATCGCTCTATGCGAACACTCGCGTTCGTGGCGACTGGCATGTCCGTTGTGGCGCCATTGATTCACGGTCTTGACATATTCGGGCTAGACCTAATGAACAAAAAAGCCTTTACCTATACTATGGTGGCAAAGGTTGGCTGCCTTCTATCTGGAACCGCGCTCTATGCAGTGAGTCTCTTTTTTTGCCCATGACGGAGAAAAACTGATCCTAATACCCATAATCCAAAAGATGAGGTTTCCTGAAAGTTGGTGGCCTGGAAAATTCGACATGTGCGGCTCCCACTCGTTGATGCATTTCCTAGTGGTCTGCGCTGCTGTTATCCAGATGATAGGGTATCTAGAAGCCTTCGACTATGCTTACTTGCATATTACCTGCTCGGCTTCTTGAGTTACTCGTTAGCAATGGTTGGGAACCCTTGGAATTGAGGGTGTGGCCGTGTGTCGTGGTCTGTTCTGTTGTGTTGACGTTATTGTGTTCTTTTCCAGGAAAAGGTCCTAGGGTATCAGCATATGCCTTGCCAGCTGCTGGTGCCCTCCTAGACTTACCTCCTCTAGTGATCAATTCCAAAACTTCTTTCATACCATGGCAAGTTATCTACCTAGTGAGCTACATCGTCGCGCGGGCGTTGAGCGACGAAGCAATTCAAGGCCGGCTACAAAACGGTCCACGAAATACTCAAGTTACTCTTACGTGCAGGAAGATTTAAGCCAGTAGGTAGCAACTAGGTTCTAGGTCACAACGGAGACACTTTTTTGCAAATCCTACAGGGCCTCATGAAGCTTGGCAAGGCGGCCAGGGAGGGTTGCGCGGTATACCGGTTGCAGCATAGTGTGCCACAGCACCAAGACAATTCAAAAGGTCCTCTTTGCACAGGTTTACGCGGAGCGCGGGAAACCGACGCCGATGACAAAAAATTGGGCAGGATTCGGGCGGAGGTCGACTATCGGATAGCCCAGCCTGCGTCCTTTCAAGCAGTCGAGGATACAAAGGAATACATCGAAAGGCGAAACGAGGGTGAGGGATCTAAGGACATGGAGACAACAGCACCTCGTGCTACACATAAACGAGCCCCTTGCTAGACCAGCGCTGTCGGAGATTGTATTCAGGTAGATTGCACCTATCTGCACACTCCTGCCTCGGGATTGACTGCTCATTCAGGCAGGCCGAGACAGCAGCAGCTCCCTTTCCCTGAGACCTGCTTCCTTTCCATGAGGCACTCTGTCACGCACGCAAACAGAGATCACCCCACTCTTGCAGAAGTGATTTGGCGGCGGAAACATCTGGGGGGGGGGGAAGGGGGGTTCAGCCGTAGCCTCGCCTGGGCGAGCCCTGGCTACCTGGTCAATTCTCTTACCCATGCAGAAGCGGCGGAGCTGAAAGTGCAAGAAACACTATGGAGGGGATTTGACTGGATTCATTCTATTCTTACATACAGTGCATTGTATACTGTAAGGTATTCGGCCGCGCGGAACCAATCAAAGCCATCAAGGCAAGGGTGGCCGCATCCCGCTGTCGGCCGCTGCAAGCCGCTGTAAGCTCCTGTAATGCAATCAAGGCAGTATATACCACCGCAAAGACAGCCTATGGAGGGCAGTCATGGATGTTTACCACTGTAAGAGGCAGATGCTTTGGGCATTCGTGCATTAGCTCTATTCTTCTCCTCCGCTCGATCCAGCTGCCACCAATACAGTGGCAAAGATCCAGTTCATTACTACCTAGCTTGTGGCTCTGCTCCGCGTGTCTGGACACCTTCAAGCCCGAGGACGCTGCAAGACATCCAATCTACCTTCCAAAGTTATCAATTCACAATTCATAACCCACAGTCCGGCGGCGGCTGGCACTGGTTCTTCTGTCTTTGACGCCTCCGATTTACCCGCGAGCTTGCACAGCACAGCCGAACTGTGCCTCAACGAAATCCCCATACTCGTCGTTATTTATGTAAAATCATGGATACGGACGAGTCTCCTGGCCTGCTGAGGTCCGTGCTCGGATTTTTCGCTCGAAAACCACTGGAAAGGTCCATAAAGAAGCCCAAATCTTTGAGAGCACGGAGACAGGATGCTTGGCTACGGACGGATGCTTTTCTGCAGCATGATGCCGATGCATTTGAGGAGGTAGAGCCTGAGCAGCGAAACAGGACGCTCCGTGCGCTTGAAGGCTACGTCGAAGTCAATCCTGATGAAGAATCAGATTTCGTATGTGCTTCCGAAATAATATACGGCATGCTTTACTCTTTTGCCTCTTTTTCACTTTGCACCTACTGACATCAGGCTGCGGAGCAGAAATTCTTGCCGCAAGGGCCGTATCCGAAGCTTCAGGCATTGCGCAACATGGTCGATAGCCCGAATTCCAATCAAGGCCTTACGATTTGCGTTAGTAAAAGAAGTCGACAAAGAGATCAAATCATCGAGGAGATAGAGCATATGGACAGGGACTCAAAGAAGCGCCGAGTCATCACTCGCGAAGAACCTAGTGCCAGCGAAAATTTCGAAGAGACAGATGCCGAGTTCGCTATGTTGACAAGAAGACATCTGGTGTCCTTGGACAATGCGCTACGAAAACAGTGGGTGTGCGTTTGCCAGAAATGCTCAGGGTTGAGCGTCAGACTTTCCCTGCCACAAAAGAAGGACTCCAAAGTTGAGACGTCCTTTGATGTGTTCTTCGGTGTACGATCTGTACCTGCAACTTCACTGCAAGAGGCCAAGATAACAATCAAGTAAGCGTTGGCAAGATCATCCGGATGCCTTAGTTTCACTGACACCTTCGTTCACGGCAGAGACGTATACAACAGGGGGAGGAGCTCATCCGCGCCTGTAGATAGTGGTGCAGGCGATTTCGTTCACATTTGTCAAAGCATTACAGACTCCCTCGGCCAGCGAAATTGCTTGCACTTGGCCCTTGAACATGGAATCTTTCAGAGACTTCGTCCTCAGCCAAAGACCTTTGGTGGGGATAAAATGTCCCGGACAATGTCCTTGGCGGCTTTATTCAAGCGCCAACAAGAATTACGTGGGAGCTCATCTGCCTTGTCACTCAAGGGGAAGCGAGTCTTAGCTATCACACTCGCCTCGGCGCTTCTTCCCTTCTTGGAGACACCGTGGCTGCAGCCTTCGTTCAACCATTCCAACATTCTGTTTTTTCAGCCGCTGGAGGATGGACAGCTGCCCGATATCACGAAACCCTTTCTAGCTATGGAGCATATCCCCATCATCACAGCCGGCAAAAAGACAGGCACAAATATCAGTAGCTCTGATGTGTCCAATCAGAGTATTCATCCCAACGCCAGTGTGCTAGCGCTCGGCATCCTTTTGTGTGAGCTTCATCATCTGACTTCCGTGAAGCACTGGCAAAAGCACCCAGATGCCGAAAGGAATGTCAACACTGATTGGTATACATGCCTTGAGATATTGAAGACACTGGAAGCTGAGGCTGGCTTGGATTACTATCTTGCCACGAAGGCATGCCTGCACTGGGAGTACCTCCCCGCTGGAGAGAACGCTGCCTTTGACTCTGAGACAGTCCAGCGGCTCTTCTATCAAAATGTGGTCAAACGACTTGAGGCCGAAATGTTCAAGTCGTGGCGTCTTCGAATAGAGGATCTGAGCTCATTCGATTCGCAAGAGAATGAAAACTGCTGGGGCTCCATCGGTCGAGAAGTCGTCCGCCTTGAAACTGGCAAGGATGACTCTCCCACTGATACGAATAATGGAGCGCGTTCACCCGTACAACGCTCAATGTCTGACAATATGCCGGCAAGATTCATTTCCGATATGGTGGTGCCGAAAACTGCACAACCTGCTTGTGGGCAAGTCACTGAGGATTCAACAAATAGCTTGCACTTCTTCGACGCAAGCCATCAGACGGGTTGTGAACAAGAGTAAGGGATTGTTTCAGGATTTATAAAGCAACGTCATACTAACCTTGGACAAGGAATCCACTATCGCGAAAATGGATGGACAACCTCCTCTCCTCAATTTACCAATTCGTTGACCCTCTTGAGCCTGTCCAAGTGGGTGCACTCCAAACGGTCGAACCTGTGCGATTGGCCCTTTTGGACTCCGGCTTCGACCCGGAAAACCCGCTTTTGAGGGACGACCTGGGACGAATAGACGCACGAATCAAGGCTGCGCAGAGTTTTGTACATGGCACAGAACCACAAGACATTCAAGACGAGATTGGGCACGGCACTCACGCCCTTGGTCTGCTGCTGAGAGTCGCCCCATGCGCTGAGATATATATAGGAAAAATTGCGCATCGGGCAACTCTGAATCGTAACACGTACGATGACATTGCGAAGGCAAGTCTGGCTGGCAGAGCAGAGTCCCTTTGTTTCCCTGACTAAGCTAATTGTGTGAAAAAGGCTATTAATCACGCGGTTTCTGAATGGAAAGTAGACATTATATCAATGTCGTTTGGAATTCGTGAATATCACGAGCCTATGAAGAGAGCAATATCGAATGCCCTTCACGGTCAGACATTGTTGTTCGCAGCCGCATCGAACGATGGAGCCAATCTGGGAAGAGCATTTCCCGCTAAATACCCAAGCATCTTCTGCATACACTCGACCGATGGAAATGGCAACCCATCTGCGTTCAATCCGACTGCAGACGACAAAGACGTCAACTTTAGTCTCCTCGGGGAGCATGTCTCCTCCTATTGGCCCGTTGGCCTTGCGAATGGCCCCAGTGAACCTGTAAATGCCATGTCAGGGACATCGGTCGCAACCCCCATTGCCGCGGGGCTTGCTGCTTCGGTCCTGTCGTTTGTGAGGCAGCAGGACCAGCACGCTAGGGAAGGAGGTGACTTACTAGGGCCGTGGCTGCAGGATGTTCATTCCATGGACATGGTCCTGAAGAGCATGGCCAGCCAGACGAGGGGTGCTGGGTACAACTACATCAGGCCGAGTGAACTTTTCGATAAGGGGGCGTCGAAAGAGAAAGTTTACGACAAGATCAAGGACCTCAGACGACACATGTACGACTAGAAGCTCAGTAAATGGTTCTGGTCAATCTTTCTACTATATGCAGTATACTAGTGTCTTGATTCCATTCCACAATTTACTTTATGCCACAATCAAGTCGGGACGCAATAAACCGTAGCGTGTTCTGTCACATCAGAAACAGCTTTCGCAGTGGCGATATCAGAGCCATCCACATCCTCCACTAAAACAGAAAAAGCTGCATCGTCGCCGTCTTCTTCCCCATCACCAACAGCCAGAAAGGCACCCTTGTTATACTCTTCCATCTTGACATTGCGCCCGAACTTGAGCCTTTTCAGACGGAATGCAAACACAAACTCCGATTGAAGGTTAAAGCCGGTCTCGTCGCTAGCCGCGCAGCTCCACTGGCCCTTTGGGCCGACAGACATGCCTACAGTGGGTATATTGAAACCGACATTACCCGTGGCCGTCGTGTTCTTTGACGCTGAGTACTTGATCATGGCGCCCTTGACGAGCTTCATGCCCGTGACGAGGTAGAGCGAAGAAGATGGTAAGAATCGCTGCTTAGGCTCCTTCAGCCACGACTGCACAGCAGGTGCTGCTTTGATAGCTTCTTGCACATATTCCTGCGTCGGCTCAAAAGCGAGCGTCGTCAATGTGTCAAAAGCAAACCGATTCGAGGTTTGGTTCGAACACGCCACGTCCACTTCAGTACCAGTGACGAGCTGTAGAAACTGAGCATAGACACCCAAGCCAAAGCCTTGGTCCGTGGAAACAGTCTTGTTCCAGTCAGTCTCGACGACAGAAAAGATTGCCGTGTCAGGTACGGCGATGACGTTTGCTCTATTTAGAGGGTATTGCGGCGTTGACGAGGAGCGAATTATAGTACCAAGACAGAGCGGACCTGCTGGTGGTGGGTGAATGAAATCCGATGTCGGACATAGAAAATATGTCTTTGTGAAAGACATGGCTGTTGAAACAATGTTCAAATCAAGATCTTGGGTCTTGATTCCCTGTCAAGGATGCTGTACACCTGTGTACTTGACAATCTTTGGCAAATTATTTGCTCCCAAATTGCTCTGGTCCGTTGTTGGGCATGTGAGGAACCCACGTTGGGAGGGGGCCTGTCGCACTAACTCGCCTTCTCTTTGCTTGACACGCACTGAATCGATTCCGCGCAGTGCAGGCTAGATATTTGTCCCGCAGGCTAGCTATTTATTATTAATATAGTTAATTAAATAAAAAACCAACTACACTACTTAACGGACAGCTAGATACACCCGTAGAGGGCGCCCCCCTCCTTGCTCATGCGCCGTCACCCTGCTTGACAATATTATTGTAGAAGCCGTCCCACTAAAATGGACCTTGATGGATGTGGCTTTCTTAGCGGCTACAGTACACTAGACACTTTGCAAACCAGTACAGCATGGTATGCGGGTGGCTTGCACTATACTCCGCTCCGATGAAGGAATGAAGGAGGGAGTGTGCGTGTTCCATGACAAGAAAGTGACGGAGGGTTCTTTTATCAAAGTTCAGCCCCGACAGAGGTTGGGCTCGGCCCGCCCGACGATGAGCAAGCCACTTATCACTCATTAGGTACCGTTTTGCCAACGGGTACCTTAACTTGGTAGGTCCTAGCATGCTAACTATAGCGGCCCGTACCGAAAGCACTGAAGGGAAATTGACAGGCTCTGAATCGCCCTCCCCCAGTCGCTGTACCGCAATTCATCGCTTCGCCGGTTTCCGAGGGGCCTAACTTGTCTCCCCGCCGAGGCACAGGCAACCAGTTTTGCAAACTTCTGTCTTCGTCTCGATTTGCTTGTGCTGTCTACGATCCCAAGACTCTCTGGTTCCTCTTCTCTCCTCGTCTTGCGCACCGTCGGGCATCAGCTTCGTGAATATTCCGCGCAATTACAGGGACACTGCCTCCGGTCCCTCCTCCCCTTTCTATCGCCATGAGTAGGCTGGATACCATGGAGCACGACTTGACTCAAGATGTCTTTCTTCAGGACGGTCTCTGCACGACCATCGCAGAGCACGCAACCCAGTGCAACTCCCTTTTCCAGGGGAAAATGGCCATTACAGATATTGTGCCTGATCCTACAATTATAGATGACCAGTTGGCCCGCTTCACTCTCTGGGCAAACAACATGGACGTTTATGGACCGCTCAATGTTTCGCTGGACTACAGACTACGATACAGTCCCACAGTCGTCCAGATTATACATCAGCTCCTAGACGTTATCTGCGAGACTTTAGATTCTTGTAAGTGCCGGTCGTCGCATGATTATGAAAAGGCCCGTAGGTCAAGAATTTTATGCTGACGGGGATTCTGCATAACAGTGCAACCAGTCGACGAACAACAACCAGCGAGTCCGACATGGACAAGGAAGAAGCAGCGCATAGGAGAAAGCAAAGATTCACAAGTCGCGAGGAGAATCGACGACAATGATTCAAGCGACTCGGGTAGTGAGCTGGATCAGGCAGAAGAGAATATTTCGAAAATCACAACAACAATCCACGGCACCGTAACACGGCTCTTCCGCCTCTCCAATGCCGTTCGAAAGTCCGCAAAAGCCAACCGGGCTCGCAAAATCGAACGATACATCGACGATGAAGAAGCAAACACCGCTATAGCCGAGTTGCGTCTCTACACTGGATGCTACATCCGCTTCCGGTTTCCCGAGGCTCCTGACTCACTTCGTGAAGCATTAGTCAAAGCGAATGAGCTGCGACTTCGACGGCTATATTATCAGCGATCTCACCGACGGCGCATTGACTTGAGTATTCAGGATCCACACCTCACCCTAGCGATTCGTCCACAACTACCCAAGATGAAGGATGCTCCTCGTCAGACTGTGAGCTTTGCGCCAGACGTATTCCAGAAGTCTGCGAGCGTCAATAAACCATCAGGGCCAGCCTGCTTTGTGCCAGCGCCAGCGACAAATGCGACGACGGCTCGACAGACTGCAGTTAGCGCTTTCAACGCGAAGTCTACAACCGAGGTCCCTCGAGCTAAATCTATTGTGGTGAACAACAAACTATCGTTCCCTCCAGTACCGTCGTCACCAGAATGCCCGTACTGTGGCGTTATTATTGAGTTTGAGACTGGTTCAAGGTCAGCGTTGTGGCAGTAAGCTGAGCACTGCTTTCTTAATAGTATTATGTCCGACCTAATGTGCGTCAGGAATCACGTCATCAGAGACTTGGAGCCCTTTATTTGTGTCTTTCCACACTGCTTGGAGGGAAAGCATGAGACGATCGCTCCGCCAACATTTGACACGTCAAAAGCCTGGATCAGCCACATGCAAAACTCTCACGGGCATGCATGGGAGTGTAGAGCTCCTTCTCACGCTCCAATCACATTCAGCGAAGAAATTCAGTACCAGGAGCATTCGATCAGAGAGCATGGCGTGCCGGAAACTCATGTCGGCATTGTTAGCAGCGCAGCACGAAGACCAATCTTGCATAAGATGCTGCAATGCCCCTTTAATGATGATTTTCAGCCCCCGGAAAAAGTCGAACCGAGTCCCGTCTTTGCGAGCGAAGCTCTGCAGTCACACATTGCCGGTCATCTAAAGGAGATTGCTTTGCTTACATTACAAAAGCTGCCGAGCAATGATGATGAGGACAATATGAACTTTGATAGCGACCAACCATCAGATGATGAGGTTTGGCCTGGGCTAGTAAAGTTCCGTGGATCCATGTACAGTGTACTGGACGACGACGAAGATCTCGTTTTTCAGGACGGCGGTGACGATGCTGAGGCGGCGAATGTCAATTTGGATCTCGAAGCGGAAGGCCTTAATCCATCAGTATCGAGACTTAACCTGGAGGATAAAAACGAGGCAGGAATGACACAGCTTCAGCACGCCGTGCAGACCGGCAATTTGCAACTGTCTAAGTCTTTGATCCAGGGCGGCGCAAAGTTGAGTAGCAGAGACAAAAGCGGTAGGACGACAATCCACTATGCCTTCGTGGAACAGTCTTGTGATCCCGCTCTTATTGATCTGTTGCTCAACGCCGGCAATAAATCCATTATGAACCTAGGCGACGACAACGGCCAAACAGCTTTGCATTATGCTGCACAGATGGGCAACACTGATGGCATACAAATTTTGACCGACAACGGCGTTGACGTTGATCCCATTGACAACTACGGATTTACTCCGCTCCTCTGGGCTGTGGTTGCTGGCAAGGCCGAAGCCGCTGAGAAACTTTTATCCATAGGCGCTGGGAACCCTAACTCAACCAGCCCGGATGGAAAGTCTGCGCTGGCTTGGGCGGCCGGTCTGAGTCATATAAAAATTACTCAGTTGCTTGTGGGCCACGGTGCTGATGTGTCGAGGACACTAAAGGGGCCGATGATGACGCCTCTAGACGAAGCTGCTGCTGCAGGCAACCACTTTATCGTACAGTTGCTTCTCGGTATGGGCGCAAATCCAAATTCTCGTGATCGGGATGGCTGGTCTGCCGTACACTGGGCAGCGGAAGAGGGCCATCTGGAAGCTGTGCGCTTATTGTTGGAAGCAGGGGCCAACATTAATGCTGTGAGCGCATATGGCACGTCAGCGCTGCATTGTGCTGCCAATGGCGGGCATGCTAGCATCGTGAAGCTGCTTCTTTCACGGCGTGCGGACGCGCTCAAGGCAAACTGTCACGGGTGGACTGCACTACACCATGCAGCCTACATGGGCCACTCTCAAGTTGCCCAGTATCTCCTGGAGGACGAGCGCGTGAGAGTGAATGCCTCTCAGCAGGACAATCATGGCTGGTCCGTTCTTCATCTGGCTGTTTATAGTCGGGATCTGGCTACGATCGAAGTCCTGCTTGGCAGCGCTGCTATTGAAGAGCCTCAGGGCTTGTTTGATCATAGCGGCCTTACACCAGAAGAATGGCTCGATCTTCGGCCATCGAGCGATACCTATAAAGCTATCTGTAAATTGGCTTTTGGCAAGTCACGCTGCTGCAGAGCCGTCACAGGGTTACGACGAGCTGTGACGATAAAACAGGCCGTGACCACGGGTAACATCCCTATGATCAATCTCTTCCTGGGCTTGGGCCACGATGTAAACGGCATGAATTCTGGAAGAAGGACGGCGCTCTATTACGCTGCAAAGCAGCGTATGCTTCCCACCATGACGCTGCTTCTTGAGCATGGTGCGGATCCCAATATCCTCCCAGCGGGACGCAAAGCCTGGAAAGAATTTATTTCAGATGATGATGTCCTAGAACTACTCGAACAAGCGGGGTACAGAAAGCGAGATCCTGATCGTGAAGTAGCGCGCCAGATCAGGCTTGCATTTGGATCGCAAGATCAACAATTCTCTGATCCTGATTACTCAGTCTCATTTGCAAAGGAAGACTCTATACTCGCGCCAGGATCGGAACCATCTTCCTTCCTTGGACCGCAAGGCATGTCAAACTTGTCGGGCCCGGCTCTTTCATCAAGAGGGCCATCTTTCCTAGATAACTCGGCTTCAAGTGTACCAACACAATCAATGGCAGGGCCTGCAGAGCAAACAAAGAGTCAAAATAAGCGCAAAGCAGACTCCTTAGGCCAGCCAAGGGGGATATCAAAGCTTTGGAAGCAGCTGACAAGAAAAAGATAACAAAACAAGCCTGAGCATGATATGTGGATTGGTTCATTTAGTTCTGTATTTTGCCTCGTTGTTTTTCGTTTATCTTTGTTCTGTTCTGACGCACTGGTGGCACATGCAATTTTGGAGACTTGTATGAAAAGTAGCCTTCTCAAGTGATTATCTCTGAATAAATTATATAGAATATATAATTTTTAATAGATATACTATACCAAATTTTGTAAGGATCCATAGTGCCTAGGACAGAGTACTTAGTGAGAGTGGTAGTATCATCACGCCCTTGACAGTACGACATATCATCACGCCCTTGACAGTACGACATATCATCACGCCCTTGACAGTACGACATATCATCACGCCCTTGACAGTACGACATATCATCACGCCCTTGACAGTACGACATATCATCACGCCCTTGACAGTACGACACGAGGATAGCCACCATTCTTGGGCTGCGTGCCACTCGGCATGTTGCCCGATGCACTGGTGGCTGCTGCACGAGCCGCACGCCGATAAGGACAAGATGGAGAGGCGATTGGCGGTGCGCGGCGAGCGGGTGGTCATGGTGCAGCCGAGCTTTTTAAAGGATGAGGCACAGCCGGAGTGTGAGGAGAAGAACAGGAAGTTGGAGTGCTTGGAATATCCTGCGCCGCCTCCCTTTGCTAAAACGCCTGACAGCTACACCGCTTCTCCTCACATAGTGCTACATCGTGCAGCATCCCTTCACTCCTATTTACCTATTTCCGAATTTATACACATCACTATCTAGTATTTATCGTCTACTAGTGTCATAGAAAGGAACGTGGTTCTGTTTAATAGAAACGCAAAAATGTGTTAGGACACATCTGTTTATGCTTCAGCGAATGCCACTCGACTCGTCAACTACCTATTCATCGCTTCGAAATTATCCAACAATGAATCTGACTTGACCATTTCCCAAACATTCTCTATCTTCCCAACTGCCCCATCACTCAACGGCCCGTTCTTGATAGCCTTGACCGTATCCCTCAACTGCTCGACCTTGCGCGCCCCTACGATGACGGCATCTCCCGAGTTACCCTGCAGCTTCGAGTGGTACACGATCCAACGATATGCCAGCTCCGCCCTTGTGACGCCCTCTTCTTCCGCAATCCGCTCCCACGTATCCAGCGCCTCGACGAGACTCGGTCGGTTGTACATGCTATTGTACAACTTGCCAATGGCGTCGCCGCGACCGAATCGGCCCTCCGCAGCGGTCAAGTCCGCGCGCGATTTCGACAGAAATCCGCCGGCAATGGGGCTGTAGGCGTAAAAGGCAATGTTGTGCTTGCGGAGGATGGGGAAGATCTCGGTTTCGGTGCGACGCGCAATGGCGGAGTAGTTGCCTTGGTAGACGGAGGGGACGACAAAGTTGTTCTCCTGCGCGACGCGGACGACTTCTTCGACTTCGTGTCCGAGGAAGTTGGACAGGCCGAGGCGCTTGAAGGCGCCCTGCTGATGGAGTTTGTTCAGCCCGCTGAGGGTGTCCTTGAGCGGCACCCTGCGGTCTGGAGCGTGAAGGTAGTAGACATCAACCTGGGTTTCTACCGTCAGTAAAATGGCTTGTAGATCTCTTGTGTATTAGGTAGGATAACGTACTGCATTGACTTTGAGTTTCTTCAAGCTCTGCTTGGCTGAGTCGATGATGTTAGTCCCCGTGGAAAGCTGAGGGCCGAAGCCACCGGGGGCCTTGGTGTCAATGGTGAATCTTGCGCCCGCGCCAGCGTCACCGAGCAGCTGTTCTGACATGCCATAGATTTCTGCGGTGTCAATGGCCGTAATGTCAACTTCTTCGAGTGCTGTAAGCCACTGCTTGACGTCAGGGACGGAGCTCGACACGAAGCCCGCACTTCCAAAAACAATCTTGACTCCGGTTTCAGACATGTTGTATGTGATGTGATTCCTGTGGTAGTTCTGCAGTATTATGGGTCAAAAAGTTCTATCATAGCTTCATTGCAGGGACTGTTTTATATAAGGCAGATGCCCAGCTACCGTAGAGCAAGGCAACAATATCGGCAATGTAATTGCGTGACCGAGTATACGACGTCCATTTGTCATCACCATGTTATTATAAATAACTAAATAAAAATGGCCATGATAGACGTAAAGTTTCCGCCGCGGAGTTTCTTTGGCCTTGGCTTACTACAACGAAAAGCATTCTCAAGGTTAAAATTTCAAAGTTGTACGCTTCACAGTGGGTTAAAATCCGCCTTGGTCGTAGATCTCCGCCACGGCTTCCGCGGCTAGTCGGATCTACTAGACAGTTAGTGGCTGAAAGTATATAGGATTTGCGATACGCTACTACATTCGCTATTTGGGGCGGAGTTCACTATTCGGGGGCGGAGTTGATTACTCACGTTCAATTATGGAGTATTGCCTTGATTTTGCGTCTTCCTTGCGTGCTCTTCACAAGCGGATGCTCCTACTGCCACAAGTGGCAGGACATCCACACGCCACTATCACTATCACTATATCTAACTTGACATTTTAGCGGTCAGATTAGCTGTCGGCCTTGTCGTTTAAACCACTCCATCTTGCCGGCAAACCACGAGGCGTCATTCATCACGCTGCGTACCACGGGTACGATTCGTCCACCTCTCCAACTTGCCTGTGCATTCTCTTAGCGTCACCCATCTGCAGGCTACAAGGTATTTCCCGTCAGATTAATGCGAAATACTGCAGTCGGGCACTTTGGGAGGCCCTCGCGTGCCGTGCTTTTCCATGGTCCTTGGGGTTGCGTCATGGGTCTGGATGAGAGCGCCGAAACTATAAAAGAACGACAGCTGCTACTGCCTGCGTCCTCGCAACCTCACTCTTTATTTTTTCTTTTTTAAAAAATTATCATAAACAAGTTATATATCAAGCATAATGTTATTGTTATTTATTATCTTGCGTCTTAAATAGCTCTCTCTTTATCTTTATCCTGACGTTCAAGCCTTAGGTAGCCTGCCCGCACTGCGAAAGACACACCAAGCGTGACGGCTCGGAAGGCAGGCGTATGAAACCAAGCCGCCATCCATTCGTAGCTTCGCGGGGGAGCAAAGTACTGAATCAGTGCCTCTGTCGTAGATCAAAACTTTGACTACAGCAGGTAGTTCCTTTGCTGTACAAAAATGGTCAATCTGGCGTCTCGTGAGCGTTGGAGTTGGTACTAGACTGCAGAAGAGCCAGCCTCGTGAAGAGATGGGCTCCTCCAGAAAATGAACTGGAGTGCCACTGTATTAGAGAGGAACGCCATTTCACTTCGTACCTGTCAGAAGCCCTATATCGTCTCAGAGCACTAAATTCACTCAACGCACGGAACAGCGCTTTCGACAGCGCAAGCGTCAGCGTTGAGGGCCGCTACTGGCGTCGATGGTGCCGGCTGGGCTGTTGCTCGTGTTGTGATGGGCACTATAGCGTTGGGGATATTCTAAAATCTCAACCTCTAATACCTACCTAGGTAGTTAATAATCAACAACAGTGTCCTACGAATTACAAACGGCGTCCTCTGTAAAGTGGCACTCGACTTTTATAGCTGTAGAATGCCAGAAAAAGAGACCACTGTTAACGACAAGGAACCGACTTTGTTGAATTCATCTCGGCGCTGACCCAACGCAAGAAATTCCGCGTATAATTGCGCCAGCGATGCTAAACACACCCGTATCACCTATAAGGCAAAGTCCAGTAGTTTATTACTGCGAATGACTGCAGGGCATGTCATGCCGCTAGTATTATCTACCTGTTGGCGTCGGCCCCGAATACCGGTCAAAGCGATTCCTCCTAGTCTTTTTAATTAGTCCTCCTTAAGCCACTCCAGCTCGAGTCCCGCCCTTGCGCCTATGTTTAATAGCTCCCTTTCCCGCTCATCCGTCATTTCGCTAGACTCGCAAGGCAGAATTATACGACGTAGCGCAGCCAACGACGACGGAGATAGACCCGTAAGCTCTAGCTTTATCGCGTTTATAATAGAGTCATTATCATACCATTCCCATTCCTCATGGTCATCCAAGTCGGCTGTCAACTCGAGCAGCTCAAGGCTTACAGGGAGCGCGCTCACGAGCTTCGTACCTGCTGGCGATGGCGAAAACCCCATCAGGAAGACCCATGGGAGACGTAATCTTTGAAGGCGACTCAGGCGGGCAAGTCCAAGTGATCCCTGAAGCTCTAGCGGGGGGGCGTCGTAGTCCCCCACCGATATCCTAGGGCGTGTGATGGCGCCAATCGTCAAGTCGGTGAGCGTACCGGCAACCTGGTTCAATGCCATGGCTGCCGTATCGAGTTCTAGCACGCCTTTGCTGACTTCCTCGTCGAGGTCTGGCTGATACGACCAGTGCCAATGCAGCCTCTGCAGTCCCGTAAGAACCGAGAGTACAGCGCCGATACGTGATTCACGGAGCCGGTAGATGTCTAGTGACACGAGAGATGAGGCGGCGGGCGGGTGTGAGTACGGCCAGGCGAATTCCAGCGGGTTGTCAATAGATACGGATAGGTTCTGGATCCGCGGTAGGTAAAATAGGGTAAGAACATCAGCCGCGTTGTAGACGTTTCTGTGGTGCCATTCTTTAGTCCTCCACTTAGACTCGACTAGGCGTAGGTTGTGATATGTAGGTAATTTGTATAGCCCACTAAGAGCGTAGTGAAATACGCCTCCCCAGAGTCGGCTTTGAATAGTAAAGTTGGGCCCCAGATGAAGAGACGTTAAATTAGGCGCCAAAGTGAGTAGTAAGGCTACGGTAGCGTCAACGCTACCGGTGTGTAGCTCGTCTATCCAAAGCTTCGTAGACGGTACTCTCGTAGATTCGACGACCTCGGCCGCCCTGCTAAGCAGATGAGCGCCGAGGGGGAACACAGGCGGCTCCGTGAGTTCGGGCCGGTCGCTGAACCCATTTCCTACGAGGCGCAGGTTGCGGACGTGGCCGGCCAGCTCGCATCGCTCGAGAAGGCGTTCAAGCAGCAGGAGAACGGACGGCGTGCGATCCCAGGCCCAGCTCATCTCAACCGTCGAGTAGACTAGAGGCAGGGCGAGGTTGTGGATGGACTTGTTGACCCGAATAATAGAGAGCAAGTCGTGCACTGGCAGCAACTCGAGGAGAGACAGAAGCAGCTCCCTCGGCCAGTCCTTGAGCGGCGACGGGGCCATCTCGGTGGCTTGTTGGTCGCGGGAAAATGGCGGCCGTGGCTGAGATGAAAGACCGTCGAGTGAGGCGGATGTCATCTACAGGTGTGCACACGTTGACCTTGGCTCGGGTTTTATAGGTCAATTGTTATCGGGGTCAGGCAAAAGGCGGCACCACCAATTACGTTTGTAGGGGATTGGTTATCTGGTCTTTTCTGTACAGCATTGACTGCCGAATTATGCACGGGGCAATTGGAAACACGTAAAACGAACGTCGATTGACCAATTAGAGACTTAGAAGCGCTTACATAAGTGATCAGTAATACCCTTGGTACAATACACAATACATATCTCAGTGCCTCTCTCAAGCGCCTCTAACGCCAGAGATAGCGATGGCATTAAGTTCAATACTGGCGACTACCTATATCAGTTCAGAGATGACATATACAACCGTCGCGCCCGCTACATTGACGTTGAGTGCCGTGGAATACGTTACAGATAGGCTCATCAGTATCATAGTTAGAACCAGTATTTTAGTGGTGTTGTTCTGCTAGATACAAATTAGGTACTTGCTATTAAAAATCGCGTTCTGTTACTTGTCTTCCCTTGGTGATCTGACTGCGCGACGACTGATTAGGCCTTCGGCGTGCTTACTGTACGTATGTATTACAAACATTCACCAAGGGCATGAAGCGCATGAAGCGCATGAACAGCGCTTGGAAGAAAGTGATCAGGCCACTTATACACGCGGCCATAGCCGCTCACCACGGAACAGCCCGAGCTGGCTACTTCGTTCTCGGCAATTACACACTGGAGTCTTTCTCAGAGGCCTCCCGCAGATTTGTCAGCCAGCGGTGGCGATGCTCTTAGCCAGGAACGATTTTATTGATAGGACAAACTACCGCAATGACCCAAGATGGTCAAAAGCGCAAATAGATCTAGATCTAGTATCCCAAATGAGAGTACAAAGTCTATGAGGAATAGAGAGGCTAAGACCCAAGTTCGTTCATTCCAGGCACGCGAGCAGCATTGCTTTCCTCAATGCCCCTTTGGCCCCCCGGCGCCACCACTGGGGGGCCTGGAAATCGCCGGCTTGCCATTATTGACGGGGCGATTGTTACTTGGCTTGTTGTTACCTCCGACGGGTTGAGCATTCGGCCTGCTCGGGTTCGGCGGCACACGGTTGCCCGGCGCCAAATGGTTGACAGGCGGTCCAGGTTTGCTCCCTGGCTGCTTGTTCGGGGCCGCCGGCAGAGGGTTGGCAGGCGCCAAGTGGTTGACAGGCGGTCCAGATTTGCTCCCGGGCTTGCTATTCTGCTGGCCTACGGGTGCCAGCGGAGGGTTGGCAGGCGCCAAATGGTTGACAGGCGGTCCAGGTTTGCTCCCTGGCTTGCTGTTCTGCTGGCCTACGGGTGCCAGAGGAGGGTTGGCAGGCGCCAAGTGGTTGACAGGCGGTCCAGGTATGCTCCCGGGCTTGCTATTCTGCCTGTTCGGGGCCGCCGGCGGAGGGTTGGCCGGCGCCAAATGATTGACAGGCGGTCCAGGTTTGCTATTCTGCTTGTTCGGGGCCGCCGGCACAGGGTTGGCAGCCGACTGGGCTGGCCGTGTGGGCGCCGGCTTGAGCTTCTTCTCTGCGAGCAACTTCTTATATGCAAACGCGTCCTTTCGAGGATCCACGGCAACCTTGTCGTTGTCCAATGTGTACATGCCGTTGATAAACTTGTTGCAGCCCCAATTGTCCTAGACATTCTGTCAGTATTCTGTTCTGAGGGTCAAGGGCTTCCAAAGCGTAGTGATGTACATACGTCGTCGCCACAGGGAGCCATGATTTGAGGCTCCTTTGTTCCGTCGGCATTCTTGAACATGGAAATTGCGACAATCTTTGCGCCGCTATCTTTGCCTAACCGCTCAGAGCTCACATGGGACTTGTACCATTCGTGAAAGGTATTCACCTCCCCGCATCTTCCATTATTCTTGTGAGGCTTGCCCCCATTCGCGTCCGAACACGCTTGCAGGTCGCCCACGACGTCGTCACCTTCCTCGAACAGCTCGCGCCAGCCCTTGGCCGAGGATGCAAAGATGAGCTCGTTGCCAATAAAGAGGGTCGTCATGACATTCGGCACGCTTCTGGCAATGGCACGCGGATATGCCTTGGCTCTGTCCTGCATCTCCTTGTAAGCATCCGTAGCAATCTGGTACAGTTGGCTGTCCGAAATGTCTGGCTTCTCATCAAACTGGAGATGGCTGCTGTACAAAATTGACTTGTCCTTGTCGTACAGGTTCCGATTAAGCTCGATTTGGAGACTATCAGGTGCGAGTGGCGTCTTAGGTACTAGCTGCCCCTCCTGCTTGTCTGTTTCGTCTGCTGTCAAGCCGTGACTAAAAGCCAGCAGTAGAGTGAGGTAGAACCACAAGAAACGTGTAAACTTGGGTAACTCCATGGCGTCAGAGCCTCATACAAGATTCTGGGTTGTTGTTTTGGTCTCTGATCCAAGACTGAGAAGATGCAAGGCTAAAAGACAGAAGCAGTTAACAATCTGTATCAACACGGTGCTTGGAATGGTCGTTTTGGGACTTACAATGGTTTATGATGCAAGACCGGGTGAACTGTTTTGCGTTTCTTTGTAAGTCGCTAGACAACTGAGTGATCTAAAGACCAGAGCTTGATTTTCGGGATTGGGTCAGCGGAAGTGAGTCGTTAAATACTCAGACAATACATCCCGCAGCGTATTCTGCAACCGCTGAGCATACTGAATGGGACCCCTCATTCGGAATCCTTCAACTGCACTAATAGAGCGACTCGGGTCTCAGACCCTGACTTATGCGAGTATCGCACGAGGGAAGTATGGTGAACTCTCCAACTACATCTGCTTCTATCGCACTGGCGCATTGGCTACTTGATGAGCCTAATGCTGGTGCATTGTCTATGGAATGACTCTGATGCTGGATTTAGGCCTTGATCAGAGATGTCGTACGAGGGAAGTCTAGTGATATCTTTGACTACACCTGCTTCCATAACCCTGGCTCATTGGCTAGTTGATGACTCCAATGCTGCTGCATTGTCTATTAAATTACTCTAATGCTGGACTTGGGCCTTGGTTAAGGATGTCGTACGAGAGAAGTATAGTGAACTCCCCAACTACACCTACTTCTGCTGCTGCATTATCTATTGAATGAACTCTCATGCTGGACTTGGGCCTTGGTCATAGATGTCCCGAAGTATATCCGCTTCTATAGCCTCGGTGCATTGGTTCCTTCATGACTCGGATGCTTGCCTGAAGCCTGGCTGTGCAGCTTGGAAGAAAAGCGACCGGGGCGGAAGGCGCATTTAAAATCACCACCAACAGCACCTCGAATAGATGAGATGAACGTTCATGGGACCAGCGCTATTGGTAGTCCCCCTCGGACTGCCGCAAGGGGCAAGCTGGTATAATGGAGGGATGATATCCTCGCGTGCCAAGGCAAAGTGGCACCTGATAATGATCTGCGCAGCCTGGGTACTGTAGCGTAGACGAGCGCTTGCTGGGGATAACTTGTCCTCTGGGCTTTTCCGGCACATCGATCGCTCTTCTGTCGCTTGATGCCTGTGGAATTAGTGACCTGCTTGCTCGTTGACGACGGTCAAAGCGGCGGCAGAGGTGGCGTCCCGGAGCTACCTTGGCGAACCCTCCCCAGCCACGACGCAAAATCCTCGACAATGCTTGCTTATGTGCCTGAATCGCTCTACCTAGTATGTCTTTTATACGAGCAGTTTGTGCGGCTCAAGCTAGCGTGCATGGTTCTAGCGAGCTTTAACTTGGGACCAGGATTAAGTTTGGGGCTCACTGCCTCTCAGCCTCGAACATTCCGCTTGGCATTCATGCTTCCTGCACTGCTCGTCGCTCACTGTGAAGCCCGCATAGTCTTGTGCCTCGGCCCTCTCCGCCTGTCGCCATTCAGGCCAGCTCAACGCTGCTTGACGCGAACCTCGCAAATGCGAACCCGGCGAGTACGTCACGACACGTTGATGCGCTCACAAATGATATGACGTGCTCTCACAGGACTCATGGCTTCTAGAATCACTCCATGTGGAGACATGAAGTAGTCTGATCCTTGGGCGACGAGGCAAGTAGCTTTCGCTGGTATTTATATCCAAGCTTCTCACCTCACCAAGCAGGCCGTATCCAGCACGGACAATCATACCCTCCTTCACAACACGCTCTTTACAGCACTCTTTTTACTTGCAAACCGCCTTCTTGACCAACCGCTATCCACCATGGTCAGCACCACGCTCTGGACAGCACTCGCCTTGTCTGCCGCAACTGCGCATAGCGCTGTTGTTCCTCGACAAGACGGGGGCGGCTTTGACTTGGCTGGACTCATCCTACGTTCCAATCTTGTCCAGAATCATATTGCCAGCACCAAGAGATACACGGGCAAGCTATTTCCTTACTCGGAGAGCTCGATGGAGGCGTTGAAACCCGCCATGGCGGCTGGCTTCCGCGACAAATTTGATCACGTTCGGGAGTCTGAGCGCAAATGCTTGAATGTGCGCAACTCTTTTGTAAAAGAGACCATGCAATCGTTCTTCGACATTGTTCCCCATGTCGATGCCCCTGACACGACCACTGAGGAAACAAATCAAACGGTGACCATTACCGAATCCAAGGCCATTGTCAACACCGAGAGGCTCGGGTGGAATAAGGAAGAGTCGTCGGAAATTGGCGGCTCGGTCACGACCAGTGCCAGCGGAGGAATCGGTCCCGTCTCTCTCTCCCTCGCGGCCACCGTCTACGGCAACCAGCGCACGACAGGAGGTAAACACGGCGAGTCGTCGGACCAGACGGAATGGACAACCTCGAGAACAAGGCAGGAAAATTGCCCGCCGCAGAGCATCTGCAGACACATCACCTGGACGTACACCAGGACCCTCAGGGGCAAATGCTTCACCGCCCCCTACTTCGATGCGGCATGCGCCAACAGCCAGCACTCCAAGGGCAAGTTCAGTCTCGCGCTTCTTGGCAGGTGCACGCCCTCGATCGCGGTAGCTCGCGACTTTTACACCTTCAAGGACGACGCGTTTGGACAAGACGGCAAGGGAGGCCTTGTCAGCCATATTCCTGGATACGGCCGTGATGACAATGGCATCAAGATGCCCAAGCCCGGCGTCATCGCATCCCACAAGTTGGAGGAAGACTGCACCTTTACGTACACGCTGCGCGACAACACCAGCGGACAGCCCGTCATCGTCACGGCAAACATCATCGAGAAGATCCAGAACCCGGCCCTCCCGCAACCCAAGGTGACCAAGGTCCCCAAGGCCATCGGCTGGGTCGTCAAGAATAACCAGGCCATGTGTGAGCTGGAGAACGACTGGCTCTTCATGTCCCCCGACCTGTGGTACATTCCCCCCGAGGACGAGGATGACGGTCCCGGCGAATGGGCGCGTCGCGCCGAGTTGCCCGACCCCGTGGGCCTCAAGAAGAAGTGCGCCGCCCGTGCTGCCCCCGTCGTGACCGGCCCCGCCGTTGCCGACGACGCCGTGTCCAAGCGAGCCCTGACGCCGCCCGTCAACGAACTCGTCGGCAAGGCTCCCGTCGACGACCTCGACCTGGTCGAGGTGGAAATCGTCCGCGACGACATGCCCAAGTTTCTCGAGCAGTTGCGCCAGAGCCAGAGCGAGGGCTTCGTGGCCAATCCCGTGGCCGGCGAGGGGGGACAGCCCGCCCGCCGCGACGAGGATTGGGATGCTGCATGGACGGAACCGTGGGAATATGGGACCGATCTCACGTTCGATAATTGCTTGGGCCAGAGCATCAAGCAGAATGGCAAAGCCTAAGTCGGAGCGGGGAGCAAGCGCGGCTATCGACCCATTGTCGTGGCTGGTGGTGGCTGAATTGACCCCGGCGTGTCTCTCTGGAGGGCCTTGTCTGTGAATTTAACTAGTTGTCGCTTCTTTATAGTTGGCCCTGTCTCGTCTAGTGGCATGCTGTCGACTTGTCTGTTTTCTATTGAGTTCCTGACTGAATCGTATCCTTATTTTCCGACCCGTTGCTGCATGATATAGTGACACGCCTAACTTGCCGCTGAAAGCAGCACAAGTACGCTATGTACTACACTATCGCCCATTCATTTCCAACCGGCCAGCAAGGTTAAATCGACTAAGAAACTAGTAGGCGATGCAGTACGGTTTTACTTGGGGTTACCTAGGGTTAGAACTAGGATATATTGTTCCCAGCTAAGCTGTTCTCTTGGGAGTAATCTACCAAGTATAGAAAAAGGTAACCGGCGCACCACGACATCAGAATGTCCCAAAGGAAGTCGCAAAACTGCCTGCCGCTCTGAACTGCATACCAAGTAATACAATTTGTATAGAAGCCGCTATCGTACGATGAGAGCAGCCACTGGACTGTCACATGCAGAAACGGTCAATCTTTTCGGCCGAAGGGCCGTGACGATCATGCCTGCCACACCAGGCAACAACATCTGAACGCTGCGTAGCAACAGAGTAGTTCTGTGACAAAGTCTTGTTAATCCTAAACAATAATATCGATTGCACCCGACACCGCCCACAAATCCTGACCACAACGAGCTGTAAGAGTGTATTGATCAAGTTTGACTTTTGGTGCTTGTTTTTGTATTCGTAACGTCTTAATGTCACATTTCTGATATTCCTCTAGTTTGCTGCGAAATTCTGACCAGCCCAGGAACGCTCTAGCTTATTGATTAGTTACAGCCACAACCCCGCATTCTGCAGAACGCTAGGTAAGACTAACAGAGACTCACAGACAAAGAAACCTGCCCTAACCCATTGACCAACTACCGCGGGCATCAAGGCATGAATGCGGGGAAGTATACTCTCGCATGGACCGATCGAATGTTGCCTCGGCTGCCCTAGAGGAATTCTCTTCCCCGCACAGTCTTTACTCAGTAGCTATGGAAATTTAGTCGATGCTGGCGTAGCGGGATTCGACGCCATCTGCTAGCGAATGTTCAACAAGGGGATTAACTCTGGCAGGGCTGATATTGGTGGTGTGCACGATGTGATGTTGCGGACCGTTGCAAGTTTGAAAAGACCTCGAGTAAACTTGCTCTTAGTTGTCAGCCATGTTCTTTATTTTTCTTTCTCTTTGCATTGGTTAGATTCTCTTCTAATACACATTCGTAGTTTCAAGATAGGGTGTAAGTTATCTAGCCTCTTGGCCTGATCTTGCGCTGCTTTAAATACTGTTGCCAAGGTTTACATAGTTGCTGTGCAGTCTATACGACCCTCCCTATAAGAAATCACCATCCGCATACGGCTAGGCTTGGGTACAATACTACTTTAACAGCGACGTCGTGAGCCTCCCAGCCTCGGCAAGAATGTCTGTCGCGAACTTGGTAGATCACAACGTGCTGCTACTTAAACCCGGAGCCGGCCCCAGCTACCGTGCAGGTTCGAAACCCTTCTACTGGCTACTATTTTCACCAAACATAAATTTACAATGCAGTTCAAGTCGTTATTCATTGCTTGTGTGGCAAGTTTCCTGGCCACGATGGTTAGCCCTGCCTTTGGTCGGGCAATGGATGCACCAAGGGACCTTGCACCAAGAGACCTTGCTTCGTTTTCTGATCCATTCTATACGCCCCCGGCTGGTTTCGAGTCTACAAGCCCAGGTTCTGTGCTTCGTTCGCGCAAAATAACCGCCTCCTTCTTTTCCCTTATTCCAGCCCCAGTTGAGGCATACCAGGTTCTCTACCGCACCACAGCAATCAATGGCTCTGCCATCGCGAGCGTTACTACCATCTTCAAACCCATGCTAGCAAAGCGTGACCGCTTTGTTTCCTACCATGTGGCCTATGACAGTTCCGCCAGCACCTGCAGCCCGAGCTATTCTTTTAAGCTGGGGGGAAATCCGATAGCTTCATTTACCACGACGGATGCTGTTGAGTTCCTCTTGATCGAGGCATATCTTCTCTCGGGCTACATTGTCTCTGCGCCAGACTATGAGGGCCCCGACGCCGCATTCACACCAGGTCTTCTAGCTGGCATGGGTGTGTTGGATAGCATGAGGGCAGTGAATAACTTTGGAGCCACGCTTGGTCTTACGAAGAATCCCGCGGTTGTTGGTGCCGGCTATTCTGGCGGCGGTCTTGCAACCGCCTGGGCCGCGGCAATGCATCCGGCCTATGCACCGGAGCTGTCAGTGAAGGGATGGAGTGCTGGTGGGATACCAGCAAACCTGAGCGCCATCTTGGAGTTTATCGACGGCACCGTCGTTAGTGGCTTTGAGTTGGTCGGTGTTGCAGGCTGGCTCAAACCATCTGCCTACGGTGCTGAGCTGCAGCCTATTGTTGACAAGATCGCCACGCCCATCGCAAAAATAGGCCTGGCGTTTGCTAATGCCAACTGTGCCCTGCCTACTCTCGTGGCATTCCCGTTTCAATCCATCATGAACACGGCGTTCCAGAGCCTGGGGCCGGGACTGTTCGATATTCCGGTCGTTGCGGCAATCCTGAAGAGAAACACGCTGGGCGTCAATACAACGGAAACGCCCATTGCGCCGGTCTGGATGTACCATGCGACTCCAGATGAGGTTGTCCCGTATGCACCCGCTGCCAAACTCAACGAGGCGTGGTGCAGCTACGGCGCGACTGTCAAATTTACCAACTACGCCGCGGGCGGCCACGGCACTACGGTAGTTCTTGGCATTCCTGATTCTCTTCAATTTGTCAACGACGCATTTGCGGGCAGAGTAACGAGAGGCTGCACGACCAGAGACGTTGCCACCGACCAACTCAGCCCCTTGGCGCTTGGCCTCAACCTGGAGCCGATTGCTGTCGGGCTGATTAATTTCTTGGCAACTATGGGCAAAAAGGATTCCAACTGGATGAATGGAATCAAGAAGGGCAAGCCTGTGTAGAATTTTGTGTCAGGGGTGAATTTCCCATAGGGCTGGCCAATCATGTATCTATCCGTTTCTCACTTCCCATCATGCCCTACCCGCTCGTACCCCCCACGGCTCTCGCTTTAAGAAAGTTATCGAAACATGGAAGTCCTCTGTCTGTTACAGGTTCTACACCTGTTGGCATCTATAAAAGCTTGAATGACCGGCGCATCGGCATATCGACTTGGCACCGCAGTGATGTCGCACCTGATGGTAGGATGGGTCAAGCAACCTCATTGTAAACCCTGACCCTAAGTAACCCTAACCCACACAGCCACAAGGCACTCCAAGTTAGGGTTATGCCGTTCCAACACCTAAACACACACTCAACAATAAGACGGATCCCCACGTCATCCTTAAACCAACTTGCTAATAACATGTCCTATAATTGCCTCCGCCAGCTCTCCGCACGCGGCAAGCAACGCTCTAAACGCCTCGCTCATCCACAGTGTCTTGAGATGGCACGCCGCGAACTTGCTCACTAGCACCCGCAGCTGCTCCCTCGGCCACTGGCATTTCTCGTAGCTGTATCGCAGCAGTGCCACCACGTCGCCGATGCGCGCCTCGTGCAGCGTGAACGCGCATAGGATTCGGTGTAGCTTGTGTAGCGCCAGCTGCGCGAGCGGCTCGACCTGGAAGTCGTCCGCTAACGCGTGCACCCGCGCGTGCGACAGGAACACGCCCGTATACTCGAGAGCACTGTCGGCCTCGTTGCTGGGGGCGTCAAAGTGGCCGGCCCGGGTGCCGCAGTCGTAACGCAACTCCGTGTTGAAGCTGTGCCACACTTCCTTTAGCATGGGCACCGGCCGCTTTTGCAGAGGGGCGGCCTGGAAGGAGACGTCTGGCTCCGCCGGCTCCCGGCCCTTCTCTGGGATCAAGTCAATGACTGCCTGCGCGGGCTCCAGCTTCGACGCAATGAAATCCTCTTTCGACTTCTTCTTCTTCTTCTTCTCCTTCTTCTCCTTCTTCGAAAGTCCGCAGAGCGACATTTTCATCGACTTCTCAACGGGCACCCGGTCAGGTTCAGGCTCAGGCGCGGGAACATCCCACGGCGCTTCCTCAGCTGGCGCCGGTTCAGGCTCAGGCACGGGAACACCCCACGGCGCTTCCTCAGCTGGCGCCGGTTCAGACTCAGGCACGGGAACACCCCACGGCGCTTCCTTAGCCGGCGCCGGTTCAGGCTCAGGCACGGGAACATCCCACGGCGCTTCCTTAGCCGGCGCCGGTTCAAACTCCGGTTCAGGCTCAGCTGGACGAAAATTCCAAACATCTTCTTCAGCCAGCTCCGCCGGCGCTGGCTCCTCCTCTACAACCAACTCAACGACTGCCTCCGCGGACTCCGGCTCCGACGCGACGAGGAGCTGTTTCTTCTTCTTCTCCTTCTCCTTCTTCTTCTTCTTCTTACCTTTCTTCGAGAGCCCACACTCCTCAAAGCATGGTTCAAGCACAGGCTGAGGTGCAGCAGGTTCTTCATCAGCCGGCTTCAACGCTCTGGCTGTGCTGAGCCCCCAATCGTCATCACTGGCCACCTTTCCTCTTAATGTAAATAACCCCCGCACGTCCTTCTTAGAAACAATAGCTTCATCTAGAACAGGTTCGGCCACCGCCTCCAGCTCAGCATGCGTCGCCGGCTCTCTCACGGGGGGATCAACGGGCTTTTTGTAGGCCACCTTGTCCGGCGGAGGCTGAGGCTCCAGTACCTTCTTCTCCTCTACAACAGGAGAAGGCGAAGCTGTAGCAGCGGCCAGCTGTGACGGAGCGCTACCTTCATAGTTCCCGGTGTACAAGTACTGAGCGAACCGAATAAACGTGTCCTCGTCGACGTGTCGCCACACCACAGTGCCGTTTGCCTCCTGCTTCGTCACCCCATTGTTGACGATGGAGTCTAGCACCGATGACTTCTTCGCCACCAGCGAGGCATGAATGAAGAACTCCCTCTCACGCGGCCCCACGAGGAAGCTGTAGGGCTTGGACGACAAGATGCTGTTGCAGGAAGGAGTTAGCTATCTAGCCCTGCGTTATAGCCGACCGCGCAAGACATACCTGCCGTAGGTGATTTCCGCCATAGTGTGAATGAAAAGCCTCTGTCTTTAGCCTTAGAGTTTAGAAGTTCAAAGGGGGCGAATGGAAAAAGAAGCAAAAGGTGCCAGACACGGCCTTGGGCATCATGGCATATAAACAGGTATTTTTGACCCCGCGTAGCTGCAGTGTCTATCGCGTCCTAATCACGTTCAGGCTCGTAGCTGCCTAATGAGGCTGCAGGTCGGCAATGCTGCCACCGCTCCTTTGTTGCGCGAGAAAATTGCAATACTTTAGTGATTGCTGTTAGGGATTTTCCGCAACGCATATGCTATGGCCGCCAATTCTCCTTGAAATTGATTTAGCTCTGATCTCGACCTTACTAATTAAGCGTGAAAGAGAAGACTCCCTGCTTTTTCTATACTCTTAGTATGAATGACCTTACTAACTCCTACTATATCGCTCCTCGCTGAACTGCTCACAGCAATAGCTACCCTCCGGCCTATGTCCTATGTATACCTCGTCGGCTGATTTGTCTATTACTGTCTTTAGGTGGACTCTCCACGGTTCCAGTGATACTAGGATAATAGTCTCTATTTGCTATAGTGGCTCGCTTTTTAACCTCTCCGCCACTTAGTGTAGAGGCGATCGAACGGTTGTGTAGAACTTTTTCATCCGTTTCGTATAACCGCCAAGTGCCCTGATGGTACGGAGCACAGTACCCCATTGCCACACTATTCTCTTTAGTTAACGATGCCGCTGGAAGCCGCCACTGAGTCTTTCCAGTTACGCCCACTTTCTGCCTTTTCATCAATTACGCCTTCTTTACAGAGCCGGCCATGGCAGCACCATCGTCCGTTTGCAGCTATGCGACATGTGGTCGACGTAGCAGACCAAATTTGGTGTCTATTGCGATCCTTTAACTGCACAGCGCGGGGCACGTGAGCCCAGTCTGCATACTGCAGCCTGACCAGTCAACCCCTCATTTGTCTCGTCTATGTTGCTGTGCGACGGACAACGCACGCGAGTTCAACACCTTGACCGCATCCTTATAGCCCTACCCTAGCCCAACTTTGGCTATTTTTGGCCGACCTTGACCCTGATTGCCATGGGAAGCTCAGGATCATATACCATAGGGTGGATTGCCGCACTTTGTTTCGAGCGGGCTGCCGCCACGGCCCAACTCGATGACCGCCACCAACAGCCGGCAGACTTTCAACAGCATCACTCCGATACCAATTCTTACACCTGGGGCCGCATGGGCAAGCACAATATCGTCATAGCCTCGCTCCCCGCCGGCATGTATGGCACGACGGCTGCGGCGACGACAGCCCTTAACCTGCTCAGGTCCCTACCGGCGATCAAAATTGGGCTTCTCGTTGGAATTGGGGGCGGAATCGCTCGACACGATGACCAAGATGTTCGGTTAGGTGGTGTGGTTGTGAGCCAACCCGAAGGAACCAGCGGTGGTGTTGTTCAGTATGACCTAGGCAAGGCCAGGCCGAATGGGAAGTGGGAGTTGACAGGTGTGCTGAATAAACCCCCCCGAGTCCTACTCAACGCACTGGCCGCTCTGCAGTCAGAACATGAGATGACCACATCAAAGGTTCCTGATCTTCTCGAAGCGATGTGGACTAGGAGGCCGCAGATGAAGAAACCAAGGGGGAAAGAACCTAGCTACGTTCATCAAGGGGTTGAGAACGATCGGCTATTTTCGCCTGCATACGATCATATACATGGGCATAGCTGCGACAACTGTGATTCATCTGAGCAAATTCAGCGTGATACACGAATTACGACTGACCCCAAAATCCACTACGGTATCATCGCCTCGGGAAACACACTTACAAAGGATGCTAGCACTCGAGATAAGATCGCAGAGTCCGCTGGGAGAGACTGTATCTGCGTTGAAATGGAGGCTGCCGGTCTGATGGAGCATTTTCCTTGCCTGGTCATTCGAGGAATCTGCGACTACGCCGATTCACACAAGAATGATCGGTGGCAACGATACGCGTCCGCTACTGCGGCGGCTTATGCGAAAGAGCTTCTGGAATACGTGCCTATTAAATTGCTTGAAAACACTACGCGAGCTGTGGTCACACCGAGTTCAAGTTAGTATTTTTCCTTAGATACAGATTTGTCTTTATTATTGATGCTTGCATTCAAGTTAATGTTGGTGTAGAGAAAATTCTATCTGCAGCAGACGAGTTGCAACTATCGGTGCAAGATCTCCAGTGAGTTAATGCGCGCAACTCTCGCAATCCTGCTCCCTTGATTAACAACTATACAAAGCGAGGCAATACACAGCAAGATTCCCAGTGGCCGGCAGCGCTTATTCGGCTCCCGCTGCTACCGGTGCGATCATCGTAGCCATTGGCTGGTCGACTGTCGTGCACTGGAAGACACTGTTCTAAAAGGTCGGGAAAAAAGGGTCCGTGACCGCCGATGCTTGAACTGCGGGGAATACGGCCACCGGAAGAAAGACTGCCGCTTTGAGGACTTACTAGAGAGATCGGATGAATATTATTACCGCTGATAATATATACGCTGATGACGACTGTGCTGCCGGAAATTAGTGTATATTTGACCTATGTTACAGTGGTCTGGTTGAGGAACAACCATAGTACTTATTAGTGTCACAGTCCAAACAGAGCAGGTTAGGTGGGCAAAGAGAGTTGACAGGATATGTGCTATTGGGACCGGAAATCATGCAAAAACCCATAACCGTGAGGAGACGTCGCAAGGGTGGGATCACCGGCGCACGCAAAATCGGAAAGTCCCAAAAGAAGCCACAAAACTGCCTGCCGCACGCAAGCATGCAGGGGCGAGTGGCTGAGGCTACACTCGAAATAGACAAGTTGGTTCAAGAAACCGACAGTGATCCAGCGGATCGCTTGTCAAAGGGTTGACGGGAGAGTGAAGACCTTGGACCAGTGACAAAGGAAGAAATCGAGGGCTACTAAGCATACACTATACTGGTGCGTGGCCGTATGCCACGTTCTATGTAAGAACTTTATGGCGTTGGAATATAAAGCCCAGTGCATATTGGTATTGATGTGCTCCCACATCGATACCTCGCTGCTCTGCGCCACAATCGACTTGAGGTTGCACTAAGAATATATAGAGAAATAATACATAGAGGAATAAATAAGATAGGGAAACATGAGTTGTAAAAAAGTAGGTATCAAACTATCGCATAAGTCTACCTCTGCTGAGTGGACAAGCTTTCAAGAACAACAATTCTCGAGACAACTGCCTGCATATTCCCATACAAGTGCAGCTAATTGCATCTCATAACCTGACACAAACTAGGAAACGCCTTAATATGCAGAATCGCATGTCGTTATTCAGTTCAGCGTGGGTCATGCCTCCATCTATCTGCTACGCGTATCCTGCTTCTATCTCGCGGTCGGTTGACACATCACACCAGTGATCAAAGCTAGAAGCCGCCGAAGTCGAAGCCGATTGATACGCAGCTCGCTTCCTAGGTCGCCCCCGCGTGTCCCACACTGCATCTTCAAGATCCTGAACGCCGTAGTCCTCGTGATCCTCGGCCGCGTCACGTATGCGCTTCTTGGGGCTTTGGCTGCGGCTCTTAGACCTGGCCAGACTTGGTGGAAACATGGTACGGCAGTCCGGTCCTGACACCTCCCGCACCGTTGCGGCGCCGTCCTTGGTGCACACCATAACACGGCGGGTCACGCCCGCGGCCGCGAGGCAGGCGCTGGCAATGACAAGCACCGTCCAGGCAAAACGTGCAAAGACGTACTCAACCGCAAGGCCGGAGAGCGGCTGCGGCGCAACGTTGTGATAGACGGCGGCGAGCTCCTCGGAGTGCTCACCCGAGAGAACGTGGACCAGCCACTCGCCCCATTTCGGGACCACAACAAACTGGCGTTGATCGTAGACGTTGTGTAGATGAGCGCAGAGAAGCATGGCATTTCTTGGGTCGTTGGTCATGTTGGTGAGGACAGCATCGGATCGGGATAGGTACTGGAACATTTGGTTCTCGCCGAACCAGGTTTCCTCGATGCGGGGGATAAAGTGTGCAATCTCGGTGCCGATCGTGGATGCAGTCAGACGACAGGAGACGTCGCGCGAGAGGACTGTATTTTCAAAAGATGACCGACGCGGCTGGCTGACGCTCGTGGGGAATCGTAGGCTGGAAGCCGTCCATGTCGGCGGTAGGTTGCTGTGAGGGAACTGGAAGTGCGCAAAGGATGGCACAATCGGGTACGGAACGTCCCACGCGCCGTCGTCATCGCCGGCGCCGCCGTCGCACGGCACATGAAAATAATAGTTGCGCCCGAGCAGGATCTGGTCTGGGTCGGTTGCCGCTGGCGGCGCGCCGTGCGCCTTGCTCTCCGAGAGGTATCCGTCCCAGCGGCAGTTGGCGATGATGGCGCACGCCACCCGCGCCGTGTCGTGGTGCAGGCCGAGCTGGAGAGCATCGCCCTCGGTCAAGACCTGGCCCGGACGGGGGACGGGATCGAGGGCCGGAAGCACGAGCAGGATGTCGGAGCGGTCGGGGTAGTTTGGATGGCGCAGCGTCACCCTGCGCTCCGTTTCGTCGGTCCGAGTGTCGGTCGGGGCGAGGCCCTGGTCGGGGTGCGCAGGGGGCCGAAGGCGCACACGCGCGCCGGAGCGCATTTTGCAAGATCCTGTTTCTTGTGACAAGAGCCTGCGATCGTCATGGCATCGCGCCGTTGCGTTGTGGGTGAAGATGGCATGCTTCAACGTTCAACGTTCAACGTTCAACGCAAGCAGCAGGTCGCGGCTGGGGCTGGACCCGTTGTGCCCCATGCGGTGGTTGTCTGGGCAACCACTTATTTACTTAGCACAGCCAACCCAACTAACTAGCACAAGCACCGGAAATCGCGACCAGAAAGTCCCAGTAGCCTTGAGAATCGAGATTTTATCCATCTTCTTGCTTGGTTTAGGCAGGCTACATCTTGCCAACCATATTTACTACGTATACCAACGGCCAAGGATAGTCACGATTGTATACGGTGGCACTGTTCCGTCTACCCCCGAAGGCAGCACCACAGACCAGAAAGATTCTCACCAAGAACCCCATAGGAATACAGATGCAAGCTATGTCAACGGCGTTGCTAGGAAGGCAGGCGATATTCGTACCGATAACGTGTGAATTTTGCAGATATATCAAGGTGAGACTGTCTCTTGTCGAGCTAGGAGGGAGTTAACGAGGAGGGGTTAAAATGTGGTCCGTCCGGCTTGACTGATTTTAAAGGGTTGGAGTAACTCAACACGGGATTGACCCTTGAGAAGAGCCGGATCCTTGAGCATGAATGGCAATTCGGTAGTTGCCGACACGCGAGCTTTCGTGAGTGCTCAAGTTGAGGAGAGTGTCCAATCAAGCTGAAAGAGATGTAGCAGCTCAGGTAATAGCATGTGCGATACAACGCGGGGTTGTGGGGGACGGAATAGAAGTTGGTGGCGTCTGACAATGCAGTGCTATAATGCCGACCTCGCACCCTTTTGCTGGAGGCAGATGTATCAAGTGCTCATTTTGGAAACTTGCACGGCACCCGAGGGTTATTGCCTAGATGAGGGCAAATCCTGCAGGCAGCTCTTGACTCTTGGATTCGCATAGCACACGCCCATAGTCTGTATTTTTTTCATGACCCAAGTAGTTGCTGTGAGGCCTTGTAAGTTAGTGAGCACCTGGCAGCCATCAACTGGCACTAATAATAAGAGGTACATAGTACCTGCTACAAGATCTCCTGACGCGGGGTAGCGTGGAGCTCAACAGCGGCAAGTAGCCGAACCTCGGTCGTACAGATGCACTGTAACCCACTGTAACCCCAGCGAGGACAGGCCACGTCCGCTGTCATGGAAATCGCCCCGAGTCCGGCCATATAACCGCCTCCGAGGTCTGGGGTATATATAAGTCTATAGGTAGGAATCGCATCACCATTCCACCTCATTTCTTTTACACCTCCTCTTTATCTCCCCCCTTCCCCCCATACATCCACCATGGCACCCACCGGCCCCATCACCACGCCGCTCACCACCCGCCTCGGCATCAAGCACCCCGTCATCCTCGCTGGCATGGCGCACGTCGCCGGCGGCAAGCTGGCCGCCGCCGTGTCCAACGCCGGCGGCCTCGGCGTCATCGGCGGCATCATGTACTCGCCGAACCAGCTGCGCGAGATCATCGCCGAGATGAAGTCGCTCCTCACGCACCCGGACCTGCCGTGGGGCATCGACCTCGCGCTGCCCAAGATTGGCGACGGCGCGCGCAAGACCAACCACGACTACACCAACGGCAAGCTCGACGAGCTGATTGACCTGACGATTGAGAGCGGCGCGCACGTCTTTGTGTCTGCGATTGGCACCCCGCCAAAGTACGTGATTGACCGCCTGCACAAGGCCAACATCATCGTCATGAACATGGTCGGACACCCCAAGCACGCCAAGAAGGCGCTGGACCTCGGCGTGGATGCCGTGATTCCGCAGGGCAGCGAGGGCGGCGGCCACGCGAGCAGCATCGCCACGTCGATCCTCGTCCCCGCCGTCGTCGACATCGCAAAGAACTACCGCCCGCCGCTGCTGCGCGGCAGCACGGCCATGGTGGTCGCGGCCGGCGGCATCTCCAACGGGCGCGGGCTGGCGGCGTCGCTGGTGCACGGCGCGGTGGGCGTCTGGGTCGGCACGCGCTTCGTGGCGAGCGTCGAGGGCAACACGAGCGACGAGCACAAGAAGGAGGTCGTCAGCTGCACCTACGACGACACGGAGCCGACGCTGGTCATTTCGGGCCGGCCGCTGCGGCTCAAGGTCAACGAGTACATCCAGGACTGGCACAGACGGCCCGAGGAGATTCGCGCGCTGTGTGACAAGGGCGTGGTGCCGTTTGAGCACGACTTGGACGAGGGCAAGGACTTTGACTTTCCGCACATCATGGGCCAGGTGGCGGGCTCGATTCACTCGGTCGAGCCGGCGGCCAAGATTGTCGATGACATGGTCAAGGAGGCGGTCCAGGTGCTGCAGGTGGGCAATTCGTACCTGTCGAGCACGAGTCGACTGTAGAGTAGAATGTATTTTTATGTTTTTAGCAATGGATTTTATCAACTCGTCAGACAGATGCTGAATATGGTGAGATGACTGCTCGTCATCCCGCAAACATCATCGCTGCTCACTGCAGGGTAGCTCAACATGGCATCCCGAGGCATCGCCGTGTAAGCCCTAGCGATACGACGTTGGCCACTTCGAGCAGCTAGATGCATCAACGATACGCCGACTACCCCGCTGCAACTCTCCACGCCATAAACAGCTTCATTTACATCTCGGTCTTGTGTAACAGCCTCGCGATTTCTCCGCCATGACCGACTCCCTACCCAATCTGCCCACCTTTGGGCTCCAACTCCCCCAATCCAATATCATCACCGCGGCACTCGCATTCGCCAAAGACCACTGCAATGCCATGACCTACAACCACGCCGTGCGCTCCGCCTACTGGTCCGCCATCATCGCCCGCAAAGATGCTTCCCTTTCCGGCAGCCGCCCAGACATGGAGCTCGTCGTGCTCGGCTGCATCCTGCACGACATGGGCTGGGCGGAGAGCAAGCACCTGCTGTCTTTGGACAAGCGATTCGAAGTCGACGGCGCCAACATTGCCCGCGACTTTATCCACCGCTTCAACGCGGAGCAGGGCGGCGGCAGTGCCTCCGGATGGGACGAGCGCCGGGTACAGCGATGCTGGGATGTCATCGCGCTGCACACGACGTTTAGCATCGCGCGGCACGCCGCGGCCGAAGTCGCAGTCGCTGCGTGTGGCATCCTCGCCGACTTTCAGGGGCCGTACTTTCCCAACGGCCCTGGCGGCGACAATCTGATCACGACGGACGAGTACCACGCGGTCATGGCGCTGTTTCCGCGCGCGGGCTTCACGGGGGACGGCTTGAAGAATGTCATGTGTGGTCTTTGCAGAGACAAGGGCGCGACGACGTTTGATAATTTTGTGGGCGACTTTGGGGCGCGGTATGGCGTGGACGGGGCAGGGGCGGGAAAGGCGGCATTTACAGAGGCACGAGAGGAGACGAATGTGGTCAACCTGCTACTCGGTGGCTTGGATGCGTTGGAGAAGCTGGATGCTGGTAGATCGGTGGCGTAAATCGGTATCATTGTGAGTTTGCTTGGGTATCGGGTTGGGGAATGTATGTAGAAGGATGACTGGGAGGCGTAGTTGGCATGTACAGAATAATGGAAAATATTGTAAAATTTAAACGTAAATGACCTTCCTTTTCTTGAACACCTTGATTGATCAGTTGCCATAAATAGATCTCAGCGGCCGATCAGCACGCCACCTGGCACCACGATATTCCAGAAGGGCTGGTGATGCCAGCGTCTTCACAGCAACAGTCGAGAACTCAGTTAACTACGCAGCTTCTCAACTCTAATATCCAAGACAGACAGCCTTTAATACACAGACTCTTCGCTGGGAATTTTTCTAGATTTATTGAATTATCTGAATCGATAGGTTACATCTCGGCTGATAAAGGGCCTCGTGTTAGTGGCGGGGATCTTACTCTGTCGCCTGCTAGTCCTGTGCTTGACTTCCACTTGTTACTGCCAAAAAGAACAGGGAATAGGCACTTCCGTCGAGAAATGTGGTTTGTTTCTTAGCAAATCTGAACAGGAAGGTACAGGATCATTTACATGGAAGATCATCACGGCTGCACTGCTAGTACAACCGGTGATTGGGCCCATCAGCTTCCACGGGTGTGGCTATGGGCTGCGAAACTTGATCCACGGAGCGGGATTTCAAGTCTATCTAATAATGCTGACTAGGAAGCTGAAGTTATCTAATGTTGATTAGGGATTTGGCCGGATCGACGCCTCTGCATATTCATGAGTTGCTGGTGCAGCATCTTGGCCTACCACTAATGCTAGCCATCGTAATCTCTGCAAATTACTCCGTTGCTAGCTGCGGAGCCCGGAGTAGAGACCAGGCAGAGATAGCCGTGGATGCAGTGAATACCCTTCGGCTATTTCTACAAGGAGAGGAACCCCCAACTTGAAAGCCACATCCTCTTACATCAGCCCGTATTTTTAGTTTACAACTTTTAACTCGAGGCACATGCTAACGTGAAAACGGCCAACTGGGCTGAGCAGTGGCTGGCCAAAGCGGTGCGCAACGTCGATCAAGCGGGCTAGCAATGATCGGCGAGAACTCCCCTCTCCGATATGTAATGAGTTGCCGTCCGACCTCCTTGATCTGGAAGTCGGCCCATGCAGAATGCAACGAAAGCACATTCACATCTATCCGATGCAACTGCGACGCGTACCTCCAAAGGAAGGTCTTGACAACCCGACTCTACCAACGCAAGCACAAAGATACGAAGCCAGCAGAGTGCTGGTGGTTGCGCCGACCCTTGTACGGGCGCCGCAACAAAACCTTCCTATTCGAGAAGAACCGGATTTCCCCTCAACTGACAGCTCACCTTGGCGTCGATGGGCTGTCTCGCCAAGACGCGATCGCATCACCCGCATGCCAAGAACGGGAGAATCCCCCAGCTTCCGCGACACGATCACTGTATCGGAAATAAAATTCACATTTTACACAATCTTTAACAATGAAGCCACACCGATGACTCGGTTTAAGCATGGTGCTTTAACTTTACTGCGTGTCTTGCGCAGTGTCGATCCCTTTCATTGTCTGGTGGTACCTGGCGAATTAGGAAGGTCGGCCAGATCGCGATGCAACATGGCTCGGATAAGCGGACATGTGAACTTTTGCTGCATCCTTACGCCGACGTCATATAGTCCGGTTGTGGCCGTTGTTATGGCTGTCGGATTACACCTTCTCGTTATCACCTAGCTTAGAATGAACACGAGAGAGCGGTTCGAGACGAGCAGGCAGGTTTCAACGCAACGGATACCAAGGCTCGGCAGAAGTCAATCAGTCGTCGGGACATTGAGCCGTTTGTATTGAAATCCCGATATATTGCCTCTCCCTCTCCGGATTATAAAATGGCCTCATACCCCGGGTCACCAATCTTCTTGCTCCTCAACCAGTTCCATCCAGCCCCCTTCTCTTCTAAGCTATCCTACATATATATCCCCCGTGGCAATGAAGATTGCCGCCATCTTCCTGAGCGCCTTTTGCGCCGCTGCTCTCGGCATCCCTCTCGGGGACCATGTCCAGCACGAGAAGCGCGAGGCGCACCCTCTGCTGCGCAAGTCGACGCAGGCCGTCGACGGCAGCGCCCCGATCCCTGGCCGCATTGCCCTCAAGCAGCGCAACCTCGAGCACGGCATGAAGCTGCTGCTGGACGTCTCCGACCCTGCCTCGCCCAACTACGGCAAGCACTACACCTCGGACGAGGTCACCGAGCTCTTTGCCCCGGACGCCGCGTCCGTTGACAAGGTCACGCAGTGGCTCAAGCAGGCCGGCATCGACCGCGTCTCCGTGCCCAAGAGCCGAGGCTACGTCGACTTCCAGACGACCACGGACAAGCTGGAGTCGCTCCTGCAGACAAGATACCACATCTACGACCACGCCAAGACGGGCGCGCAGGAGCTCGGCGCGGACGCGTACCACCTGCCGCGCGCCATCTCCGACGTCGTCGACTTTGTCGCTCCGGGCATTGTCACTGGAACGCTTCGCAAGCGCGGCGCGGACATCCGCCGGCCGTCGCACTTTAAGCCGTTCCCCGGCGGCAAGGAGGCCACGGGCTGCGACACGGTCATCACCCCCCAGTGCATCGCGGCCAAGTACAACATTCCCGCGGCCAAGCTCAACGACACGAGCAACCGCCTCGGGCTGTACGAGAGCGACGACGAAATGTACCAGCAGTCCGACCTGGACATTTTTTACAAAACGTACGCGTCCAACATCCCCAAGGGCACCGGCCCCAAGGTCGACCTGATTGACTGGAACGGCCAGAGCCCGGATGCCAGCCGCGCCGAGGGCGAGGCGGCGCTCGACTTTGACATGGCCATTCCCATCATCTACCCGCAGGGCACCGAGCTCTTCCAGTCCAAGGACAACTTTGACGGGCAAAACACGCTCGGCTTCTTCAACGTCTTCCTCGACGCCATTGACGGCGCGTACTGCACGTCGACGGCGTACGGCGAGACGGGCGACGACCCCAGCGTGGACGGCACGACGCAGAATGAAATGTGCGGCAAGTTCACGCCCACCAACGTCATCTCCGTCTCGTACGGCCTCACCGAGTCCAGCTGGCCGGTCAACTACCAGAAGCGCCAGTGCGACGAGTTTATGAAGCTCGGTCTCCAAGGTGTCACGCTGGTCATTTCTTCCGGCGACGGCGGTGTGGCCGGTGGTCACGGAGGTGATTGTCGCGGCGACAATGGCGAAATCTTCAACCCCGCGGCGCCGGGCTCCTGCCCGTACGTGACGTCGGTCGGCGCCGTGTACATTCCCAAGGGCAACTCGCTCGACGACGCCGAGGTCGCGACCACCACGTTTGGCAGCGGCGGCGGCTTCAGCAACATCTGGGAGCAGCCGGATTACCAGAAAGATGCTGTCTCTTCCTGGTTCTCCAACAGCGACCCGGGCTTCCCCAACTACTCGACCAAGGACGGCGTGGTCCCGACGGACGGCGGCATCTACAACAAGGCGGGCCGTGGCTTCCCGGATGTCGCTGCGCTGGGTGACAATGGTGCGATGGTTGTCAATGGCAAGAAGATCCTCAACGGGGGCACGTCCATGTCGGCGCCGATTTTCGCGGCGATTATCAACCGCATCAACGAGGAGCGCATCGCGGGCGGCAAGAAGCCGCTCGGGTTCGTGAACCCAGCGCTGTACAAGAACCCGTCCATGTTTAGCGACGTGACGTCGGGGGACCAGAGCGGTGGGAATGGCAACTGTCAGGGCAAGGGCTTCAGTGCGGGTGCGGGATGGGATCCGGTGACGGGTCTGGGCACGCCCAAGTACCCGGAGATGCTGGCGTACTTGAAGGACTTGTAAGCCATCTTGGGATGGTGGAGGACCCAAGTAAACGTTGGTGTTGGAGTGCTCTGGTATGGTTTCTTGGTAGCACTTGGTAGATGAAGAAATATATGGTCTTGTACCATCCTGGTATACTGACTCAAACAACTGCATCATTATTGCGACTGCAGGTAGGCGCCATAGGCAGCAAGGGCTTTTGTGCACCTAGATAGTTGTGATGGTTGCGATAGCTATGATCGCTATGATAGCTGTGATGATTATGATGGTCGTGATGGTTATGATGGTCGTGACAGTCATAAGTGTCATGATAGTCATGATAGCTGTGTTAGCCGCGATTATTGTGATGGCCGTCATCACTGGCCTGACTCGCGCCCCATTCCGTTCTCAATGCGTTGTGTCCTGATCCCAAAGGCCAACTTCAACTGCCGAATTCTCTGCGCCAAGCCGCTCGGCACGGTCTCGCCCAATTGTCGTAGCAGCGTCGCCGCCTGAGCATCTGTTGTACACACACTGTCAGTGTTGTCCCCTTCTTGAGCGTAATGCAAAGACTTAAGTCACTATTTAGTGCCTCTTAAGTCTGTTAACGTCGTAGGGTAATCCGGGACTTCTAACCTAGTCTCCAAGCTTCATAAAGGTGATAAGATCATCTCGCCGCTGACCACGATGCTATTCGATAAACGCGCTGCATGGTTTTTGTTTTCTACCCACGTTCATTAGTATTCTTGCTTCATAGTGCGTCATCTCCCGGATTAACTTATGAGGCATTCAGCTTTTTGTCCATCTGGGTCAACTTTTCGTCCATCCGAGTTAACGCTCGAAGAATTTGTTCGCTGCCATCTGCAGCGGTGAGGGTGGTCATATTCGGACATAATAGTCACTGGCGAACGCGTAATTCGTCACGACAGAAAGATGTAAAAAGTTTTTAAAAAGACTACAGTCGGAGTAAAAGGTAGGAGACGGCGTTGATAGCCAGTAGGGTAGTGGCTTACTGTCGATGCTGTTGATGATGTGGTAGTTAGGGTGTACCTTGGCAGTATGTACCTTGGCAGTAAATAGGCGACGCGTTTTTCAGTGTCTTTTTTCAGGTACCTGGCTTTAGTGACTTAACCGTACATACTGAGTCACACCACTAGCCTCAGTTGGTTAATAATCCGCGATGAGCCTCTTTTATTGTCCTCTTTGTACTCTGTATGGATTATTTGTTGACCAATTGAAACATATTAGCGTGTCTACGCATCTTGCTTCCATAATCCTAAATTAATTAATAGCCATTGTAGCCTTTGTTACATTTCCTCGCAGCGGACTGCTAAATGTGGCGGCCTAGGGCGATCCTCGTCGGCCCTTTTCTGGCTGTCAGCACGATGCAACGATCGCATCTCACTCGGCGGAATAATTCTTGGCAGCCAATTGAAATGCTTTTGGCTTATTAGTCTAATAATCTAGTGCTCCGACCTACCTCGAGTACAAGTGTCGATACGATGGCCTTGGAAGTATAAAAGGCACGGCCTCGCACAGCTTTGACAGAGTCCTTTGTCAAGACAGCATCCGCAGTAATCACAATGTTGACATCAATTCTTCTAGCAGCCACGGCTGCCATCCCGGCCATGGCTTCTACCATCCAGCGTGACACGCCCAACTGCTTCCCCTACGGCAGCGCCAAGCTCCCTGGAAACCTGCAAGCCCCCAGCGTCTCGCACGACCAGTGGTGGTGTCCGCAGAGCATGGCCTACGGCTTTCAGGGCTTCTCGTATCCCCTCGAGAACGGCGACTGCAATGCGTGGGAGAATGGCTACGCGGCCATGGACAAGGACTTTAAGCAGATGAAGAAGGACTTTGGCGCCACCATCATCCGCATGTACTACCCGGTCTGCACCAAGACGGCCGTCTTTGAGCACGCGCTCGAGGCGGCCTACAACAACAACATGGCCGTTGTCTTTCAGGTCTGGACCAACTTTGGCGACGGAGTGAGTAAACTAAATCTTGACTGGGCGAATCTGCCGCTAACTCGGCACAGGATGTCTGGAAAATGTCGCAGCAAGCCATCTACGACGTCCTCAACAACCCCAAGTACAAGGCCATTGCGCCGTACGTCGTGCACTCTGCCGAATTCGGCTCCGAGCCCGTCGGCGACGGCATGGACGGCGACAACTTTGTGCCCGACCTCGGCCGCTTCCGTGCCGCCCTCAATTCCCACCAAATCCCCGTCGGCATCAGCGAGGACTGGGACCGGCCGGGCAAGATGAGCAGCTCCGACGGTAAGGGCCTGGGCCCGATCGGTAAGGGCGTTAAGGTTAACTCGGACGTTGCGCACATCCACCCGATGCCGTTTTATCATGATTACAAAGGCAAGGTGGACGCGGCGTGGCCGTACATCCAGAAGCAGACGCAGTGGGTGGTGGACCACGTCGGGCTGCCGACGATGATTAGCGAGACGCAGTGGGCATGGGGCAAGACGGAGCATAATCCGGGCAAGGCGGACGTTGGGCCGGCGCAGTACATCAAGTACTGGAAGACGATTGATGGGAATTGTGAGTGGTTTCGGGATCGCAAGGTGGGATGGTTCTTTCATGCGTGGAGGGGCGAGGATACGTTTGATATTGTCAAGCCGGATGGAAGCTATGCGATTCCCAACTGGAGACCGCGCAAGTGCTAGATCTAATGGATGCTTGTGGTTGAGGGTGGATGTTGTGTCAGGGTCTAGATGGAGAAATTAAATGCGTCTGTTTGAGACAGGTCAGCTCTGCGATGCAAGACAAGACATGTGGTCTCCCAACTGTGCTCCATAACTAACCGATGTATACATGTTCTGTAACTGAGTTGGCCGAAGCGTGCTGCAACAGGCCCAGGGAGTGGTCATATAGGAGGCAGCCGTATATGGCGCTGCTCATATTCGTATGCTTAATTTAGGAGCAACGCCATGAATCCAGGCTCTTACTCCAGACAGGGTCTCACCCGTTACACTCTACCTAGGATCCGGGATAGTTTATCCAGCGAGGCGCAAGTGCCGGCTTACCCCAGACACTGCGGACGCTATTTAGCGGCCAATTCCACGCTTGTCGGGAAACCACGGACTTGTTCACCGACAGCCATGTAAGCAACCTGGGGCGGAAGATTGGATTCCGCCAATCTTGTTGGCCATTTCACAGTGTGCATGACGGACAAATTGACTGCTCAACCGTCGACCCACTGAGTGGTAGTGAATCATCAAGGGATCGTGAGCTGGAACTTGCCGCCCGGTGAGATTGCTGCAGTTTTATTCGCGGAGTCGCAAAGGCATTGAGACAGTCAAGACAGGGTTCTAGACTGCGCGTCGCCCTAGATGTGGGAATGGGCAGCGACGGGAAAGTATAAAGCGACGCTGTGCTCGTGAATCAAAGTCCATCTCATCAACTCTCATCAACATCTTATCAACTCTCATCAAAAGCATCCCAAAGATTAACGCTTCAATACAATGCGCTCCTCCACCGTCCTCTCCCTCGCCGCCCTCGGCTCCATTGCCTCTGGCTACCAGCTCCCCGCCAAGCTTAAGTCGCTCTACGACCAGCACAAGGTACGAAACCAACAACATGCCCTCCGAGCACAGTCTAACAGCTGAATAGTCTGGCTCTTGCTCCAAGAAGCTTGCCGGTCCCTTCAACGGCGGTGCCTCGTACTGCGGCGACATTCCCAACGCCATCTTCCTCAAAGGCAGCAACGGCAACTACGACAACATGGACATTGACTGCGACGGCGCCAACCGATCTGGCGGCGCCTGCGCCAACGACCCCAGCGGCCAGGGCGAGACGTCGTTCAAGGACACGGTCAAGGGGTACGGCATCCCGGACCTCGACGCCAACATCCATCCGTACGTCGTCTTTGGCAACGAGGATCATAACCCAAAGTTCGACGCGCAGGCGCACGGCATCAAGCCTCTCTCCGTCATGGCCGTCGTCTGCAACGGCCAAGTGGTAAGCTCGGAAAACTCACGAATACGCTTCCCTGCTGACCTGTATAGCACTACGGCATCTGGGGCGACACCAACGGCGGCACGTCCACCGGCGAGGCGTCGCTGGCCATGGGCAAGCTGTGCTTTCCCAAGGAGGGCCTGACGGGCAACAACGGTCACGACCCCAAGGACGTCTTGTATATTGCGTTTACGGGGGCCGACACGGTGCCGGGCAAGAATGGCGCCAACTGGAAGGCCAAGAACACGGACGAGTTTGCCAAGAGCATCAAGAGCCTGGGCGACAAGCTGGTCGGTCGGCTGTAGATGGCCTTGGGCGAGGACATGGTATTTTGGTAGAAACAGTGCTGGACAGAGATGAGATGATGTATTTTTTTTTTGCGCAGATTTATAGTAAATAGAACGAAGCCATATAGAAGAATTGTCGATGCCAAGCTACTAAGAGATCTATCGCGCCATTCCGCCCCCCAAGACTTCAATAGCTGGCTGTATCTCCGCAACGCCTCCCCCACACTATAACTGATCGGCAAGTCCACTATACTACAACAATGATCAGACTGTGGAGGTATCGGCAGTTTACCACTTATGCGGAGGTAATCGGGTTGACCATGATCAGACGAGGTGATCTACGTTCCCCTCAAGGCTGGCTGCGGTACCGGCAGTTGTGGGTTGAGGTAGCCTCCGTGTATACAAGTATATAAGCACCGAAAACTCCCGCTTATCTCTGCATCCCCGCATCGCACTCACTTAAAGGTAACTGACCGAGTCCAAGTCCAAGAACAGCACCGGCCTGCCTACGCTTTACATAGAGCATCATGGAGAACAGCGCTCAAACAAGCACGGCCATGATACCCGCGACCGACGCAGCATACGCCGCACTGGAGCGCAAGTTGCTTCGCAAGGTCGATTTTCGGCTCATGCCCGTCCTCATCTGCATGATTGTCCTCAAGTACGTCCCCTCTTCCACCAGAGACACCCACTAACTTGCCCAGCTACCTCGACCGCAACGCGCTCCCCAACGCACGCGTCCAGGGCATCGAAGCCCACCTGCACCTCACCGGCGACCAATTCAACACGTGCATCTCCACCCTCTTCGCCGGCTACCTCGCCCTCCAAATCCCCTCCAACCTGCTCCTCACGCGCGTCCGGCCGAGCCGCTACCTGCCCTGTTGCATGGCGCTCTGGGGCGCCGTCTCCGCCAGCACCGCCGCCGTGCGCAGCTTCCCCGGGCTGCTCGTGTGCCGCTTCTTCCTCGGCCTGCTCGAGGCGCCGTTCTTCCCCGGCGCGCTGCTGCTGCTGTCGAGCTGGTACACGCCGCGGGAGATGGCGACGCGCACGGCGGTCATGTACACGGGCAGTCTGCTGGCGAGTGCGTTTGGCGGGCTGGTCGGCGCGGGCGTGCAGAGCGGCCTGGACGGGGTGCGCGGGCTGCACGCGTGGCAGTGGCTGTTTTTGATAGAGGGGAGCGTCACGGTGGTGGTGAGTCTGGGCTCGGTGTTTGTGCTTCCCGACTTTCCGTCCAACACGGCGTGGTTGACGCCGGAGGAGCGCGCGCTGGCGGTGCATCGACTGCGTGCGTACAGCGGCGATGAGGAGCGCGGTCCGCTGCTGCAGGGCTTGCGGCTCGCGGTGACGGACTACAAGGTCTGGCTGCTCACGGCGATTGTGCTGCTCAAGACGTCGGCGGGGGCGGTGACGCAGTTTGTGCCGACGCTGGTCGCGACGCTGCGCTTCGGCAGGGTCCAGACGCTGCTGATGACGGCGCCGCCGTTCGTCTTTGCCGCGGCGGTGGCGCTGGTGGTTTCCGTGTCGAGTGACAGGCGAGGGGAGCGATGTCTGCATCTCGTCGTTCCGCTGGCGTTTGCGTTGGTTGGCTTCATCATCGCTGCCACGACGCATGGCCTGGCACCGCGTTACTTTTCGCTCTTTCTGGCGCTGGGTGGTGTATACGGCTGCTACGACATTACCTATGCCTGGATGAGCTCCACGGTATGTTCAGCCTGCTTGAATGGGCGGCATGCACTGATTACCCGTCACAGATACCCCGTCCTATAGAGAAACGGTCGTCTGCATTCGCCATTGCCAACATGGTCGGCAACATTGCCCAGGTCTACTCTCCCTACATGTACCCCAAGTCGTCCGGCCCGCAGTACCTGCCGGCCATGCTTGCCAACAGCGGCTTCGTCCTCGTCTCCATGGCGTGCTGCGCGGCGCTGTATTTTTGTTTGCGCTGGGAGAATGGATTGCTCGAGGCGGCGCAGAGGCACGATGACGTCGACGCGGCCAGTGTCACGAGCAAAGATCGGACACAGGAGAGAGTGGCACCGACTATGGATCCCGATTTCAGGTACATGTTATAAACAGTCAGTCTGTAGTTCGAGTTGTGCAGTTTGACTGTGCAAACCGGGACTTTGCAACCGGAAAGAATTACATTGCCCCAGGCTGATCTTGACGAGGCGATTGGGTATTGTACTACGCTTGCACGACAGATGATCTCACGTGGTTCATCTGATGTCACTCGCAAAAACAACCATATTCTAACATTCTCTATAACTTGATTGGTAATTCTATCTGCTATCCACGAGCTCAGCATCATCACCCCCCAACCACACCACCGGCACCAGGACCGCCCACGTAAATATACGAGTCCCAAGTCGTACCGGAATTGAAAAACGTCTTGATCCTGTACCGCGAGCTGTCGCTCTCCTGCGTGTCTCCGCTGTACATTTGCTCCTTGCCGTCGCCATCCAGGTACACCATGTTCTTGATGTACCCGACCTTGCCGTCGCCCGCCTCCGGAAAGTTGCCGCTGCCCATGTCCGTCGTCGTCAGCTCCGGGCCGCTGTTCGACACCTCCCCAAAAAAGCTAATCCTGTCGCCGTACGCCGCCAGCGTGTCCTCCTTTACCGAATTCTTCTTGAAAATGTCCGCCGAGTAGTAGCCAATGTCCTTGCCAAACGCCCGCAGCCACCACCGGTTCCCGCTGAGGTGAAACTTGACGTCGAAATCGTGCTCCGCGCCGCCAATCACCGACATGTGCGCAAACGACATGCCCGGGTAAAAGGACTCATCGACCTGCACCCACCCCTTTTGCTCCGTGTTCCAGCCGGCCATGTAGTCGCCGACGCCGCGGTAGCCGTTGCTGTTGAAGAAGACGAAGAAGATGGGCTTGGCGCCGCGCGGCGGGTAGTACATCCAGCCGGCCTCGAGCGTCTGCGTAATGGTGCCAAACTCGCGCGTCACGGCCTCGTCGCGGATAATGGCCGTCTGCAGGAGGGAGAACTCGGCGGGCGTCTGCAGGTACGGCTCAAACATGCTGATGCCGCCGCCGCCGCCGGTGACCTTGGTCTGCTTGCTGGTGCTGGCGTACCAGTGCTCGCCGGTGTAGTCCTCGGTGGATGCGGCGGCGGAGAGCTGCACCATCGGCCACAGGGTGCTGGAGAGGGGCCGATCGGACTTGGCCGGGAAGGAGGTGAGGCCGGCGGCGCGCGGGATCGGCACGGTGCCGGCGGGACCGCGCAGGTGCGCCGGGATCAAGCTGGCGAATTTGGAGGGCTGGGTTTGGGTGTCTGGGGAGGTGGGAAAGGTGAAGTTGGCATCTTGGGATTCTCGGCGCACCCAGTCGAGGACCTGGCCGTCGCTGAGGACGACAGTCTTGACGACGTCGAGTCCGAGAGCATGTCGAGGGAGGGCAACAGCAGCGGCCGAAGCCAGAGAGAGCAGGAAGCTTTGAAGAGCAAGCCACTTCATTTCTGTACAATGTTGATTGAATTGGTTTCTGACGAGTCTTTCTACCAGCCGTCCCGGCGCAGAAATGCCAGCTTTATAGGAAAACAGCATGGAGCAAGCAACTCCCCACGTGGATACGGAACCACCGATATTTGCACTCCCATCAGGTCATTATGTTGTGCAATATTATCATCTAGCAGGATGTTATGGGCTTTAGCGATGGCAAGAAAAGACCGCAAATGTAGGCGACGGCCTCGTTGCTCCGCAGGCTTACAGCAGCAACTGGCCATGCGCCCATCGTCGTTGCAGCTGTCTGTGGGACCGTGCATGAGGCGGACAGCATCATTGGGGTTCTTTGTGCAAAAAGGAAGTCAGGCGGACGATCTTGCGTTACCGTGTTCCTGGCAAAAGATGATTCGTGGGCATGGTTTCGTGACACTGGCGAGGGAAGACTTGGGATCGTGCCAAGCTTGGGCAAAAGGGGCTACTTTGCTACAAGACCCAAGCCAAATCTAAACCAACCGATGATCGGGAGGACTACCCGAGCATGGATAAAATGGACAAGGCCGCATGGGTCGGGGCAAGCTATCAAGTAAAACGGCCGGGCTGATGCTGGGCCGTGAGGGAATCGGTCTGCATCCAATATTATGCGAAGAAGTGGACGCGGCGGGTTAACCTTGAGCCAGCCCCTCCCGACAATTCTGCAGCGGACCTCAACAAAGCCACAAGAAATACAGCACGAGAATGCGACGTCATTGCAATCACATCCCACGATGCATGCGTCTTCCAGCAGGGAGGGCTCAGCTAGGACCAGTTCAGCGGTCATCAAACCCACGAGGTCACCTGGAACTGGATGCGTTACACAATAGTTATGCCACCCGGACAAGACGGGTTCGTTCCGTTGGGAAAGAATCTGCAATTAATATCGCATTCCCCATACAAATGCATATTGGGTGGTGTGTGTGTAATACCTGGCCCACAGTGGTCGATTCAGGAAGGTGGTTCGTGGTGCAGCGAGCCGAGAGACATGAGGGGATGCATCTGCCGGATCGTGTCTTGAATGCAAATGCAGCAAGGGTAGAAGAAATGGACAGTAGAAGATGGAAAGTATTGTAAAATGGACAGTGTTGTGCGTCTATTCGAAAGTGTCTTGTATTGCTCAACCTCCATCATTATTTTATTTTATTAATAGAATCATGCAAACAGTATTCCCACGCGTGTCTCGTCATAAGTGCCCAGACAAAAAAAAAGTAGCCAACCAAAAACGCATCCTTGCCGTCATTATTTCGTCCAGTGCAGCACAATGCTGCTGAAGCGCTCCAGCTGCTCCGGGTCCGTCGCCCACGTCGTCAGCAGGCGAATGACGGCCCACTCATCATCATATTTCTCCCAAATATAAAACGAAAAGCTCTGCTGCAGCGTCTTGACCAGCGCCGTGGGCAGCACCGCAAACACCTGGTTCGTCTCCGTCTCGGCGCGGAGGGCAAAGCCGGCGCCGACGATGCACTGCGACAGCTTCTCGGCGGCGCGGTTGGCCTGCCGCGCGAGGTCAAAGTAGAGGGTGTCGCGGAAGAGCTCGGCAAACTGGACGCCCATGATGCGGCCCTTGGCGAGCAGCGAGCCGTGCTGCTTGACGAAGAATTCGAAGTCCTCGGCGAGCTGCGGGTGCTTGACGACGACGGCTTCCCCCAAGAGGGCGCCGTTTTTGGTGCCCCCGATCCAGAAGATGTCGGTCAGCTCGAGGATGTCGGGAAGAGTGAGGTCGTTTTTGGAAGAAGTCAGGGCGCAGCCGATGCGCGCGCCGTCGACAAACAGCAAAAGTCCGTTTTCCTCGCACAGCCGCTTGATGGCAGTCAGCTCGGCCTTGGTGTACACGGTGCCAATCTCGGTGGCGTTGGAGATGTAGACGAGGCGCGGGCGGGCCATGTGCGGAAAGTGCCAGTTGTCGTCGAGGGCCTTGCTGATGCTGGCGGGCGTGAGCTTGCCGTTTTCGGGGACGACATTGATAATCTTGTGGCCGCTGGCCTCGACGGCGCCGGTCTCGCGGGTGACGATGTGGCCGGAGCTGGCGGCGATGACGGCCTCGTGGGGCCGCAGGCAGGCGGCGATGGAGATTGCGTTGGCCGAGGTGCCGCTGGGGACGAAGAAGACGCCGACGTCGGGGGCGGCGAGGTGCCGGCGCAGGTGGTGCTTGGCCTCGGAGCTGAAGGTGTCGCGGCCGTAGCCGACTTCTTGGGTGCCGTTGCTGTGCAGCAGCGCGGCGAGGACGGCGGGGTGGGCGCCTTCGGAGTAGTCGTCGAGGAGGCTGTATTTGGCCTTGGCCACGGGGGATCCAACGGTGGGCATGATGGATGTTTGGGCGGGATTAAAGGCAACGCTTCAATGCTGTGATGATGATGAAATGAATAAAAGTCGAATGAATATGAAGGAATAGAATAACAACTCGTCAACAGACACAAGACAATTGCAAAGTTTGTTCAAGTTGTTACGAAATCGGTGGGTCAATTGTGGACTCGGACACTGTCGTCAGTTGGTTATAAAACATGGAGTACAAGGTACTACTCAGTAAGCAGTAGACCGTTGGATGCCGCCAGAAAGCGTATTACGAGAGCCGCTGCTCACAATCCCGTGTCCGGCTTCGGCTGCTGATGTGGTAATGAGATCTAATGCCTGGGGTCTAATGCACCAGGGGCGGGCAAGCGCGATGCCCAACGGACATGTTCTAGAACACGCGGTGAAAAGGCATCAAGTGACCAGGCGGATTGGGCCGGGGAAGCTGGGAAAGGCATCTCATAGCCCAAAGTGGCTGCAACGGCAAGGGGAGGTGGGAAGGGGGAAGATGCAGGGAGCAATCAATCATGCAGACAGACAGTCGCCAAGCTGCGAGCAGTAGGAATCATGGCAATCACCATCACACTGCCTGTACTGGTACTTTAGCAAACTTCGGGGCTTGCTCGTCTATAATTAGGGCGCGGGGAGATGTTCAGGGGAGGCTTAGGAGGGTTAGGGTATGTTAGGGGAGGCTTAGGAGGGTAGGGAGATGTTCAGGGGAGGTTAGGATGTGCGCCAAGACAGAACCGGCTTCACGCTAGAGCCGCCGCTTTCGGCGAGACAATGAATGCATCTGTAATTGACATTTGTTATTGTAAGTGTCTACCTACCTAGTTCCCGAGTCGACAGTGTGTTGAATCTGCCTTTTTAAACTAAATCTAGCACTTGTTGAATAATGCAGGCCCAAATTCTACCTAGGACTAGGTAGAAGATGGATGCCAGGAAATGCAATCACCACTTTCAGTGTCCACACGCTGCCCCGCATGCTGACATTACAGCCAGGTCTTGAACAGCTTAACATAAACCATCTTGACCAGCTGCACCTCGACACAGTACGCCAGCAGCTCGGCAAAGAGAAAGCCGATAAACGTGCCCCGCGGATTGACAAACGACAGCGCGCTGTGAAAGGCCGGAATCCACGGCAGCACAAACCCAATCGTCATGATGGCGGCCGTGGAAAGGCCGAGATGGATCGACGACCGGCTCTGCACAAACGGCAGCTTGGCCGTGCGCAGCAGATGCACAATCAGCGTCTGCGTCAACAGGCCCTGCAGGAACCAGTGCGTCTGGAACTGTCTGACCGCGGCCGGGTCGGCGGTCGTCTGGATGCCGTAGAAGAACCAGCCGAGAAGGAACGTGCAAATGTCAATGACGGAGCTGGTCGGGCCCAGCACGACGACGAAGCGAAGCAGATCTATCCTGTTAGCATCACGGACAGCCAAGTAGTGTTTGCGCAGATTCACTCACCCCACGGCTGCCACGACTTGGGACTCTCCAGAAATTCAGCATCGACCTTGTCCCACGGAATCGCAATCTGGCTAATGTCGTACAGCAAGTTCTGCGCCAGAATCTGCAGGTTCGTCATGGGCGTAAACGGGAGCCACGCGCTCGCTGCTAGAATACTAAACACATTGCCAAAGTTGGAAGACAGCACCATCTGCGAAAAGTCAGCAGTTTGAACAATCACCAATCACTGCCCACGTCAGGCAAACATACCTTGATGTACTTGATCGAGTTGGCGTGCGTCACACGACCAATGGTGACGCTCTCGACAATAATCGCCAATCCCTTTTCCGTGAGAATAAAGTCTGCGCAGTCTTTGGCCGCGCCTGCCGCGGAATCAACCGAGATGCCGACGTCCGCTTTCCGCAGCGCCAGACAGTCATTCATGCCGTCGCCGAGCATGCCGACCGCGTGGCCCTGCTTCTTCAAGCTCGCCACGATGCTTTCCTTTTGCACCGGCGATACCTTGGCAAACACCTTGCAGTGCTTGACGGCCTCGTCAAAGTCCTCGTCGTCGTCGAGGCTTTCCAGCTCCGCGCCGGTCATGGCCGACGGCGCGTCGGTGGTCGTGACCTCGTCGCGCGGCACGAGGCCGAGCGCGCGGCAGACATTCAGCGCGACGGCCATGTTGTCGCCGGTGAGCACCTTGACGTCGACCCCGAGATCTTTGAGTTTTCCAATCGACTCGGCGGCGTCGGGCTTGGGCGGATCGACAAAGGTCAGCAGCCCGTGGACGGTCATGTGCGTCTCGATATCCGCAAAGCTGTCCTCATCGTCGAGCTGCGCCCGGGCGAGCTGCTTGGTCGCGACGACCAGCACGCGGTAGCCCTGGCGGTTGAGCGTCTGGACCTGCTGCTTGAGGACGGCGCGGTGGTGGCCGGCCATGGCGCTCTCGCCCGCGTCCGTCTGGATCTTGGAGCAGCGCGCGTAGACTTCCTCGAACGCGCCCTTGCAGATGAGCATGGCGCCGCCGGCCACCCCACGCACGATGCAGGCCGACCGGCGGCGCTCAAAGTCAAACGGGATAACGACCGTCTTTTCGTACTTTGTCGTCTGCACCTCCTCGTCGTTTGGCAGACGGAACTTGCAGATCGCCGCGTCCATGTTGTTGCCCCCCGTGCCTTGGATCGTCGCCTCAATGACCGCCAGCTTCAGCACCTCGACGTCCGCATTGCCCGACCAGTCCAGCGCCTCGCGCATCGTAATCTCGTCCTTGGTCAGCGTGCCCGTCTTGTCGCTGCACAGCACCGTCATGGCGCCCAGGTTCTGCACCGCGTCGAGCCGGCGCACAATCGCCTTCTTCTTGGACAGCAAGTACGCACCACGCGCCAGGTTGGCATTGACAATCGCCGGCAGCATCTCCGGCACCAGCCCGACGGCCACGCTGACGCTAAACAGCGCCGCTTGCTCCCAGTCGCCCGTCGTCTTAGCCGACACGACCAGCACGACCGGCACCATGACGCCCATGAAGCCGATGAGCATCCAGGTGACGTTTTGGATGCCCCGCTGGAAGGCGTTGAGGTCGCGGCGCTTGCGGAGCGCCTTGGACAGCGCGGCGATGAGGGCGTCGCTGCCGGTCCGCAGGACCACGGCGGTGGCGTGTCCGGAGACGACGCCGGTGCCCATGAAGCACACGTTGGCGAGGTCAAAGAGTGAGGGGGTGGACTTGTCGCCGCCGCCGGAAGGCAGCTTGGCAACGGGCACGCTCTCGCCGGTCCATTGCGACTGGCTGACGCGCAGGAAGGAGGCTTCGAGGACAAGGCAGTCGGCGGGCACGATGTCGCCGGGGGCGAGCAGGACAATATCGCCGGGGACGAGCTCAGATGTCGGGATGGGCGTCTCCAGATCGCGACGGCGCACGCGGACGGCCGTCTGGATGGACATTTGCAGACGAAAGACGGCGAGGCCGCTTCGGTATTCCTGCCAGAAGCGGACAAGCACAGAGATGGAGACCATGACCATGAGGACAGTGAAGCCGGTCTTGCTGGTCAGCGCAGTGTTCATACGACATGGGAAGTGGTCAACGTACCCAATCAGGCGGGGGAATCGAGGCATTGATAATGGCCAGGAAGATGAGCAACAGATTGAAAGGATTCGGGATAACCTTGAGGAGAAGAATGAACCAGGATGGAGGTTTCTGCGAGCGCAGCGTATTCGGGCCCTTGACTTGGAGACGAGCCGCGGCCTCTTCGCCCGACAGACCCTGCGGCTCGACCTGCAAGTGATCAAGCACCTGGTCCGTCGGCAGCGCCGCAAAGGCTCGCAGGATAGCCTCGGACGTGTCGTCGACTGCATGCTCCGGCAACGCGCTCCAAGCGAGTCCCGGCGCCGTCTTTGCGCTCTTCAACGGCGTCAGGACGCTCTTGAGCGAGGAGGAGTAGGACCTCTTGCCCCCGCGAGAGCTCATCAAGCCCGAAAACACCGACATTTTTAACCCTTTGTTTTGGGTTTTGGGGAAACTCGGGTTCGCAAGTTATGGTGGCTCAAACTCGGCCGCGAGTTGCTCGCCTGCAATGGCCGCCAGAGCTGCACAGTATCGTCGGGTCGCCAGCTTTGTGAGAGGCTCTACGGTGAGAGCCGGGTGGATGGAGTGAAAAAAGTACATGTATGGATGAGTCAGTAGAGTTGGTGGTGGTGGTGGTACAAAGAAAAGGAGGTGAAGGCTGGAGATGTGGTGTTTATAGAGTATAGACAGGCACAGAGCCCGCCAAGATCGGGCAAGGATTCCGAGACCCGTATCCGTAGTTTGCTCGGGCTATTAGAAAATGAAATGCGGTGGTACGGTCAATAATGGGGGAGGATTGGTCGCCAAGGGGCCAAGACAGGCAGGTCTAAGCCACAGCACAGCCCGCTCGCTCAACAGAGACAAGGTTACATTCAGGGCGAGACATTGATGGTTGAAGTCGGGTGGTATGCAGTGGAAAATTTTCAGTTGCTGCCGAGCATCCTGATGATTGAAGCAGACCACGGTCGTTGGTGATGGGGTATAGTCACTTCTCAACACTGCTTGATCCATGCTGTCGAACCTTGTCAACACATACCAAAGAGCATTTTTAGCTACCCACGCCGACTGCACATGGACGGTGATGGTTTTATTTTTTAATTCATAATGACGGAATATCAGGCGAGGGAGGCGTTATAGTTGACCGGAAACCATCTGTGAAAAGTCCACCACAAACTCTAGAACCTCTTAGTTACCCCGTACGAAAAACAGTCTTCTTCATGAGTCACTGCATGTGATACCGGGTCCGCCAGTCACCAATTACCTATCCAATTGCGGATCATACGTGAAGTTGCCCGCCTCTCGGTTCACCGGCCGAAGTAGTCCCCACTTGGACGTTGAATATGAGGCAATTTGTCCCTTGGCGAAGCAAACCTTCCTTCACCTGCCACTACAGATGAGCCCTTTTTTCTCCTTGGCCAAGAGGAAAATTTTCTAGTTAGCGGCGCCTAGACTAGGAAATCTCCACGGCGGCGCTATCCCCAGCCGTCATCTCACTTGCGCAGAAACGTCGGCCAACCGCCTTCTTCGGCACGCCGATGACCGGGCCGTCAAAGAAGCCAGACGGCAGCGAAAAGCCAGCGTCGCGCCGGCGCATGGCGTCCACGGCCGCGTCAATGGCATTATACCCAACATTAAACTGCAGAATCTGCGCCGGGTTGGCTGTTTTCTTGTTAGCCGGACCGGTCAAGGTTGCAAGGGGTGTGGCGTCGTACCGGGAATCTCGTCTTCGGAGAGATACGGCAGCACTTCCTTCTGGAGCTGCTGCGCCTGGTCCTGGCCAATGTTGCTGAGGATCTGGATGACGCTGGCGCGGGTGTGCCGCACGGCCTGGTAGACGCCGAAGCGAGCCTGGATGTCCGCGGCGGACTGCGCGCCGAGCATGGCGATGCCGAGGACGAGCCCGTCCTCGATCCCTTGCGCGCCGCCCTGTCCGTGATCTACTGTAGGTTAGCGGCGGATATTGGGAGGTGATGGGGTGCGTACGCGGTAGCATCGGATGTGCAGCGTCGCCGACGAGGACGAGCATCGCCCGGTGCCAGCGTTCGAGGGGATGGCGGTAGAGGAGCGGCCATCGCTTGACGTCCTTTGCTTTTCTGCAACACTGTCAGCAGGTGGCATGTCGCACCGGAGAATAGCGTACCGAATGACGTTGACGATATCCGGGTGAAAGTCGCGAAATTTGTCCACAATCTCATCGACGCCTACCGATGCCTGCCAGTCTACAGCTGTTAGTCCGCCATTGCGGTGTGCTTCGACAAACGTACCTTCTGTGCCCAGCCGCGCCGACGGATCGTAAAACAGTCCCACAAAGTTGTGCACCGTGTTGCTTTGGTGGTTTATGAGCAAAAAACAAGAATAAAAAAACCATCCTCCCGCCGTCAGTCATGTACGTACCTGCGGCATACATACGTTACCAGCCGGCGCTGCGTCTCGTTGTGCGGAAAGATGCGCGTGCGACCTCGGTTGGCGACGTTCCAGTGTCTCGTTGTCGGATCGTCTTCCAGCACGGACGCGGGAATCAGGAAGCGGTAGCAGAGATTGGAGTGCTTTGGCGCAACCGCCTCGACGGCGCGCTGTGCAACCGCGGCGGCCGCGCGGGAGTGCACTCCGTCGGCGCCGACAATAAAGTCGGCGTGCATCGTGGTTCCATCTCGTAGCGTGATCGACGGCGCCTCCGGGTCCTACGATTCCACATGTGTCAATTTTGAATCTCGCTGCAGATGTAGCCGCCGACATACAATTGCAGTTACGCTACATCCTCCATGTATCGTTGCCGGCGCGCCTGGCCCGCCGTCCCGGGTCGCCAGCCACTTTAGACAATTATGCAGGTCCACGCGGTGCGCAAGATACATCGGCGTCCCGCCCGCCTCCTGTGCGCTTTCGCCAGTCATCAAGTCGCACGTCTCTTGCATGGTGAAGGGGTCGTGGCTGCTGCCGCCCTCGGACACGACAAAGCCCCAGTCGTCCGGCCGCACGCCCCAGGCGAGCAGGATCCGGCTCGCGTTGGGGGGGATCGTGATGGCAGCGCCGATTTCGTTGTTCATGCGGGATTGCTCGTACAGATGCACGCGGTGTCCGGCGCGTCGGAGGGACACGGCGGCGGCTAAGCCGGCGATGCCCGCGCCGACGACGACGACGTGAAGCATGCTGGCGCAAAACACAATGGCAGTCTCGAGGAGGAGGGACTGCGGTCGGTAATTTCAGATTATGTATAATATGGATTTTACAGCGTCAGAAAATCTGGGCGCACAATGGACCGCCGGCCTCGTCTTTGGTCGTCGGGGAGTGGGCGGGGCGGATGCCGGAGCTAACAGCTGCCCTACCTCGTCTAGATGTGTCGGCGCATACGCCAAAGAGGATGAATTCTTGGTTTTGCTAGAGCTGAAAAGTTGCAGCGCATGCGTAGCTCGGGCCTTGTAGTAGTCGTGCCACATGGTCTGGACACGGGACGACGAACATTTGGTTGTCCGGCTGAGAGTGGTTCGCATCCAGACACTCAACAGGTAGATAGCCAAGGGCCAACAAGCAGTGCAAAGGAATATGTCAAAGAATTCTAAGTTTATAGGTTCAGCCCTGTCAACGCCCATTCGGGACGGCTTCATGCACCAGCTGCCAGTCCAACTGTTAGTCCAGCCTATGCTCTAAAGATAGCCCCCGAAAGCCAAGATCAAGTGGACGCTGGGTATACGCCCCAACTCGGCAGATGTCTAATAGGGCCCGTCGGATGTCAAATGAATACTCTGAGGGCCATGCAGCGCTCTGCCCTATCGCTGACGGGCCGGCTGAGGTAGCGCCCCATGCGCATCCCCCACATCCCGCGCGGCGCCCTCCGGTAGGGCCGTTCGGCGCGATGATGGATCAAGCCGAGGATTGAAGCAGGTGATTTCACATAATATCGCTTCTTGATATATACAGCAAGGCGAAACACCACCGTCACAGCCCGTAACGCTGAGATTCAAAGCTACATCTGCAGCGTGGCGCGTCATCAGAAAACACACTTTCACCGCTAGAGTCAGCAACTGTTTAAATGCTTAGAAAAACGTCTCCTCCATTCAATTCCTTACGCCTGTTCACGCGCCGAGCCGCTCTTGTGCCACCACGCGTGCGCGCGCGCCTGAATGCCCTCGTCGCCCTGCATCGCGCGCAGCCGCGCGCTCGGCGCCTCGCGCTGCAGATTGGCCAGGAACGCGCCAATGTGCGTGCCGAGAAAGGGGCGGCGAAAGAGCGCGCGCATGCGTTGATACGCGTCGCTGGTTTCGATGGGCTCGGTGCCGGCGAGGAAGCGCATGGCGACGCCGAGGGGGAAGAGCCCGACGTGGTTGCCAAAGGCGCCGGCGGCGGGCTCCCAGAAGAGGTGCACGGCGTGGGCGATTTTGTAGGCGCAGAGCGTAGGGCTGCGACTGTCGGAGGGAGGGCCGGCGGACGGGGAGGAGACGGAGGTAGGAGGGGAGACGGAGGCCGGAGGGCACACGGAGGCCAGAGGGGAGACGGAGGCCGGAGGGCACACGGAGGCCAGAGGGGAGACGGAGGCCGGAGGGCACACGGAGGCCAGAGGGGAGACGGAGGCCGGAGGGGAGAGATAGGACGGCGGACCGGTGTTCGGTTGAGGTGTGGCCAGCTGTGGTCGTTCTCGCATCAATAGACCAGTGGTGGAGTAGAGCAGGATGCAGACGACCCAATAGAGACTCGTCATTTGCAGCAAAGCAGTGTCAATGTCCGTCTTGGGCACCGGCAAGGGAACGCCGGAGACGACGTAGTCGTAGACAAACAGATCGTCGCCGACTTCGTCCTCCCAGACGGTAAGATGGTGATGACATGCCTTGCACGCGACCAGCGCGCGCTGCCGTGCCTCCTCTTTTGCATCCGGATCCTCCGTGCCTTTGACTGTATCCAGATCCTCCAAAAGTCCCGGGATATCCACCAAAATGTCCATTAGCTTATCCTTGATGGACTTGCGCTGCGTCTTCCACGGTCCTTGCTTCCACTGCGGCGTGGCGAGCCTGGAGCGTTTCCGTCTAGCAATGTCGCCCACAACCTGCACAAACAGTGAGTCCTTATGATCCAACGCGGTGTTTCGTAACATACCATGTTTAGCCGCCCGTCGGCGAATAGTTGATGCCCCGTGCCGGACTGCAATCTGGCTGGCCCTCGCGCCAGCACCAGCGACATCTGGCCATTGTTATGCCCACGCCACCCGTCCACATGCAGTCTCGCATCCGGATACCTCCCCGTATCACTGCCAAACAAAATCTGCACGCACCATCAGCTAGCTCCCCATCCCCTGTCTCATCCTGCTTTACCACCTACCTCGTAAAACTCCATCAGCCGCGCCGCCGCCAGCAGCCCATCCCCCAACCTCCTCTCCTCGCTCGCCGCCGCCGCCGCCATCTCCCCCAGCGCCGCCGAGTACGTCTTGAGCCCCGTCACCACCAGCTGTTGATCTCCGTGCTGGTGCCCGACGACCGACGCGCTCATGGCCAGCGCGGCCAGCCGCAGCGTCGGCTCCGCGTCGTACAGCCGGCCCATGTGCGCGGTCCAGCCGCCGGTGGACAGCCGGCACGCGCGCGAGGTGAACGCGCGGCCATTCGGCAGGTAAGCGGCCCAGAACAGGCCGAGGTACTTTTGCTGGCGCGCGGACGCGGCGAGGGAGTCGCGGAGGACGATGCCGGGCTCGGCGGCGTGGCGGACGTGCCACGGAGCGGGCGGGGAGGAAGAAGGAGGGGGACGGCGCAGGCGGATGCTGGCCGAGGTGGTGGCGTTGACCCAGACGAGGTCCCGGCCGTAGCCTTCGCAGAGGAGGCCGGCGGCGAGACACTGCGAGCATGAAGGCTCGAGCTGGTCGCACTGCGGGGAGTTAGCGCAGGGTCGCCCTGGCGCAGGAACGGGATGAGCTTACGCCTTTCTTGCGCCGTCGACAGGTTCGGCAGCCTTTGGATCGACCAGGAACACCGACCATGATTTATTTGCAGTCGTGAGACGTGTGCCAGAGTACGGTTTGGTCAACTATTATGTCATCGAGTTGAGCTATCCACGGCGTTAGGGGTTAGGGTGCAAGATGGCCTGTATGCGAAAGTGACAGCAGATCCTGACCATGAAATATATAGATAGTTTGTCGTTTTCAGTTACGAATCGTCAAGTTCTCATGTATAGGGGTTATTGTCCCGAGCATCCCGCCTGATGGTTGTTGTCAGGCGATAAGCAGGCTAGTTTCCATGGAGACTGGTAGAGAAGCAGCGAAAATCGACGGCGTCACTCGGTCTATAGCTAAAAGCCTTTTAGCTCCTGGGCAGCCAAAACACGACCCGATTTTCGAGGTTGATTTCCAATCGTCGCTCGCAGAGCGTCCATGAGATCAGAGGAATAAGCTGAATTCCCGCTAGGCCATGGCCCGATCAGGCGGATTCGCCTTACCCGTATCCATAGGTGGCCGTGCTCCGGGTTGTCCCCGATGTCCCCTGCGTCAGCGACTGGATTATTGCTCTGGCTCCGTTGCTCCGAGTTGTAATCACCATGTCATGTAGCGCGAGTTAGAATGGTTTAGCCCAGGCTTTGTGGTGCCGGAGTCTTGAAGCCAACTCCTGTGTCAGCGCTCGCCAGGCTACCCAGCCTTCTACAGTCATTACCACAGGTGGTCCCTCGAGCTTGGCATTTCACAATTCTCTATCAAAGTAAAGTGATTTGCAGACGAAGCCTAGTTCAACACGTCGCTGCATTGCGTCAGCTCGACTTGCTTCAGCCTGGGAACCGATCGGACTCTCTATTTCTGCTCTGCTTCCAAAGCCAGCCATTCCCGCATTCCCCGTCCAGAAACAGCTAGCAGAACTTGATCCTGCAGGCACTGCCACGCGTTAATTAAGCGAGTGCGAGTGCGAGTAGATTTAGCTGCTACAAGGCTGTAGATGGGGTAAGGAATGCGGGAGCTAACTCGTGTGAGAATTGCCTATTCCGTCACAGCTGCCACGCAACGTTGATTCAGCCCTCGCACTCGCCAAGGGACACAAAAGCACTATAAAGACATGTAATAGCTGCATTTCAATGCTATGATGCAACTCCATCATCCTCACCAATTTCTTACCCTTTCTTTCAACATGGCCGCCGCTACCCGTCCGCCCTCCAACGCCTTTGTCGCGACGCTGCGCCGCGTCTACCACCCGCTTGGCTTCGGCAAAGGCTACAACTTTATCCTGTGGTTCATATTCTGCGGCGCCCTTTTCGGCTTCTGCCTGGCTCGCTTCATGTATCTCGATTTTGGCGGCGTCTACTGCCCGCTGGACGGCGCCGGCGGTCCCAGCTCCGCAGGCCCGGGCGAGTGCTTCTCGTACAAGTCGCACCCGGTGTACCTGCTCGGCATCAAGCTGCATCTCTTCACCATCATCCCGGGGGGCTTTTTGGCGTGTTTTCAGTTTGTCCCGCTTATTCGATTAAAGTATATCCTTGTCCACCGCGTCAATGGCTACCTGGTCGTCCTGCTGAGCCTGGTGGGCACGGTGGGCGCCTTCATGGTCGCGCGCGTCTCGTTTGGGGGCGGCATGGACGTCCAGACGGTCACAGGCCTGCTTGGCATCATGTTTCTCTCGTCCATCGGCATCGCCTTGTACAACATCAAGAAGCTACAGCTGGAACAGCACCGCGCATGGATGCTGCGCGCCTGGTTCTACGTATGAAGCTGCTTCCCCAACGCTCCTTGATACTAACACTGTGCAGGCTGGGAGCATCATTACTTCGCGAATGATTCTGTTTATTAGTGCCACCATCATCTCCAACTACGGCCCGTACTATCAGCCGATGCGCTGTGCCAAGCTCGCCACATTCTACGACAACATGACGGCCTTGGAAGCTTCTCACCCGCTCTGTGTTGATCTTTCAGCATGGTCCATCGCGCGGGCCAACATGGCCGGGGACGTGGAAAACATTGCTGCGTCGCTCAGCATTACCTTTGGCGCCGCTGTGTGGCTGGCGCTGGCGATGCACGCTATTGGCGTGGAATTTTATGTGAGTGCCTCCAATGCCGGGACAGCTTAAAAAGAAAAAAAAAGAAAAAAAAGAAAAAAAAAACTAATTCGTCCAGCTTCAACTGACACCGGCCGAGAGTGAGAGACTGCGAAAGATTTCGTACCAGCGACAGCTAGAAGCGGGATTCTCGAAACCAGGTCGGGCTGGCTTCACTGCTGATCGTCTCGGTGATGCTGTACTTTGGAGTCCGCAGTCTGAATCGGCTCGTGCTAGCTACCTCGGTGAATTGGCATCTGAGGACGGCAAATAATTGGCCTCTCCTTGTCATGATAGTTGGAACACTTGGAATAGTAATTTAAATATATCCCCGGCAAGTGTGCAAGCAATGGTAGCGGCTCTTGGCCGACTACAGCATCATGCACTACGCTAATGACAGTTGCCTGTCGCCTGTGCGCGCCCTCCAGATTTGGGTTCCGGGACCGGAGCGCGGGGCTGTGACAGCTCCGCCGGAGAGCCCCGGAGTTCCCTCGCCGCACGCTGCGGGCCAGTTCTTAGTGCGTGCTTTATTATATTCGAGGGGAATGCGGGGAACATGTCCAGCCCTTGGCATGAACTCTGTCTCCTTGCCCTTCTTCCCTCAACGGTAATCAGACTGTCAAGATGCCTCTCACCAGCGACTCCGTCTTCCAAGCGCCCGCGCGGGACATGTACAAGTTCGCCTCCCGCCGGAGCGTAGTTCACAGCACCGACGGCATCGTCAGTTGCTCCCAGCCCCTCGCCGCCAAGTGCGGCCTCGATATTCTCCGCGCCGGAGGCAATGCAGCCGTATGTTCAAGACAAAGTTTCCTTTCCAATCCTATCTTTCTAACAATTTCCAGGACGCTGCTGTTGCGGTTGGTACGTCACTACCCCCTGCTACTCGCACTGCCCACTAACACAAGCCAGCTGCCGGCTTGAACATGACGGAGCCGTGCTCTACGGGCATCGGCGGCGACATGTTCATCCTCTTCTGGGACGCCAAGGCCAAGCAGGTCAAGGCCATGAACGGCTCCGGCCGCTCCGGCGCGCAGTACACGCTTGAGCACGTCCGCGGCAAGCTCGGCCTCAAAGACGGCGAGACCGGCGGCATCCCCAAGCACAGCCCGTACTCCATCACCGTGCCGGGCGCGGCCGCCGGCTGGGTCGACACGGTCGAGCGGTTTGGCAGCGGCAAGGTCGACCTCGCGCGGATCCTAGCCCCGGCGATTGAACTCGGCGAGAAAGGATTTCCCGTGTCCGAAGACGCCGCCTACAGCGTGCGTACACCCCCCTCTGCTTTAATTCTGTCTACTAACTTTCTTCGCAGTGGATGGCTTCGGAGAAGCAGATCCGCAACGCATCGCCCAACTTTTCCGAGATGCTCAAAAAGGATCCCTCCGCCGACGGCGGCGTGCGCGCCCCTCGTCCCGGCGAAATCATGAAGAACCCGACCCTCGCGCAGACCTTCCGCACGCTCGCCGCCGAGGGCAAAGCCGGCTTCTACAGCGGCCGCATCGCCGAGGCACTCATCCAAGTCGTGCAGGACCTCGGCGGCGCCCTCACCCTCGACGACCTGCAGCACCACCTCGCGCACGGCAGCGAGCCGGTGGACCCCATCTCCCTGAAATTCCGCGGTCAAGGCCAGGACGCGGACGCGGGCGTCGAGCTGTGGGAGCACCCGCCCAACGGCCAGGGCATCGTCGCGCTCATGGCGCTCGGCATCCTGCAGGAGCTCGAGAAGCAGGGCAAGATCCCGACGTTTCGCCCGGAAGACGTCAACACCACGGCGTACCTGCACGCCGTCATCGAAGCGCTGCGGATCAGCTTCGCGGACGGCAGCTGGTTCGTGGCAGACCCGAATGTCAGTGCGGTGCCGGTCGCCGAGTTGATTTCGGAGGCGTACCTCGCGGAGCGCGCCAAGCTGTTTGACCCGACCAAGGCTTTCGAGACGGTCGACCACGGCGAGCCGTCGCCGGCCCTGCGCAGCAGCGACACCGTGTACTTTGCCGTCGCCGACGCCGAGGGAAACGCGGCGTCGTTTATCAACTCCAACTACGCCGGCTTCGGCACCGCCGTGATCCCCGCCGGCTGCGGCTTCACCCTCCAAAACCGCGGCTCCAACTTTTCCCTCGCGCCGGGGCACCCCAACGCGCTGGCGCCGCGCAAGCGACCGTACCACACCATCATCCCCGCCATGGCGACCAACATCCGGGATAACTCGCTGCATTCGGCGTTTGGCGTCATGGGCGCGTTCATGCAGCCGCAGGGCCACGTGCAGGTGCTGCTGGGCCAGGTGGTCGGGCGGCTGACGCCGCAGCAGGCGCTCGACGCGCCGCGAATTTGTATCGGCGCGGGCTACGAGCAGCCGGGCCGGGCAGTGAGCGTGGAGGAGGGCATGCCGGCGGAGACGATTGAGGGACTGAAGAAGCTCGGGCATGAGGTGACCGTGGTGAGGGGGTCGGGGCGTGCGCTGTTTGGGAGGGGGCAGATTATACGGTATGTGGTTGATCCGGTTGACGGGACGCCGTTGTGGTCGGCGGGGAGTGATCCGAGGGCGGATGGTGGTGCGTATCCGTTGTGAGCGCGGCTTGAGTGGAAGAACCTTGCCAGTGTTTGTGCCACGAAGTTGGTACCGGGATCCTCTGTAAATAGGCAACGAACTTTGAACCAGCATCTTTTGCATGTGTATGCGAGCAACTTTGTACCGGAACCTTTGTAAATATGCCACGAACTTTGAATCAGTATCCTTTGCAAGTACATACAAGTACGAACGTTGAGTACTCGTACTATTTTTAATATGCAACGGGCCTTGAATATACCAACTTTGAATGGCGAATCGCCATGTAGGCATGATATATTCTGGTCCCATCAACGGCGTCATATTGTACAAAATCGTCTGCTGTTTTACATGTCCTCTTCTATATCCTCAAAACTTTGTATTGCATCTCCATCCGTTCGCCTTTTGTCCGGTATCACTTTTACTCCTCCCCCTCGACCACCAGCTTCTTCTCTTCCAGCATCTTTGCCAGATCCCCATTCTTGTGCATCGCCACCAAGATATCACAGCCCCCCACAAACTCCTTTTCTACATACAGCTGCGGAATCGTCGGCCAGTCCGAGTACTCCTTGATGCCCTCGCGAAGCTCCGAATCCTCGAGGACGTTAAACGCGGCGAATTTCTCCGGGTTGACGCCCTGCACGCCGAGGATCTGGATGGCGGCGCGCGAGAAGCCGCACTGCGGCGTCTCGGGCGTGCCCTTCATAAAGAGCACGACGGGCGCGGAGCCGACGGCCTCGTCAATGGCGGCGCGCGTCTTGTCGGACAACAGGCGGACCTGGGGGGGGGTGAGGCGGAACTTGGGCGTCGTTGTCGGGCGGAAGCGGGCGAGGGCCGGACGGGCGGCCTGGCGGCTGATGTTCTGCGAACAAGTCAGTAAGGGGGGGCTTCGGTTGTAAAAATGCCTGGCGGCGCATACCAGGGCTACTGTGCGGGCAAACATGGCGGCTCTGTGGTGTTGGATGATGAAGGCGCCGAGCTTGCGAGAAAAGCTGCGGATTACCTGGGTATGGCGTAGGGCCGATGGGAGGCGCTGACCAATCAGCGTGGAGGTGACTTTTGTGTGTAAGCCGACAGCGGAACGCAGCTAGCCAGGCACAAGTGTACGGTGCATAATTTTTGTTGGCAGAAACTTTTGTGAGGACATTCGCTTCTACCCTAGAATAATCAGATGAACTTTGAACATGTCGCGGAATAAATTGTTAGTTGGTGGACGGCCAGTCGACAACAGAGAGCACCGCGTTGGCCAACTGCGTGAGTCGCCAGCTGCCAGCTGCCGTTTGCTCCAGCATCACCAGCTCTACAGGCACTTGTCAATAATTCTGTTTCAACACAAACCGGCCAAACAGCATGGCTTCCGTATCCCCTGATAGCTTACAACACGACTTTCTCTCCCTTCGAGCCAGGCTGCGCACCCCCGAATGTTCCTCGCAGCAATTCTCCGGGCGGGTGGCCAAGGCAGCGCACCTGGACGGATCGAAAATCCAAGAACACCTGCAGCGCGAGTTTTGCAAAGTGCTGACCGCGCATCTCAGCCCGGAGAAGCAAGCAGACGGAGCTTCCACCAGCGAAAACTATGCATCGCTGGAACAGCTTGCGAGTAGGTGCTGGCCTACACAATGCACCCCCCCCTCCGTCTAACCTGGTCAGAGTCCCTCGCCGTCACAGGGTCGAACCTGCACAACCAGAGCACAGTCGAGATACAAAACGCCAACGAAAGGATACAGGGAAGGATTGACGATTTAAAGCACGAATCAACCGCGGCGCTGGCCAAAAGCGCCAGGCTCTTCCAGATCATCTCGCGGCCGCTCATCGAGGGCGCGAAACTCGGCGGACACGAGCAAGACGATAGCGTTGGTGAGCAGTCGGCACGTCTGCAGGAGGAATTCATGAACGCGGATGAACAAGTCGAGTCTCTCCACGAGCAGTGGCAGTCGTGCGTGCGCACAGAGCAGGAGGCGTGGAAGCGCCTGACAGAGGACACGGACGAGCCGCAACAAGAACCGCAGCGGCAGGACTTGGCGGACGCGATTGAGGAGATTGTGGCCAACGGAGAGCTAGAGCTCAACAATATTGAAACTGTACGTACAAGATGACCGGAGCGTTCAATTGCTGACTGCGTAGGAATACGCCGAGTACATTCAAATTGAGAGCCTCAGAGTGATGCAAACGCTGATGGAAGGCTAAGAATATAAACCGTCAGACTGAATGCATACATGGCAACAGCGAGCAAGAGGACAGGTCACTGATTTCATCATCATTGTGCTATATACGTTTAGCTGTATCATGCATCGTTCTTCTGCCAGCCCGTCTATCGGCCTCATGTTGTAACCCAGTCCAGTAACTCCAGCCGATGTAGGCTATAAACCTCTAGCAATAGCAAACAGATTTTCTACTTGCAAACATAGGAAAAACAAACCAAAAAAGTACTGGAGACCAGCAATTACTGGGTCTTTTCGTTGACAACAACACCCCACTCGTGGGAGACGTTGCCGTACATGATGTCGCCGATCCACGTCTTGATCTTGGTAGTGACCTCGCCGGCCTTGCCCTCGGGCCCCATGGGGATGTTGATGTCCTGGCCGCGGTGGTGAATCTGCGACACGGGGCAGATAAAGTACGCCGTGCCGGCCGCAAACGACTCGAGAATGCGCCCCTCGGCGTCCGCCTCGATCAGCTCGTCGATGGTGTACTTGCGCTCCGTGACCTCGACCTCGCCGGCCAGTCGCTCGCGCGCCAGCTCGACCGCCGAGCGCCGCGTGACGCCGTCCAGGATCAGCTTATCGTCCAGCGGCGCCGTGATGAGCTCCTTCTTGCCATCCTTGCGCTTCCACAGCACGAAAAAGTTGGACGCGCCGGCCTCGGTGCACTCGCCGGCCGCGCCGTACAGCCACAGGATCTGGTGGTAGCCGCGACGGCGCGCGTCGGCGGTGGCCAGCAGCGACGGGCCGTAGTTGGCGCCGACCTTGGCGTAGCCGAAGCCGCCGACCCAGGCGCGCACCATGTCCTCGGGCGAGGTATGCAGCCGCATGCCGCCGGGCGGGCTGTCCATGCGCGGCATGTACGTGACGATGATGTACAGCATGGCCTCCTTGGGCGCCTGCACGCCGAGCTGGCTCTGCGTGCCGATGAGCGTGGGGCGGAGGTACAGGAAGTGGCCGGGCTTGTCGCGGGGGAGCCAGCGCGGGCCGTCGACCTCGAGCAGGGCCATGATGAGCTTCTGGAGCTCGGCGGGCGCAAAGGTCGGCAGGGAGATGCGGCCGGCGGACATGTTCATGCGGGCGCAGTTGCGGTCGGGCCGGAAGACGCGCAGGCCGCCGTCGTGGCCGCGGAAGACCTTGAGGCCCTCGAAGCACTCGGTCGCGTAGTGCAGGCAGGAGGCGGTGGGCATGAGGCTGAGGGGCCCGTAGGGCTTGAGTTCGGGGGCGGACCAGCCGGCGGCGGCGGACCAGGTGGCGAGGACCATGTGGTCGGTGGCAATGGTCTCGGTGCCGGCGTTGGCGACGGCCTCGTCGGGGACCTCGCGCGGGGACTTGGTCAGGGTGTAGGTGAGCTTGGAGGCGTCGAGGGGCGCGAGGATGGGAGACTGCTCGGTGAGGGCTTCTTTGCGCTCGACGGCGGCGGCCGTGAGGTTGACGTCCTGGGCCTTGACGGCGGAGGGAGACATGTTGGTTGTGGTGGTTGTGGTTGTGGCTGTGGTGGTTGTGGTGGTGGTGGTGGTGGTGGGTTAAAGGAGGGTGAATTGGCAGAGGTGGAAAGGAGAGTCGAATGGAAGTCGAATGGAAAATATAAGAGCGACTTGAAAGAGGGATGGAGGAGATGAAGAGGAAGAGAAAAATCGGAAGCGGAGGGGCAAAGTTATTAGTTTCCGAGTCAAGACAGAAAGTCGAGGGGGTGGGTGGATAGCGGCGGGCTCTGAAGGACGGGGCAGCGTGGGAAAAAAAGAAGCGGCGGATAAGCCGGGGGCACAAATGTAATCTCCACTTGAAGTTGTCGCGGCTTAAAGATGTGGATGATGGGATGCAAGATTGCGGATGTTTACTTTGAAGACGTGTACTTTAAAGGCGTACATATGGAATTGTCCCGTGTCGTGAGGAATTGGGTTGTCCGTTCAAGGGTGAAATCACGGTGTGACAGACGAAGGGAGGACACGGTGCGAAATGGTACTTTATAGCAGACAATACTGATGGTTTTTTTACAATGGCTGTTGGCAAGCCCAGACAAAAGGGCGGTCGGCAACACACACAATGACGCAAACAGGCGGCCATGTGAGCCCGGGTACGCCCATCCGGGGGGGAAGGGTTGTTTCCCAGCAGCAATGCGAAATCACTAGTGGTTCATGTTCATGGGAACAGGGGGGCCACATGACGTGAAAGTTTAGACTTTTTTGCTGAGCCGAACATGGGGAAATGCGCGAGGACAAGAAAAAGAATGGCCTGCCGCTGCCCGCAAAGCCGCCCCCGCCTGCCCGGCCCGGTGCATGTTTGTCGGCGGACACGGGTGTGCGACGAGATGGACGTGAAACGAGCCTGACTAGAATGGCGAAAATGGCAATGGAATAAGAAATTCCATTGACGGTCGCTGTACGGAGTAAGGTCCTTGGTTTTGCCGTGTCAATGTAGAAACACGGTTCGCCGCTCCCGGCCTAGGGCGCGTTTGCCCTGAATTCGGCGTTGCGGCGGCGCGGAATGGCCCCGGATGGAACAGTTCGGGCGACTTACTTGGTATGCCGTGCCGATGTCGCACTGTGGGTAGGATGCACTACGAAGCACTTCGTATAGGTAGTCCTGTGCTCCCCGCAAACTAGATCCCCCGCTATATCCAGCGACAGCAAAAGATTTCCAAGTAACCCTAAGTAATCGACCGAGTCTCTGCTACACTTTCCGAATCAAGCCAAGGCATCCATAGGCCATCTCGCATTCCGAGACTTGCATCTTCATTCTTGTCCGGCTGGGAGATTGACATTGGCGCGCCCTGCAAACATGGAGACTGCTGAGTAGCGCATCCCCCACACGATAAGGGGCGGAAAGGCGCAGGCGACACGCCGGGGATAGCCGAGCGAGCTGAGCCGAGATGGTGACGGATCCTACATGTTGTGTCATGCTGTACTCCGTATTACGTGACTTGCGAGTGCGTCGGCGTCGAGGGAATTATTATGCGTCTCTGTTGATATATACACGCATGTGCCAACTGTCGACACTTTATTTCTCCTTGTTCATCCAGCCATTATGCAGGGACTGCCAACCACACCACCGAAGCCAACCACCACCGAAGCCAACCACCACCGGCCCCATCCCATCAAGACATGACCCCTCAACAACATGCAGTTTTGCCATGCACACCCCTAGACAAAGTTGACGTTGCCAAAATACTTTGAAATGTGAAAGCTCGCCTTGTCCGGCACGCTCCACGCGCCTAGCCCCTGCTCCGGAAACGTCTCCGGGCCGACCACGGTGCGAAAAAAGTTCATCCGCCACCTCGTGCCCCTCGCCTTTCCTTGATCCACGTTGAACAGCCCGAGCGGGATGCTCACCTCGCTCCGCCACGTCTGCGCCGCCTTGTCCAGCGTCGTCGTCGCCGCGAACCCGTCCGCCGCCGGATCACCGATGAAGGCGTGGTCAAACGGGGCGCCGGCCGCGCGCTCCTTGGACGGGTTGTACACAAACGCCTGGTACGTGACGTTGTTGGGGCTGACCTCGAACTCGAGGTACGTCTGCGGGTCGTCGGTGCCCTTGTAGATGAACGCCTCCATGACTTCGTACTGCCAAATGTCGCCGTTGGTGGTTTGGCTGGGGTCAAAGTAGAAATTGGTCTCGTTGTGCGCGGTAAAGACGAGGGTCAGCGCGGTCGAGGTGTAGCAGAGGTCGACTTGCGTGGACGGAAAGGCGGCGCGGTCGGGCACGCTGGTGGCGAAGCGCAGGGTGCTGAGGCCGGGACAGGCTGGGACGTCGATGCTGGGCACTTTGCACTTGTTGCTGGCGGCGGCGAGGCTGGCGGCCGAGGCGGCGAGGACGGTTGAGCTGCGCATCGTGAGGTTGGGCGGGGGGGTTGCTTGCTTGTGAGGGTTGATGTCGACGGTGGCCTGACTAGGTAGCTAGCTATATATACATTTTCAGGTGCCATTGTCCATTGATAGACGACAGGGGCTCGAGTCCCCGAAATCGACCAGGGACAATCAACTTGTTCAATGCTTGCCCGGCGCGTTCCTGAACAGGAACAGTGGGCGCGAGCGAGATGTGACGTTGCTGCAAGTAGCTAGACCAGCTGGACCAGCTGGAGTCTGGTCAGCACCAGTCAGTCCCCTGGTAGTAATCTCGGTGGCTGGTGCAACATGTCTGCAAAGGAGAACAAAGGAACAAGCAAGCCACGGCGTCGGCCATACGATGCTGTAATAACGGCCCAGGAACTATACCAGTATATGCAGGCTGCTGGTGGCGTTTGGTGATGTTGACGCGCGGCGTTGAATGGTGAGGGGGGTCATGTAACATTGCGGCCTGCAAGCTGTGCGGGGAAGTGGTCGCATTGTCCTTGTACTCAGTATAAGCGAGACAGGGGCGGGAAGAACAATCCAACGGAATGTCTTGTCCAGATTACTCTTTGCGAATCCCCGCAGAGCCAGACTCGTGCTAATCTGTACAGTCCCCGCCATCACAGCGCCTCTCCCCAGACTCCCTACTCCCTACCCTAGATCACCAGTTTGACAATCCCCCTCTCTCTCGACGCCCAATTCCCCGGAATCCTCAAACAACCTCAAAGCCCTTTCTTCGCTCACTCGTCATCCTCGACAATAGGCCCTCTCTCGTAGCCAGAGTCAACCACCACCACCACCACCACTCCTGGCTGCACACCCTCTCCGCCAAGCAGCAGACTATTCAGGCAGACCCTGGACGCCAAAACTGCAACGCGAGCGTCAGCGCCCAACCTCAGCATCATGTGCGGGTGCTCCGACATCCGCCATTCCGAGTAAGACATGCGACGTCGGAACTATCTCTGTCTGCGTGCTACTTGTCCCCCCGTGTTGCTGTGATGATTTGAGAGGGATGGCGACGACAGCAGTCTGCCGAGGAACCATTTCGGAGTCCGGAAGGGATCGCAAGGCGGGCCTGTTGATTGGCTGTCAGGAATCTACCGTGTAGCGCAGCCTACAGGCGAGTTGTCGAGTGCCACAACCACCTCAAAAACCATCAGAACCATCAATTGTCGACAACAAAAAGACAAAAAGACTGAAAAGAAAACAACCCTTCATTAGTAAAATCTCAGCAGACTCATGCACTTGTCATCATGCAGTACCGGCCTAAATCGACCCGGCTGTCGGCCTCCGAGCACCGCATCTCCTCCCATCAATCACGAGAGATGGTGTCATTCCGGCCGCGAGCACGCCAACGCTCCGCCAAAGCACACCAATATGTCACTTCTACTAAAGATCAATGCACCGGCTTCCGAAGCGCCCTCTCAGGTAAAATGTACTTTTTTGTAGTCCACTCCTACATTATGTACTTTACCTGCCTGGCCGCGCCGTGGATCCTAGTGTCAACATCCTGGACGCCAAAGTTGCAAAACGTACATCAGCCAGCAGAAAAGGGTGTGGGCGGGCGGCCTGCTTTTTATGTTTGAGCGCGGTTCCGAGGCCGGATGGAGGAGCAGGAATCTGCTTGGACGGCAACGTAAATGCCGATCTGATGCAGTTGCCTCGTGGGGGTATATATACTCTAGATCGCTGCCCACCTCCATCACCCCCCCCAACTCTAGATGCCCTCACAGACACTTTTTCCATCATCCCTTGATCAACACTCAACCTCATCATCCGATTTTGATTTCATCCCCCTACACCAACAGCCCAACATGGCCGCTACGCTCGACGTCGCCCCCGGCCTCCGCGGCCTGCCCCGCGGCCTGCCGTACCACCAGCCCGTCGACCGCAAGGCCTTCCCCGACGGCCTGCGCACCAGCGGCCAGCACCCACCCGTCGAGAGCCAGCTGCGGCCCTTTGCCGCCTTTCCGACCGAGATTGTCGGCCCGACCGTCTGGGAGGGCGCCGACATGGCCGCGCGCCCCGACGAGTGGTCGCATCGCTGGACCGACGGCGAGCTCCACGAGCTGCTCCAGGCCGTCGACGCCTTTACCGTCTCCGGCATTCCACTCGTCAGCATAAACAAGGTATGCCACCTGTAGACTTTCCCAAGCCGGGCAAGGGGTTGCTGACGTTGTGTTTTCAGCAAAACTTTCACATACCCAACATCTCGCGCAGGCTGCAGGCCGCGCGCCACGAGATCCTCAACGGCCGCGGCTTCGTGCTCTTCCGCGGGCTGCCAGTCGAGGCATGGGGCCGGCAAAAGGCGGCGGTCGCCATGATGGGCGTCTCGGCGCACCTCGGCTACCTGCTGTCGCAGAACAAGCTGGGCCAGGTGCTGGGCCACGTCACCAACCTCGACGCCGACTACAAGAACTCGCTCGACAAGGTCAAGATTGCAGCGACCAATGCTGCGTAAGCTTTCGGCAAGATTCTGGTGGTTCAAGACTAATGGAAGGGAATAGGCAACTGCATCATACGGATGAAGCGGACATTGTAGGGCTCTTGTTCTGCGCGCCGGGCGAGACGGGTGGTGAGTCGGGCTGCGCGTCGGCGCATACCGTCTGGAACTCGCTCGTCAAGGAGCGCCCGGACGTGGCCGAGCTGCTGGCCTCGCCCATCTGGTACTTTGACCGCAAGGGCGAAATCACAGCCGGCCAGGAGCCGTGGATCAAGGTACCCGTCTTTTACCTGGAGCCTGGCGGTCAAGAGCGCGTCTACGTCAAGTAAGCCCCTATCCATTCCAACCTCACTTCAACAACACCGTACTGACTGACACGGCGCAGATGGGACCCGTACTTTGTCAAGTCGCTCACGCGATACAGCGACAAGGGCCTCATCCCCGCGCTCTCCCCCGCGCAGCTCGACGCCATGGCCGTGCTGGAAGCCACCTGCACGCGGCACGGCTTCGAGTACGCGTGCGACGTCGGCGACATGCAGTTCGTCTCGTGCTGCCAGACGTTTCACGCGCGCACGGCGTTTGTGGACGCGCTGCCGCCGAGGCCGCCGCGGCACCTGCTGCGCACGTGGGTCGGCACGCCGGAGCACGAGGGCGGCTGGTGTCTGCCGTTCCACGATAGCTTTCACCCGAAGCGCGGCGGGATTCAGGTGGACAGCACGCCGCCGACGGCGAATCCGCTGGTGGCCTCGGGGGGGACCGACTAGGCGGGAGGATAAACCGCTTGGAGGAGGAAGGGGGGGACTTGGTGAAGACGTGGCGGAGGGTTGATGATGAAATGAAGACAAGAAAAACATGAAATTAGCCGGGTTCTTGGCCCAATCCATTTTTAATATCTTTCCATACAGTCATGGGCAAAAGGGCGTTCCGCTTTTCAAACTAGTCCTTGTTAGCTACTGCAGCCAAAAGTGGCAGGTACTTGAGGCTACTTGATTTGCATCCAGGCAGCTAGAAATGGCGTCTATTATTGATAGATACTGTAGGCATATCGCTTCTTGACAGGCTGGTGAGTAAGTAGCGGCAGGTATTAGCAATTTATTGCTTAATTGGGCTCAGCTTTAACGCATAGAGCGACTCTTGCTGAGAGCTACTTTCCCCAGTGTCTTCGCTACCACGTTTTACCATCTGATCCGTCATGGAAGTAATCTACCCGCGTATGAAATTGGTCTGACCGGTTTCCTGACGCCCAACTTACGATTTCAGCAGCTTTTTTGCTTGTTGACAGTCTCTTGAGCTCGGCAGTATGCATTGTAATGTTATGTTAAAACAGCTTCTGGCGCGATTCTCTCGGAATTCAGCTCGCCATCTAAAAGCCCCAAACAGTGTACGAATGGGCGGGCGCTTGTCCTTTTGACAAGGTGTCTAGAAGGGGCCATACCATATGTCTACTTACCCATGTAGGAGATGTAAACTGTGAGAAGAGGCGAAAAATAGAGTAATTAGTAGAAAGCCCATCTTAGAGTCCATCTACTTCGATGAGTAATTCCTTACTGAGCTTAGCTTACACCTACTCAAGATGCATACTAGGGCACCATTGTAGATCAATTAACAGAGAGATGATAGGGGGATGCGTCTAAGCTGTTTTAGATGCTAAATGTATAACTAGATCTAAAATCAGCTAGCGATTCATCATAGTAGATATCATATGCTGTATTGAATACTCTTCCAGCGACATACTACACGCCACATTGCCGCCACAACTCCATTGCTCTCATTAAAGACACCCGGATGTTACAGCCCAAGAACATAGCGGCGAAGAGAAGCGTAGGCATCCATTAACTCAATCGCCTCTTAGAGATACCTAAGGCTTTTGAAAGTATTTGCCAGGTTATTCATGCTGGTCAGCGTAGAGGGATGGTCCGCCCTAAGCTTCAACTTACTCATCTCTATCACCTACACCTAAAGCCTCTCCGCCTCTTCCCATCGGCCCTAGCTCCTATATGTCGACGCTAGGTTGGCCACGATGACCAGCGTGCTAGGATGGTCCGCCCTAAGCTTCATCTTACTCGTCTCCATCACCCACACAAAAAGCCTCTCCGCGTCCTTCAATCGGCCTAGGACCCAGTATGTCGACGCTAGGGCATTCATACTAGTCAGCGTGGAGGGATGGTCCGCCCCAAGCTTCGCCTTCCAAGTCTCCGTTGTATGCGAAAAACAGCTCTCGGCTTCACTGTACCACCCGTCCTGATACGTACACAGACCAAACTTCCATGCAAGGCTCGTTTCTTGTTCACCCGCCTCTCCTGAAAAGCAGAATGGCAAGATACGACGCGTATGCGGTAAGTATAGCCTCCACACATTTCTGCTCTCGTGGTGGTCCCCTGCCGGAAACACGGCATCTAACCTTGTGACTGCCTTGTGCATCCATAAGCTAAAGGTCTTTTCTTCTTGCTTTAGCCAGTTCCGCACCGCAAGATGTACAAGCCGGTGCATATCGAGGAATGCCGTCGCCGATTGTCGACTGACAAATGCGTACGCCGTTAATGTTCCTAGGGCATCAACCTCCTCTTTGCGTGACTTCTCAGGCGGCAATAGAGATTGCGGGATATCCTCGGGATCAAAGCAGGACATGAGTGACAAGTACTCAATTGCCACAGGATCCGACCGCCGGATCCGTGTGAATGAACTGAGCCAGGTCGTGGCCACAGGGTCTGTAACCGTTCCGTAGCTCCCTTCGTCCCCAAACTCCACGCTCAGAAGCTTAACTACATCTTCCTCCTGTTCGTTGAGAAGATCGAGATATTCCTGGAGAGAAGACTGATTCGCGTCAATATATGCAGCTGCCTGGACAATCGCCAGTGGCAAGTGGCAAAGTGCCTTAATCAATGCTTGGCCTTCTTTTTGCCTCTCTGGCACTTCTTGGTTGAGTCGGCTAAATAGGAGCTGAAGGGCAGTGTTGTCGTCCATTTGCGTAACTTCTTCTCGAAGCCCGTCCGGCGACAGTCTAAGGGCAAGTTTTTTGTTCCGCGTCGTGAAAACCACGCAGCCCTGGTTGCTTCTCGGTACATATTCGAGTAGGCCCCGCAGTCCATCTTGGCTCCCAGTGCTTGGGATCCACACGTCAAAATCATCGGCATTGTCGTAGATCAACAACCATCGACCGGCCGAGTCCTGGCTGAGGTGGCGCTGTACAAGTTGTTTCACATCAGACTTGTCGTCTGTCACAGCTATTCCCAGCTGTTCTGCAGCATCGATATATGCTTGTCGCAGCCGGGCGGTGTTGTTTGTGGGTATCCAGATAACAGAGCATTGAGAGTACTTCTCTCGTGTTCGATATGCTAGCTCGAGAGCCACCTGCGTCTTCCCTATACCCCCTAGCCCAAACAGTGAGATTTTTGAAGGCCGTTCTTTAGCAAATAGCGCCGTTTCTAGCTTGTCAAGCAGCGAGGCGCGCCCAACGAAGCGTAAGTTTTTCTCAAAAGGAACCGTCCAGCAAGGTTCACGTGAATCTATGGATATATTAGTAGAAAGCTCAACTAGACCAACATGACGCACTTCTCTGTTTGCTCATTAGACGAATGGAGTATTCCTAGGCGTTGTAAGCTTCAGCCAAATAGTGATATAGGAGATCATCTTACACGAATGACAGAAGCAAATGTGGTGGGAGTCTCGTCTATGGCAAAGTTTGCATTAGTCAATATGCTCCCTCTTTTGTACTGCTGAGAAAACTCCTCGATATACACACTCTGCTTCTGTTTTAGGTTCAAGACGCAGTCTCGCACGCGCGCGATCTGAGCTATATGATTAAGGTAACTCTCCGTCGCTGCCTCCATCGTCCCCTGTTGGTCAAATTCCTCCAGGCCGACGCCTTCAAGGCCATAATCAACATTGAAACGAAAGTAGCGCTTAAGGTCGTAATGCTGCCTCCACCTTGCTATGAAGCGCGTTTCTGTCTGTTCGGTTTCAGTCGCCATTCCGACCAGGGGTTTAGACATAAGTTTGAACATGTTATTCTTGATGGCTTTTCTTCCCGGATGGCCTGTCCCTACAGATAGAAAGCATTTGACCTGCGGCATCAGCTCCGCTGTATCAGCGCACCATATATCTGACGCCTCTCGCTCGACTTGCTCGACGGGGTTGTTTGCTCCGAGGGCGCCGTCGACGAACTGGCGAGCGCCGATGCGCACAGAGTCAAAGAAGTGGGCAGCGGCTAAAGTCGCAAGAGCAGCGTCAAGGATGGTTGCTTCAATGCTTGTCTTGCCTGGCAAGTCATAGCTTCTAAGTCTTGTAATATCGCTAGTTTCCTTTGCAGCAGCGCATACGAACCTACTTGGTGTTAGTTTGTGGAAAACCTTGTCATGATGGACGGCACATACACCCGACAGCCCCGAGATTGCCCATCGTTGAAACGGCCCAGGGGGGAAGCACCACTTTGTTTAATCGCTTGTTCCACTGCGGATCGAAGCTTCTTCGAGTCAAACTGTGCCTTGACATTTCCCCCGAGAGAGACAGGCAGCCAGCTCGATTTCTTTTCAAACACGCTCTTCATTAGATCGATGTACGTCGAGATGCACTTGTCGACGTCCATTTCGAGTCGCCCAAGCATGATTGCAATGAGGCTAGCAGGTTAGCGTCGAACGATGGTTGGCGACGGCCTTAACTCACCCACCGGTACTGGTGCCCCCGATCAAGTCGAAAACTTCGCAGGGTTTCGCAGAGGGAAGGCCAGCCTCCTTGCGCTCATGGTTAAGCCGTGTCATGATGCCTTTCAGGATAAAAAGCGTTGACAGGCCACGGACACCACCGCCGTCGAGCGACAAGAGGCAAAGCCCCTCGCGGTCAACGGGGTTTGGCTCGCCGGTTGTAGTGTGCTCCATTGCTGAAGCGACTTATTCTATATTCGTTAGATATGAAGTATTCGAGGGAAGGAAAGTAAATTGGAGAAAAATGGTCGAAGTGACATGACAGGGAGACAGGCAGATCAGCTCAACGGGAGGGCGGGAACGATCGTGGGCGATCGAGGCCCAATCATTTGGAGTGTGGCGCAGACGTGACCCCGCCCCAGCTGGGCTATGCCAATAGCCTTTGGGCTTGGTAGTGAGGCGGCAAGTCGTCGGGCGCTAAGCAGCACATTGATCGTTTGTCAGGCCAAGTCTTGGCTGCCATGGAACGAGTATCGTACCTGTTCTCAGTCCTGTTGTACCACCTCCGAGGTCACAGATTCCGCGGTTGGTCGTCGATTCCCTGCCTCCTCTGTGGCATCTGATGCATTTGATCAACCTTTAACTTGTCAACCTTCAACTTGTCGACCTTTAACTTGTCGACCTTCAAGTTGTCAACCTACAAGTTGTCAACCTTCAAGTTGTCAACCTTCAAGTTGTATGCCGTCTGTAGGAAGTTGGCCATCGCTTGCTGGTTCATTGGAACTACGTCATTCATCGCGTCCAGAGCAAGCCACATATTATCGGTTCGGTCGGCCGACTGTGTCACGAGCAGCATCGATGGTGCCATATCGAAAGATATTGGATCGACCGTTTTCTACTGTCTTCGTAGAACGGGAAACTATAGTGCCGCCGATGGCTTCTTCTGTGATTTTCTCCTCACCCTGTAGTTTACTGATGATTGCCTGCTCTAATTCGGCACGTTTAATTTTCGAGAGATTTGGAGCCATGAGTGTACAAAGGATAATCAGTGCAGTCGAGACGAATGACTCATTTCCAATCATGGGCAAGGGCCATGGCTGGAACGGAACAACTTGGCTCCACTTAAGAGAGACAGTGCGTCCCGTCTTTATTTAACACTGTGTGGGCCACTTTTCAATTTCAGAGCTCTTCAAAAAGTGGAAGCCCGTTTAACCAGGTAGTGTTGCAAGATACAGACTGGTCCAATATGCACAGTTTTGCACCGCGCACCGCGCACCGATGTCGCTTGTATGTCTTGTCATGAGGCCCTCTTTCTGCATCCTTCATAGGGCTGCATCGAGCCAACCGGCGATGGGGCCATGGCGGTAAAGTTGGTGAAAGGTGGTTGCACAAGGTCTTTCCAACTCGCTCTTCGCAACTCGGCAATAAATTGGCCAGCGCTGTGAACGAGTCTGCAACTGTAGCTTCGTGCCCAACAGGGCAAGAGTTGGTAGCTTATTTCAGCTGTCTTGCATGTCCGGAGCGGGCTATGTTACAGCACCTTGGATCATAGCACCCGTAAACCGACGCCAACTGGGGCCCAGGGTGACAACGTGCTGTCCATGGTAGAAGTTGGCATCCCGACTTTTTGGACCAACGAAAATAGCACACCTTCGGGTGTGGCGCCGGGGCCTCGGCCACCGCCTCAGGGGCCGCACTACAAAGCCAACTAGTCTTTAGCTTAGCTCGAGCGCGAAGTTGGGCCAGGCAGGTCTCGAGATGGCATCTCGGTTGGAAGCGGAGAGGCCTGCTGCATCGGGAGCGCGGATGAGAACTTGGAGTTGGATGGACTCTGGCGCTCTGTCCTGTGAGTCTTGGACATAGCGAGTAGCGTCTGCTTGCTTGCATTGCGTGAAGCACCTCTACCGCAGCAGAGTGGTAACGAGGCAACTCATTGTCAGGCTAATCAAGGTCGCGCCCGTCCATCCAGAATCCACCAAAAAAGCCACCATCGTCTAACCAAGACAAAGCAAACAATAGACGAGTTAAAAAAAGAATACGAATAAAGCAAAGTAAAAAGTCGGAGAGAGAATGGCTCCATTGCAAGTCAAAAGGCAACAAGGAGGAACACCGTCTAAAGTTAACTGCCAACATACAACAGAGAAAATGATTAAGATGAGTTGCCACAACTCTTCCTTTTCTCATCACAACCCCCATCTCTCGGCTTCATGTACCGAGCAAACACGGCCCCACAGCAAACATTCTAATGTTAGTCTGCTCTGACGACGGACTAGTTCAGCTTCTGCCCTGGATGCCGAACCGTAAAAGGTAGCATCGAATTGCACTTTGTAATCAAAAAATACGGCCATACAAGACCGGTGCCTGGTGGGCGCGGCCACTAACAAGTCAGAGTTTGTAACACCAATGTTTAATATAATCCCAAGGTAAAATCTCGAAGCAGCGCGCTCTTATAAACAGGCACAGATCCCGGTCGTCCCTCTGCTGCGTCTGTGCCCATCGTTGTCTCTCGCTGGCACTGCAATCTTGTGCTCAGTTCACATCCCTCGTTGCTACTTGCCCTTGTCTTTGTCAACATGCTCAGCAACCGTCTGCTCCTCTCCGCCGCCGCGGCGCTCATCTGCCTCTCAACGGCCAACGCCGAGCATCACCTCATCGTCGGCGCGCCTGTGCCGCCGTCCGACGACGGCGACGTCCCGCTGCGACGCGACATCAACGACCTGCAAGCCGCCGCCGGTCCGCAATGGGACCTGTACGTCCAGGCCCTCACGGCCATGCAAAAGATGGACTCGGACGATGAGCTCTCGTACTTTCAAATCTCCGGTACAGACTCCCATGATCTTTGGAGAAAACATGGTTGGCTAACACACTTGATGCAGGTATTCACGGCCTGCCGTTTATCGAATGGGATCATTCCGGCCAGCAACAAGGATCTCAATGGCTTGGCTACTGTCCCCACGGTGTAAGTGCCCCCCCCCCCTTTCCAACATGCTTGGAAACCAAAGCTGACTATCTACAGGAACCTCTATTCCTGCCCTGGCACCGCCCGTACGTGCTGCTCTTCGAGGAGCAGCTCGTCCGCCACGCCACCGCCATCGCCGCCAGGTACCCCAAGAAAGTGCGCGCCAAGTACGTCGCGGCCGCCCAGCGCCTGCGGGCGCCGTACTGGGACTGGGCGGCCGACAGCGCCGTGCCGCGCGCCTCGGCGGCCGACCAGCTCAACATCAACGTCGCCGGCAAGGACGACGTCAAGAACACCTTTGTCGCCAACCCGCTGCAGGCGTACAACCTGCCGCAGGCCGCGCTGAGCGGGCGCTACGGCAACTTTGACCCGCGCCCGCGCACGCTGCGGTGTCCGGGGCCCAAGTACAGCTACCCCGGGACGGCGAACCAGAACCTGGGCTACCGCAATCTCAAGGGCAACCTGGTGAGTAACCCCTGCAGACGTGTGCTTCGTTGCGAGTCAGCGCTGACGATGGGGTCCTAGTACGCTACGTTTACATATGCGCAAGACTTTTTCGAGTTTGCCCTGACGGGCAACAACGGCATCGGACTCGAGCAAATCCACAACTGGATTCACTTTGACGCCTCCTGCGGCGAGCAATTCTGGCAGCCCGACCTCTCCGGCTTCGATCCTCTCTTGTGCGTCCCTCCCATTCCACCCATACTCCCTTACCTCACTAACGTTGGGTCCGCAGCATGCTTCACCACGCCAACGTCGACCGGCTGTGGACGTACTGGCAGTTCATCAAGCCCGCGCACGCGCTGTGGCCCGACGACGGCGGCTACCCCGGCCAGTCGCGGTACGCCTCGGCCCCCGGCACGTCCATCACGCCCGACAGCCCGCTGCAGCCGTTCTTCGGCACGCAGAGCCGCATGCACACGTCGCGGTCCGTCGCGAGCATCAGCGGCATGGGCTACTCGTACGAGCGCCTGCAGTACTGGAACATGACGGGCGAGGCGCTGCAAAAGGCGGCGACGGCGGTTATTAATGAGAACTATGGCGGTGGTGGTGGGCGGCGGCGGCGCAGGGCGGAGAAGCGTGGCGGCGTGGAGATGCAGTACTTTGCGCGCTTTCAGATTGATCGCACGCAGGTGGAGAGGCCGAGCACGGTGGCGGTGTATATTGACGGCAGCAGGGCGGGTGATGTGGCGGTGATGCCGCAGCCGGCCGAGGGCATCATGAAGGGCGGCTTCATGATTGATGAGCTGGTGCACCGGGCTGCCGGCTCCAACGGGACGATTGCCTCGATTGCGCATCTTGTGCGACTTGAAGTGACCAAGGTTAGTAGATCGATCAGCGTCTATGGGGTCTGTCTGTTGCTAACTTTACATGCAGCCTGACGGAGCTCGCATTCCCGTCGAGTCCATCCCGAGCCTGAAGCTCAGTCTGGAGGAGATTCCATTCACGCCTCCAAAGTCCATCGAGGAGCTCCCGGTTCTAGGAACTCCCGTGACTCTTCAGGTTTCTGTCCAACAGCTTTAAAGTCGCTAATTCAAAGGGGACGATGGCGTCTTTGCTGGTTAGATAGGGCTTGAGTATTTAACGTTGGTTCTTGCAGGGACCGTTTTATTGTAGTAATTATTTATTTCCCAATTCCCTTGTTTTTAACTTACAGGCCTAAGTGTAATGGTATATATTTCCAAATTAAATCTTCAAGTATACACTTTTTACTTATATTTTAATATTGATTTATATACTATTAATATATTATTAACTCAGGCAGAATGCCGGCTGCGGCGTCTAGCCTTGCTCTGGCCGTTCAAAGGCGAGGAAAACGTATGCCCGACTGTAGCGTTGGATAGTGGAAGTGCGGTGCAGCCAGAAAACATGCCGCCAAAGCCGTACCGGGATATTCTTGAACAGAGAAGAAGAAAAGAGCTGGGTGGAGGGCCGTAGGAGAGCTGGCATCTAGTTTTGGAGAATTCGACCGGATACTGCAATGTCGGGGCTTAGATGATGGCCGATGCATCCTTCCAAATCGAGCGCCTTACCGTGATGAGAGTCTCAGAGGCAGCGGCGGCGCCCCCTGCTACAATCTTGGTGAGGATTGTCGAAGAATAATCATCATGGTCTTGGATAGGGAGCTTTTCGTGAGCTAGAAGGATGGAGCCAGCAATGTTGGGCCTGCGGGCTGATCCGACCAACTCATATTATTGATGAAGAAATAAAAAGCATTCAAGATGGAAACCTTGACTTCCATCTGTATCATTCAAAGTCGTGTAACTCTAGGTATCCCATAATTCTCGCGCGTTTTCGCGGAATACCCTCACCACGAGACCTCTGTCGTCGCCGCACCAGTCCAGCACAGCCTCCATCCACGGACGAATGTCAAGGCCCTCGAATCGTGTGTGCGGCCAGTCCGTCGCAAAAACCCCCCGACGGCTGCCAGCCACTCGTAGAATCTCCTTGGTCAGTGCTTCCAGGTTCTTCGGGTTCGCCTCGCTGCCGAGACGATACGGCGCGGACAGCTTGACAAAAGTGCTGCCGCCCGTGAGGAGGTTGACCAAGGACCGGAAGCCGTGGAGGTCGTAGGGATCTCCGGAGGGCATATCGCCAAGGCACGGGTGGCCCATGTGATCGATGCAGACTCTCACGCCAAGGTCAGGCACGATCGGCTCGAGGAGCGGCATCATCCCCATCGGCATGTAGATCTGCACGACCCAGCCCAGCAGCCTGCAGTGTTGCGCGTAGGAATGAAGCAAGTCCCAAAGGTCACTGCTGCCCATGCGCTTTCCGACTGACGATAGGTTGACCCGGACACCTCGAACACCCAAGGCGTGCCACTCCCTCAGCGTCTCGAAGGAGGTGGTGGATGGCTCGAAGCCGACCACCGCGCGGGCCCTGTGCGGACCGAGGACCCGGAGCGCATCGAGCAGACAGGAGTTGTCGTTTCCGTAGATGGACGGCTGAACGAGAACCATCTTGTCCAGCGCCACAGACGACGCAAATGACAGCGCCTGCTCCAGCGTGTAGGGAGAGTGGAGGCGGTACAGCGCGTCCTGGGCCAGCGGGTAGCGCTCAGGATCCAGTATGTGCATGTGCGAGTCCCAGGCCCCCGGGGGTATCCTGCTACAGAGAGATGGTTTCGAGCTGCGGCATGCTTCTTCCTTGCTGACATGTGGCTTGGTCTTTGCTGCCGGCGCGACCAGGACCGGGTGAGCGCCTGCGCGCGTAGAGAGCATACGTAGTCGCGAGCAATGATTGGGGGAAAGAGGCATCTTGGATGCGCATTGCCAATCGGGCACCCGTCTGACACTGGGAAGAGTGAGTATTCTAGCAAGCAACCAGGTCAGAAAAACCCCAAGTAACCGTACTTTTGTAGAGGCACGCGAGTCGACCAGACGTAATAGGCCCGGTGGAAGCCCGGCATGGCGGCCATTGTAAGCGACCGGTGCTCGGGTATAACCCGCTAGCGAATTGTTGAGGAAAAGATCAGGAGCTCCGTCATGATGAAAGGCGGAAGCGTGAATGTTAGTTCAGAATCCACGGTCTGCTTGATGCCGTATCGGGAGTCTCCCGAGCGCCGCGCCACAATGTTCTTATTCCCGTGCGCCACGAATAATAAAGCCACATTCTGATCGGCAGTCCCCCGCGAGGCTTACTACATACTGAGTATACGTAGGAAACCCCGAGCCTGATGGGACAAACTCACAGCCTGAAATGAGTTGGCCAGTTCCCGCGCAAATTTTGCTCATCCATCACAAAACGGTCGCTCGCATCTTCCCAGCGAACGATTCTCGATTCCGCAAAAGATCGCGGGGTCGAATGGGGTTGAGTGGTTCCCCAAGAAAGTATAGCACGCCAAAGCGGCCCTTGCACCAGAGAGCAAAACCTTCGTCATCCGGGCATATATCAAGCTCCTAAAGTCTGCTGCAAGGAAAACATCTTTTAATGAGTGTGTATGTGACGATACCCTTTCCCCCAATTGGGGCCATTCTCTCGTCCATATCTGACTCCCCCAAGAGCCATAGAGCTGGGAAATATCGTTTGACCTGGCCAGCCGCCATGGCCAAATTCAACGCCTACTACGTTGCGACCATCATCGTCATCGCCTGCGGCTCCATCCCCAAAGGTACGAACCGCCGCCATCTCCGTCTCGCCATTTTTCCACTGCCATACTAACACTCTTTGCAACGGCAGGCTATGACGAGGGCGGCTTCAGCGCCTCTGTCGGGCTCGACTCGTTCAAACGCGACTTTGGTCTCCTCCCCAGCCTCTGGAAAGGGGATGCGACCGGTCTGGCGAATCGCAAGGCCAACATCTCCTCCTTTGGCGTCTTGGGGGCCGCTTTCGGGTCCCTCCTTGCCGTGGCCGTCAATGACCGTTTCGGCCGCCTGAGGAGCTGGCAGTTCTTCGTCCTCCTTTGGGCCAGCGGGATCCTGATGCAGGTCTTTTCTTCCGGCATCATCGGCCTGATGCTCTTTGCCCGCATCTGGGCCGGCCTTGGTGCTGGTGGCCTGACGGTCGTTGCTCCCCTGTACCTCTCGGAAATCGCCCCGGCAAGATCCCGAGGAATGGTGGTCAGTATTTACATGGTCATTTTGCTGACCATCTTGACAATCGGTGAGTCGTCCAATCCATCATATCCCAGGCTTTCCCATCACCAGGCTTTCCCGTCCTCCCACGCTGACAGTATACCTCAAAAGGCTTCTTTGTCAACTACGCTGCCAACGCCACTCTTCCTGCCACACGGATGCAATACCGCCTTGTGCAGGGTATAGTTTTGGCCCCCGTTGGCATTGCATTCATTGCTTCTCTCTTTTTACCAGAGACCCCCCGCTGGTTGGCCTCGAGGGGTCGATTCGAAGAGGCACGCAATTCGTTGGCCAGACTGCGAGCAACGACAACGGAAGATGACTCGCTTCGTGCCGAATTTGACCAAATACACCAAGAAATCCGCCAAAAGCAGCGCATTATGGCGAATTCATCCATGTGGACCATCTTGAAAGAAATAGTGACCACACGAACCTACCGTACGCGCTTCCTTCTTGGTGCGGCGATGCAGACGGTCGCGCAGTGGTCTGGCGGCAACGGCATCACATACTATATCCCGGAAATCTTTCGCTATGCTGGAGTGGTTGGCGAGAACACTTCACTCATTACCAGTGGTGCGTACGGCGTGGTCAAGCTCGTGACCACCATGATCTTCACTTGGGCTCTCGTCGATGTCTTTGGCCGCCGCCGCTGCTTCTGCGTAGGTCTATCTCTCCAGTGTATAACCCACGTCTACATGGCTGTGTACATGGGCGTCTGGATCGACAAGCACAACAAGGCAGCTTCCGATGCCGCCATCGCATCCGTCTTCATCTACGCGGCCGGATGGTCCATCGGATTATGCACGGTGCAGTATCTCTACGGCGCCGAGATCTATCCCACGCGCATCCGCAACGTGTGCTATGCCACCAACATGGCACTGCACTGGTTCTTCCAGTTCGCCATTGTCAGAGTCACACCCAACATGTTTGTTAGTCTGCACATCTGGGGGGCGTATGTTTTCTGGGCGTGTGTCTGTGCCATTGGCCTGGTCGTTCTCGGCCTGTGGGCTCCCGAGACCAAGGGGATCCCAATGGAACGCATGGAAGAGCTCTTCTCAGGTCCTTGGTACATGGGTTGGCGCGCCGTTGTTGATGAGGACAGGGAAGCTCGGCGCTCAGCGGAGGATCCGTCATCGAAGAAGGGACACGATGTCTTGTATGCAGGTGAAAGGCGGCAGGTGACAGGCGGCAGGTGACAGGCGGCAGAGTGACGGAGCTGCACTGCAGATAAATAGATGGATTTCTTTCAAGTAGTATCATTATCATTATAGAGAATCTGCCCCCTCAGCAGTCCGGGTACTCATCGTCTGATCGCTTGCGCATTCAGCCCATCTATCGTAAGCTCAGACCACTGTTGCTAATATATGATTCAGTCTTCTAGCTAGACTATAGAAATAATAAGGATGCATTCTCTATATCATCGGTTGCGAAATAACTACGGTTTTCTCCTTTATATGGTTGATGGGATGGATGCTTATGCTGAGCATAGGGGTCTAGAGGTACCTGTAGTCCAAGTCATAGACCCAGCTATAATCACAACAGCTCCCAGCGAAACCAGAACGCTTGCACTCCCGTAAAAATAAGCATGTTTTCGCTCAAGCGATGTCAATTCTACCACCCAGGTAGAAACGGTACTTAAACATCCGCAAAAACCAATATCAAGGCCCTGGAGCAGCTGGCATCCCATCACGCCGCCGACAGCAGCATTGCTCAAATCCCATAGGGTCGCCACGACCACGGATGCTAATATGTTGGCAGCAAAGGTTCCAACGGGAAATGCTGCCATCTTGCCGTTGAGATGAGTAGCGAGATGAAACCGCGCCAACACTCCCAACGGCGCAAAGACGAGAGCAAATGCCATGCGCCCGCGCCAGGATTCACGTGGAGGAGGCAGCAGTACGCAGAGCAGAATCGCACCGATCCAAGAACCCCAACCGAGAAACACCACAAGCGGGTCCATGAATCTACTCGTCAGAGTAAAAGGAAGCGATGGCGTCGTCTTCTCTATAGCCACAGCCAAGTGTGCACCAAGCTTAAGTCCTGACAGCGAGAGGCACATGGTAACGACGATGACCCCAACCACGGCCATGAAACTGTACCCCCCGTTACGACTTGTGGAATCCATTTCAACAGAGGTAGGTGGAGGGAGCTGGTTTGACAGGGCCAAGAATGCGTCGAGTATAAATTCCGAAAATGTGGTCACAGAGCCACACAGCCCAGTAGTCAGTCCGACATATAGCGGGATAGACTTCTTGGTAGCCATGAACGCCTTTTTAGCATTGTTGAGATCCACAGGCTCGCTTTCCGAATCCGTCCAATTTGACCCGGCTTGTTGCCTCAGAATCTGCTCGTGATACGTTGGTGAACCCCGTTCGTGCAGGAACAACTTGCGATCCTCCAACAGGAAGCCCATGACTAGACAGCCGGTAAAGTTGGCCCATATTGTATCAAAGCCGACAGAAGTGCCAGGGTAGGTGGTCAGCGTGGTGATGCCTTTTCTCGTCCACGTTCCGAGCATGGAGAAGAGGACGAGGTATGAGTGCATGTATATCTGCGTGGCGATGTTCGAGGGCTTCGGTGCCACTGCTGAATTTCTTTCAGAAGCATTGAATCTTTCAGCAGCTCTCTGTAGCGGTGGTCGCTGTTGTGAGTCCAAAACGTCCCTTTCGCGATTGCGTCCATGCTGGAGATTGGTGTGACTGTACACGTGTGCTTCGGCAGGGTTCTCCAATGGTGGAACGGCGGCGGCTAGTTCATACATATTGGCCCATGGTTGCAACGCGCCGCTTTCAGTCACATGGTATGGTTCTGTCGGTTGTTGCTGTCCTGCATCGTCATCCTGTGCATGTAAAGTGCGGCCGCTTCGGGAGACTGTGCGAGCCGACTCGGCAGGCAGCTCTTCTGAACGGGGAGACACGGCCGAGTTTCGCGCATCGTTGAACATGAATTGTCGTGGAAGAAAATGAGCCATGGTTGGATTTTTCTTTTGTCCGCATTGCATTACAGCCTCGCATGCTTTCAGCATACGGCCGGATGAGTGGGTGGCATGGTCACTTTTTCAAGGAAAATCGGTGACAATATTCTTCTTGTTGCTGAAGACCCGCCGTCTCGGCTCAGACGGGTATACAGGATTTGAGAATCATGGGTACATCTGGGGATCGGAGACAATTCCCGCCCGGGCCGGGCACGACATCGAATTTGCAATAGTAAAATTCCGTAGTGACAGGTCAGAAGCAAGCAGCTGCAAGGCACACCGCAGCGCATGGTAATATTATTATTACTCATTATATTTACGGTCAAACCCGCCACTCGCCGCAATGGGCAGCGTCAAAAAACTGCACCGACCAGGTCATCGAGTCGACAGCTTCAGCGGGCCATTGACTCGGGGTAGGCATCGAGATGTTGGGTAGTGACGGACCCTCACAACCATTTTCCATGCCAGATATTGCGGTCAATTGTTGTGTGCTTCCCACGCCATGCTCCTCAGTGTCTCGTGCAAGGCCGGGGCCTTGTGAATTATTCAAAGGCTCTGTCGAGTCTGCAACGTTTCCTTTCTCTTACCGTTAGCAAACTTGCAGTTGGACATGCGCTTCCAAATTGCGCGGATGTAGGTGAGGTTGCATACTCCATCTGAGGCCATATTCTTTCAACTTGTCCATCATGTCTCTTGCGATGCGGGCCCCGGTTGAGTTGGCACCAAGTGCCTCCAACACCCGTAGACAAGTTTCGGCATCATCGGACAAGGCCTCGGCACTCAAACCATCTATCCCGTCATCCACTGGCTGGGCCAGGATGCTGGACACCAGCAAGATGGACCCTGCGCAGATTAAGCAGGAAATCATCTGCCACCATGGAAAGTCTTGGACAAGGTCTTGTTGTCTTGAGACGTTGTGGAAGAGACGCGCGATTGCCCGTGCCTCATTGATGCAGATCCTTTCGTATAGACCAATAACGGGCCAGTTGGTCTGCTCCTCGGTGCCGCCGACAGTCTCTGTATCTCTCAGCATCGGATAGGAGAGATACGGCCTGTGTATCAGGGTCCTAAGGTGATGATACTTGACGGCCAGCATATTCCGCTTTTCATCACCATGGCCGTCAGCTCCTACCGAAATCCACGTTCGAGTGAGATGCGTCCTGGATGGAATCTGCACTTACTTGTCGTTTGTAGACCAGTGACTGGTCAAATGCATGCCCAAGATCAAACCGCAAGGCCCGAGGCAGCTCCGACTTCCACTGTGTGAGCTCCCGGTCTAGTTGCTTGGTGATGTACAGGTTGGCTTGTTGCCCCTTGCCAGCAGCACCAGGACTGTACAGATCTCGCAAGACGTTGCCGATGATTTTGGAGAATGCAATGACCGCCAAGAAGTAGTCACCTGTAGACGACGAACCTTGGGTGATGGAGGGCATCTCTCCCTTCTCCCAATCAATGTCGCAGTCGCCAACGCGTGATGGCAGCGGCACATCGCAATCTGCATCGTGAATCGCCGGTGGTCGCCCCAACTGCAAGGCAAGCAGTCGATCCAGGACATACATGGAATACCACATTCGACTCCGCCTCTCGCCGCTTAGCAGACTGGAGCTGGCGCTTTGCGACTGCACATGCAGACCAATGCTCTGAGCTGTGCGTATGGCTTGACCAAGCGTGGTCCAACAGCTTTTCATCGTTAGCACCGTCGATAACGACAAGCGAGCTGCTTACCTGTCTGTCCGGCTGGTCGCTAGGAAATAAAAGCATTGAGCCAACAATAGCGAGACCAAATCGACTGATCGATCGTTGCCTGGTACCGGAGTCAAAGAAACGGCTCGTTGGAAATACACCTCGTGGATCTCACGGCTCTGGGCCGGATTGCTCGGGAAGGACTTGTAGTAAGCTCCAATAGCACAAATAACATCTATGGTGCATCAATTGTTAGCTGTAAGCAGTCCTGTATCGAGGATGAGAAGCGTTGTGTTTGCTTACATAGAAGCGCGACTTGAGTAGCGTTTTCGAAGACGAGATTTCGAGGCAAACTTTGGCCAATGCCCAAGTGTCTTGCAAACATGGTTTCCGGGATAAATGGATATGCAATATGGATGGTAGAAAAGTACACATCCATCAATTCCTTTGCATTTCCTGGACATGGAAACTCCATAGCCGTGCCTGGTGTTGCATCACCGAGGGTTTCCGCACCACCGTCTTGCTCGTAGCTATCGACGTTTTGTTCGGGATAAGATCCGCCCTGTATCTGCAACACCCTCTTGACCAGGTTAAAGAACTGCACGTCACTAACCTCGCCGAGGTACCGTTCATTGTGATTCTTGGCAGGCGAGACATCTGACGGATCGTCTCGTCCCTCATCCGAAATGCATACAGCGGTTGGCGGGCCTGCCGACGAAGCACCCATGTTAGCCAGAGACGCATTAGCACGCAACCGGAGCCGCGAGATGGCCAAAGTCGCGCTCGCTTGCTCCTCTGCAGACGGCAGCTTGGAAGCCAGGCCTTCCGCCAGCCCGCCATACTCGTCCAATATCCCGTGCAGCTCGCCGGGGCCGCCGGCGGTTGCGCGGCCGCGCCGTGGTGTCCCACTGCTGTAGACGCATTGGTAGCCGTAGCCTTGGCATCGACGGCACATTGGCCGGGTCCCGTCGCACTGAGGCGGGCATGTGGCTAGTCAGCGTGGGCGATGATCTGGGGCTGGGCGGCGCTGCCCGAGTTACTGGCCGGGACGGACGGACCTTGCTCTTGAGAACCCTGCACGAGTGGCAGGCCTTGGCCACGCGCTTCCTCCGGAATTCAGTTTGTTTCTCCGGCGTACCCATGATTATGCTGTGGTCAGTGATATGTTCCGGATGGTAGAATGGGACAAGACACCCTCTTAAATTCGCTTGGGTGGTTTGAGGCTGAGGTCAGGCGGCTCCTTATCCGTGCTAACCGGTATATCCGGCTTTGGAGCTTGCGGTTCAAAATCGCCCGATCGATCGGCACAACATAGTTGACAACTCGAAGCTGCACACAGAGGAACTGGGCTTGCAGCAGCTCAAAAAGAGGATTGTATCCCCTTTTTACTTGTACTTGAAAACTGCCAAATAGCTATTTTACTTTGACTATTATATTTCATCAACTAGTTGTTCGACGATATGAAACTCAGCATTCTTCTCAAACCACGCGAGAATACGCTAGCATACCGCCCTGGAGACGAGGTTTCTGGAACTCTGTGCATCCAAAACCATGCAAATAAGGAGCCACCACGCGTCACGGCCACATTTCAAGGTATACACCAAAGACCATGGATCTTGCGTCTACCACCAAGCCAAAGTTTCCGTCTAATATGAGTTTCTTGCATAGGTCGAGTGAAAATCAGCAACCGCCCGCGAAGCAATAAACCAGCAGAAAAGCGGCTGCGCACTGTTAGTGCAAAAGCTTCTTGCTTTGAAAATTATTACATGGCTAATAAAAATGAATGTTTAGCTATTCGAACAATCAGATACACTTGCAGTGACAAATGAAAACGGCGCTGGCCAATGTGACACCCAATCTACAAGCTCCTGCTATTCGGCGCCCTTTCGGTTTGCATTTCCGACGTCAAGAAGCGGCTGCTCTTGCCAGCTTCCACCCTCCCTTTGCAAAACGTCCACGCATCTTCGGGCAAGGGTTGATTATTGTCTTGTTTTCGCTGTCCGATACCGCACATGCTACCGTGTCCCGAGAACAAAAACACTGCGGCAAGAGGTTCCGTTAAGATCAGACCCCAAGATTCCCGAGTGCAAGTCTTCCACCATCGGCTGTCTGCCAGCAAACACACTGTATCCAACAACGACCCAAAGCTCCACGGCCGCAGATGGTAGTACATCTTCCGAGCGCCAGGACTGGCTTCCTGCCTACTCACCGTCGCTGCAGCTCGAGGTCAGCCTTTCCCCGCTCCCCATTATCGAGGTCAACCAAGAAACCCCCATCCGTCTGATACTTGACACCCCTTCCGAGCTTCTCGAAGGAAGTGCGCTTCATTTGCGGTACGTTGCTGTGCACCTCAGAAGCTCCGTCGCCGCGTTTTTTGGCAGCTTGCCTTTTGAGCTGGTCGAGTCCACGCACTGCTGGAGCAGCAGAGGAGTGGTTCGTATTGATCGGAAGCGTTTTGAAGTCGAATCTGGCTCTTGGGGGAAGTGTGTAGTTACCAAAGCATTGCCGACGTGCTCTTCATGTTTGATGGAGCTGAGGCATGCTATAGAGGTCACTGCCGCCGTCTCCAGGGGCGATAACCCACAGTTGCAAGTGAGTTCCAACTCGGCGACAGAACACGGCTAGAAGAAATACTAATGATACAATAGCATGTCAGTGCATCGCTAGATGTACTCGTCGTAGATCCACCACCTACCTACAACACGGAATAGCGTGTGCGGCCTCCCCTACGAAGTATATTATTACGATTCATTGCATCTTGTCTAGGATTCATATTTCACTCATGATGTTTCTAACGAATTAAATCTGAAAGTGTGCACTCTTTGCTCGTGTTTTCGTGCTGCACGCTGTCAATGTGTCATCAACAAAGTGCAGCAGACCTGCACGCTGTACCAGCCCTTCCAGCGTTTAATCTTACTTCTTGATGATTCGCCAAAAATGGCCGATTTCGACTGGCACCTTGTATCGCCCGTTTCTAGTCACACAATTGTCGCAGCTTAACCCGGCCTTGGCGAAATGTACCTGCATTCGTTGTGCTTGGGGTATAGGGTAAGCATTCGTACCTGGGGTATAGGGAAAGCACTCTCAATGCTAAACGGACAGCGATGCTTCCAGGTGCAAGCACCTCGCAACATTTTACCGCTCTCGACTCAAATGCGACCAACTCGTCACTGTTGTCCCTCGTATTCCCAAACTTGCTCTCTAACCGAGCGCGAAACTGGAGCCAGGCGCTGTAACCAGCACAGTTATGGAGCACAACGTATTGGTCACGGTGGTGCATTCCAGTGGGAGGGTGCCCAGCTTTATTCGATGGGGGCCCTGCTGTGTCTGTGTCTGTGTCGGATAATTGAGGGCTCGGTGAGCTGCAAATGGACAGTCTGTGGCAGCTTGCGTGGCCATCGTATAACCGTTGCAGTGCCAGGGCAGGCTTTGACGCGGCGGGTGGATCAAGCAAGAAACAGACCCCTGTATCCCGTCTTGTAACCAGTCAGACAAGGAGGTGGGGCGAAAAAGCTTGTCTTGGTGAAGCTTGAATGAGCGCGCGTTCCGGGCTTCTCGAGCTGGTTGGTGGTTGGCGGTTGACTTGTCAGGTCTGTCTATGGCGTGGTTGGTGACAAGAAGATGGATACATCTGTGTATTGATGACTCTAGTCAAGTAGAAAGGGCCAACGAATCTCCCTTTGTTTCAAGGTCGGGATCGCCGACTTGCTGGTTGCGGGCTGTGCTGTTGTCGGTGGAGTTGGTTGGAGTACAAGGCAAGATGGCTTGTTTTATCCCATGTGTCCATCTGGCAAGGCGCGCTGTAGATCAATACCCCCCACTCATAGGGTGGCAGGCAGGAAACAGAGCTTTTCGGGAGCAGCTTGCTTGGCTTGGCGCGCAACGCAATAGATTTCAATGCGATTGTGCTCGTCTCAGACGGGGGACTCGGCGAACGGCAACGGAGAGCGACGACAGTGTCAAGGAGGGTCATGGTAGCTCTCATCCTGCAGCCATCAAGGAAGGCTTTGGTGTGATTCTAGAGTTGCGCCACGCCTGGCAGGGCTGTGCCGAAGGACCACAGGCTACCTTTACTTTGAGCCACTTTTCGGAACACACCATTGTGGGCAGCGGGGAGGACAACCTTTGCGAGAGGGATATCCTGCAGAAGGAATGAATACCCAGTACGCCTGATGTGAAGATGCTCGGGTTGACCACTGGCAAAGACAGCGTTGCGTCAGCAGCCAGCGGGCAGACGAGGGATCTTCGGGCGCTGAGACGACGGATTGGCATGACACGGCCATCAACAACGGGGCGTTTCGGGCGACTGCGACGGTGGACGGGCAACTGGTCTCCAAGCCGTCACGGCATTGCATGGCGCTGGACCACGGCGGCCAAGATCTACGTCGGGAACGGCGCTATTGTCAGTGACGAGCGGGGGGCCTGCCAGTGAAGCCGAGCCGGCGTAGTTTGCATCGCAAGTGAGCTGAAAAAGGTTATTATTACCATCGGCTAGCTCCATGCACAGGACGTTGTCTGACTGCCTGTCTGGGCCATGGGCAATGTCAGCGGCACAGGGTGGGCTCAGCCTGTTTACGGTGCAATGGTTTACCGTTCAATGAGCAGGAGAGCCGGATCTTGTCCTGAGTTGTTGTAGATGCAGATTCGACATTGATGGGCATCGACTGATGGCCACCGATTGATGGGCGAGGGTCCAGCCCCAAACATCCGCGACAGAGAGCGCGGTCGGGAGTATATCAAAGGGTCTTGCATGTTGCCTCGCATGGCCTGGCCTGTATTTACAGAGGATCCAAGGGAGAGGGATGCGCGGATTCGTACGGACTACCATTCGTACGTTGAAGTGGCGCAGGCGTCCAGTAGGTATCCTTCTCCTTTATTACCCAGTGGAGCCAATAATGGAGCGACAAGACGAGGGCACGCGAGCAACACGAGAGGACACGCGACCTTGCGAAGGCTGTTTTCTGGCTGCATTTTGCTGATAATTCGAATGAAAAAAGCTGACATGCGTCGCTGGATGGATGGTGATGTTGTTTGCGGTCCTTTTCGAGGTGCAAGGCGATAAAGGGGCAGCGAAACACTGTGTGCGACAGGCAGCGGTTACATATGAGGTACCCAACGTTGGGGACTGGTGACATTACTCGACAGCTCCGTACAAAGGCAGCAGAGGTACCAGAGGTACGAGCGCCGAGTACCTCGTACAGACACTGCCCCGTCATCATCAGCATCATCATCATGGTGGATCGACAGTTCCCAGTACCCAGCCACCTCATGACTGGGCTTGTCCTAGCAACCTAGGTAGGTAGTAGGGTGGTAGTCAACGGCCAAACAAGCTAACTCGGGTCAATCAATACCAGCAAAGGATGTCGCCTCGCAGCCTTGTTCGAAGGATGGGACATGTGGTCGCGTGCCAGCCTGACGTGAACGAGATGAGAAAAAAAAAAAAAAAAAAAAAAAAAGCGACCGGCCCTGAGCGGCGCGCCATACTGATAATACTTAATACTACCAAATATCATAAGGAAGCGAAATGGAAGGGCCTCGGCCAAGAAAGTGAAAAATGTCCCCGCCAATATTCAGACAAGAAGCGGGCCGGAGGCTTTACGCAGATCGGATGGAGCCAAACCGCTTGTCGCGTGCCCTGTTCCAGGCTGTCAGGCTGGGGGTAGGGGGGGGCTATGGCCAATATGAAGTCCTGTCCACTGCACAGCACAAGCACCGATAATCTCAAACATTTTTTTTCAATTGCAGCCAAAAAGGGAAAAAAGAGGAAAGAAAGAATGATTAAAAAGAAAAAGAAAACAAGAGACAGAAAGCAGTGGCTATTGCAGCATTTCACTTCAGCTGGAGATCTCTGCGGCGCCACTCAAGCCTTACCAGGCCAGGTACCTGGTCTTGAGCGAGTCGCTCCAGGTACCTCCCTAGTGATCTGTAGAGGTACTTGGTACCTTAGTAGGTAGGTACTATAAGGCACTAATGTTAGTGAGAGGTACCTGAGAGTCCTCAATACTCAGTAGAACCCATCATCCATCCTCATCCACTTTCCCTCCCACCATCGACACTTCTTCTCCTTTTATATTTGTCTCTCTGCATCGTATTCTTCTCCACGCACCCTCTTTTCCCCTTCCCTTGCCTCTTTTCTCCTCTCCTCTTGCTCCTCGTTGCTCTGTTTCCTTTTCTCTGCATCGTCCTTTTCATCTGCATCATCGCTTGTCTTTTCCCTTGTTCTCTTTGCATCTTCATCCAGCTCCACCGTCTGATCTCCTCCTGCCGACCTATTCTACCTTGTCAGCTTCACGGCGCTGCCTCTCGCCGATGATTATTCGACTATGCGACGTTGATTCTGCAGCTCGTGCCCCTACGACCTGATCTTGCTACTGGTGCCCGCAAACGAAGCCTCACGACCACGCCCATCAACATATATCTACACGGCACCCGTGCGCAGACGCCCGCCTAACCGCCGCAACCTCTTCGCAACTTTCGCTTCCCGTCGCCATGGTCTTCCAGTCTCTCGCAAGGCTGCGTCCTCGACGCATATCGATACCTCGTCCCTCAAAGATTTTTACCCGCAAGCTCATGCTCCCATTTGCTGCCGTCTCCGTCATCAGCGCCAAGCTCCTCCATATATACGCCCATCGACAGGCCCTCTTGACGCAAGATTTGATCCGCTGGGGCGCCTCCTTTTTCTTTCAGGATGTCGTCTTTATTCTCTTCGTCCGCATGCTCCTCGAGAGTCGCATGCCCGTTTTTTCTGTTCTCGGCTCCGCCATCACCGTTGCCGTCTTTGTCCTTAGCTGCGGCACCCTCGCCTGCTACATGACCATCTACACCGAACCGGACTGGAATAATGCGGGAATCGTCCTCGACCCTGCCTGGTGGGCTGTCCTGCCTACCGGTCTGGCTTCCCTCGCCTTTGTTTCTGCAATCATGACTGTCATTGCTGCCGCGACGCAGCAATTCTGGATTGTCGTCGCTGACATGACGTCGGATGCTTTGCTTTGGCCTTTTCGCCGCTGCTTTGGTAACGGCAAATACCAGAGCCTCAGCCAAAACCCTCCGACTAAATACGAGGATGACACCCTGAACCCGTCTGACGATCACGGTCTGCTTGGATACAGAGACGACGACGCCGCTGAGCAGGGACTGCACTTCGAAACCCAGCTGCCCGCACCGTCCAAGTCCGCCATCGGCGGCTACATCGTCTGTGGTGCTGTCGCTCTCACTACCGTTGTAGCGACTCTTCTGCGCCCTCACGACTCGGCCTATACTCTCATGTCCTGGACCTTGCCACTGCAGCCAATTGTCGACATCTCTGGAGATGGCGGCCCTGCAGCCATTACTAGCCATGACAGTGGCCCGAATAGCATCACCGAAATTCTCCACGACAAAACCGCTCTCTCAAATCCTATTCCTCTGCCGTGGCTGCCTAAAGGAGAGGCGCCCAAAGGTTTCGAAGACTGGTACCGCGAGGGCGCGCAACATTACGATGCCGAGGCCGACCCCCTGAAAGTTTCCAACATGCAGGACGCACCGATTGCCGACTTGCAAGGGAAGCTCGCCGATGTCGACATTCGCCATGTCGTCATTGTCAAGATGGAGTCGATTCGAAAAGACGTCTTCCCCGTCAAGCAGGGAGGCAAGATCTGGAAGAAACTGCTTGACGCGACATCCAACAAGACGCTTTCCGATGAAGTTCGAGAGAGGCTCGCCACGCTGACTCCGATGGCCAATTCGCTGACTTGCGACTTTGACGACGGCTTCGATCACCCGAATCGCACATGCCGCGGCGGCATCAGCGCAAACAACGCCTTTACAACCAGCACATATACGCTCAAGAGTGTCATCGCTACCCTTTGCGGCATTGGGCCTGTCGCCGCCGATTTCAACGTCGAGGCAAAGTCTCACTTTTACCAACCCTGTCTGACCCACGTCCTGCACGCTTTCAATTCCATCAACCACACCGAGACGAAGACTGGCAAGGAATTCCAGCCCTACCCCTGGAAGTCGTACTACTTCCAAGCGGCTACTGACTCGTTTGACAACCAAGGCGCCCTCTTTCCCATTCTTGGATACCAGTCGGACAATGTCATTACCAAGGAATATCTGCAAAGCGAATCCGCCAAATTTGGCAAGTCTACTCTGAGCGACGTCAACTACTTTAGCATTCCCGAGGTGGCCTTGGAGGACTACATCAAGGACGCCTTCCAAGTCGCCAAGGAAAAAAACGAGAGAGTCTTTTTGACCCATTTGACGAGCACCACCCATCATGCTTTTGGAATCCCCGCCGAAGAGCACTACGTCCACATGAGCGAGAATAAGGATCTCGAGGACCTGTCCAACTACATCAACGCCGTGGGTTACAGCGATCGCTGGCTGACAAAGCTTCTTGGCATCTTGGAAGAGCAAGGGGTGGCGAATGAAACGCTTGTCGTCTTTTCGGGGGACCACGGCATGCCAGTGGCTGAAGATGGTGTTGCGACGTACCACAACGACGAGACTGCCAGCTTCCACGTCCCCATTGTGCTTTCCCACCCCAGTCTACCCAAGGTGACGATTGGCGACGTCGTCTCTACCATGCAGATTCTGCCTACGGTGCTGGATCTCTTGGCGGAGACAGACTCGTTGTCGGAGGAGTCGAAGCGGGCGGCGATGGACCTGGCGAAGAATTACGAGGGCCAGTCTCTACTTCGTCCTCTGCATGCTGCTGCCGACAACGGCCACGGCGATTGGCAATTTAGCGTGACCAATCCCGGCGGAGCCACGCTGGCAGCTCGCGATGCAAGGAATCCGAATTGGCGATTAACATTTCCCATTACGTCTGGCCAAGATTGGCATTTTGTGGACGCCAGCTCCAACTCGACTGGCATTTTCTCTCTGTCATTTGATACCCTGCGCAGTCGTGCGCAGTCCCAGTTGGGCACGGAGGTGGCCGACTGGTTAGAAGAAGCCGCCATTGTCAGTCGTTGGTGGCTGGATGAGAACCAAAAAAGGTGGCGCTATGGCAAATATGCCCCGAGCGAGGATAAGAATTGACGGCGTTGAAGAGATAGAATGCAGTAGAGTTTCATGCGGCACTTGGCCGCCTAATATTTGGCCGCGGGACGGCATGTACAATAGATAGCAAAGGCATCTTGTGTAAATATGGACGAGTACATGTCCTCGACTGGATCTGGTGTAAATATATGGACGACGAGTCTTTTTATTTGTTGACTAGATTCTGTGCAGTGATGTGCATGTTGTTCAGGATCGCTGAGTTGTGGCAGTGCGGGCCGAGCTTGTCAGATTCTCTTGAGCTTATCTGTGTACCTTTTTTTACTCTTGGATTGAATTGCACATCTTTTGTAATTCAAGCTGCACAAAACTTAATGTTCAGGGATAAACATAATTACCAGTCCTGGCAGTGGCCCGCATCCAGACCGCTCCAAGTGTGTTGGGGCAGGGCACAGCCTTTAAATTGGTTGAGCAGGGTTTGTCCCGTATCTTTTGTTATCAATCTATTTTGCTGCCTGTTTACATGTGAAACAGGTGTTGAGCCGGTTTGTTCCGTAGTCTGTTCCGGTAGTCAACTCGCAACGAACGCGGACAGGTGTTAAAAAAGAAGAAGGCAAATCGTAGATAGAGATCTGTACAGATCTAGATGAGGTGGTACTGAGCTGTTTGTTTGAGTATTGCTCAAGATCCAATGAAATGGTGCGAGTTTGGGGACGTGTAATGCAAGGGTTGTCGGTTATTTATGATGAGGCTCCGCTTGCTAAATTTGTCGCGGATGCGAACCAACGCCAAACTTTATTGAGCCGCGGTTTGAAATGAAGCGACAAATGGCGAGCAACCATACCCAGTACATCCAACATCTAAACAAAGGTAACGGATAACAATCTCAGATCCAATTGGAGACTTTGTTGGGCATAACCTTTGCCAGGAGAATGCCGCGTCGCAAGTTGATCCAAGCGAGACCGGTCAGAAGCCCAAGCCCACCAAAACCCATAAATTCAGGGGACTTGTGTAATAAAAATACTTTTTAACCCAGGGACCAAGACCCATAAGACCCTGTTGGACCAGCTGTTGGACCAGCTCTTGGCCACTCACACGGCCTGCTGACGATGATATTTGAAAGAGCGCTTTGTGCCTGGGCTAGTCAGGGAGCGCTAACCGATTTTCTGGCAAGGGGAAGTGGAAGAGAGAGAAAAAAATGAAAGAAAAAGGGGACCGAGGGGATTTCTGGAAAGCTGGATTCCTCATACTCTGGTCTTTTTGGTTGTCGACTCTCGGTTGCACCTCGTTCTTCCTGTCGGTATTCATCCCCGGTGACAACCCTCCCACAATGTCGCAAAGACCTTCCAAGGCCGATTCCTCGGTGTGAGTACTCCAGAACACAATGACACGTGAAAATGTTGCGTTTTTTTCCCCTCCTGACAATCTTGTTCCAGACAACCTCGTGCGCCCGTGTATCCCGACATCAACACCCTCCGCCAGGCCATCCCGAAGCACTGCTTCCAGCCCTCCGTCGTCACCTCCCTGAGCTACCTCGTCCGCGATGTGCTCCTCATCGCCGCCCTCGGCCTCGCCGCCCTGCGCTTCATCCCCTCCATTGACAGCGCCGCCCTGCGCGCCACTGCCTGGATCGTCTACGGCTTCGCGCAAGGCCTCGTCTGCACCGGTCTCTGGATCCTGGGCCACGAAGCCGGCCACGGCGCCTTTTCCCGCCATCCTCTCCTGAATGACGCCGTCGGCTTCCTGACGCACTCGAGCCTGATGGTGCCGTACTACTCGTGGAAGTTTTCGCACCACCGCCATCACAAGTTTACGGGACACATGGAAAAGGACATGGCGTTTGTGCCGCGCACCGAGGAAGACTACGCGCAGCGCCTGCTGGGCAGCCTGGAGTATCTGGAGGACACGCCGGCGTTTCAGGCGACGGCGCTGCTCGGGCACCAGCTGTTTGGGTGGGTGTTTTACCTGCTGTTCAACGTGTCGGCGGGTAAGGACAGCGAGCAGAAGCCGACGGCAGGCTTGCTGGGCCGCAGCCATTTCGACCCCAACAGTGCCGTGTTTCGCCGCAGTGAGGCGCCGTTTATCGCGCTGTCGGATGTTGGGCTGGGCTTGATGTTCCTGGCGCTGTATAAGCTGGCGGGCGTGGTGGGCACGCAGACGGTGGTGCTGCTGTATCTGCAGCCGTATGTCTGGGTGCATCACTGGTTGAGTAAGTTGCGGCCCGACTTGGTGGGCTTGTATCGTACTAACAAGCCGTTTCTTCTAGTTGCCATTACCTACCTTCACCACACACACGTCGACGTTCCTCACTTTGAGGCCGAGCACTGGACGTTTGTCAAGGGCGCGCTCGCGACCATTGACCGCGACTTTGGCTTCATCGGACGCCATCTGTTCCACGGCATCATCGAGCACCACGTCGTCCACCATTTGTTCCCGTACGTTTCTTGGCATTGCATCAAGACGAAAAAAACACTCGCAGGACACAATACTGACTAGGTATAGACGCATCCCGTTTTACTACGCGGAAGAAGCGACGGATGCGCTGAAGCCGATCCTCGGCGACCTGTATCACCGTGATGACCGCTCGTTTCTCGGACAGCTGTGGACCAACTTTACGCAGTGCAAGTTTGTGGCGGCGGACGAGGCGACGCCGGGCGCGCTCAAGTGGGTGCAAAAGACAAAGTAGAGCGGGTAGGCAAGCGTGGTAGGAAAAGGGGGCGGGTGGGATATAGACTAGAATATAGAGGTTCAAGTATAGATTGGTATAAAAGCTCTTGTTTAGTGTAATAGCAACATACATCTTGAGATTAGTTCTAGAGCTCTTTCGAGTCCATTCACAATCAATGTGCTTCGAGATGGGATATAAACAGCGTCTCTTGGCATCAACATGCATCTTGAGATGAGAAATAAACACTTATTGGCGCTTCGCAATCAACATGTACATCTTGAGATGCTCCGGTGCCCAGTCCGGCCGCTCCGTCGCCACTGCAAAGCCCTTGTCCTCCAGCAGCGCCTTGGTCACCGCAAACTCCCCCTTACTATCGCACAGCTCAACCACCACATTATCAATCAGCCCCCAGTGCTCCTCATCCAACCCCCTCAACACATCCAGCTCCGCCCCCTCGACGTCAATCTTGAGCAGGTCCACGCGCTTCAGCCCCGGCACGGCCGCGAGAAACTCCGACAGCCGCTTGACATCCACCTGCACCTCCTCCCTTTGCTGCATCAGCTTCGCAATCGGATGGTCCTGGTCGATGGACCGCATCTGGTTCTTCTTGTCCTCGAGGTACAGCGTCGAGTTGCCCGGCATCTGCGGGTAAAACGTCAGCGCCATGCTGGCGCTCTCCCGGCCGAGGCCGCATTGATGCGCGTGGACGCCGGAGACGTCGTGCAGCGCCATGTTGCGTTGGAAGGTGGCAAAGGTGGCGGGGGCGGGCTCAAAGGCGAGAATGGTGGCGCGCGGGTGTTTTTGCTTCATGAAGAGGCTGAAGAGGCCAATGTTGCCGCCGGCGTCGACGATGAAGGCGTCGTCGGGCAGGGAGGCAATGTTGTAGCAGCCGTCGATGAAGATTTCCTTGTAGATGAACTCGACTTCGAGCTGGGCGGCGGGGTTGGCGTAGACGGAAAAGTCGGCTGCCAGTTGCAGTTTTTGCACAGAAGCCATGATGGTGATGAGATGGGTGTACTGCGGTGATGGGTGTACTGTGGTGATGGCTATGATGGGTGTGTGATGAGATGGAACGACAGTGATTAGACACAAGGCAAAACGACATCCTTATACAACGGGCGTATATATTACAAGTTGTCCTTGTACACAGGTCCGTCTATTTACAAGTACTCATCTGCCGGCGTGCGCCACTCATCGTTCCGGACGGCCCGGCGGCCCGGCCCAGACAAATGTCCGAAGACCGACGATCGCCAACACCACTTCCCCGGTTTCACTAGCGCACTCCGTCTCTTCCCTTGAACAAGCATGACTGCATACGGTGCCATGATGATATCCATCTGCACATCTTGATGAGTCATCGGGCTTTCGGGCTCGCGAGGTAGCATCACAACGTAATTGTCTGACCAAGTGGCGCCATGAACGCAACTGCCTGCGTCGAGCATGCCGGGGAGCAGAGTGTCGGCCCGCCCTATACCCGATGTCCCGATCACGACGAGCAGCTAGGCGGGGCTGAATGGCGGTAGATTAAAAATACGGTGGAAAATCTGACACATCTGATAACTTGCCGTATGCTGTAGTACCATGGCAAGGTACTACCGTGGCAGGAGACGAGTCTGTCGCGTATCGGACATGGCTTACTCCGTCGCGGCCCGCACCGGCAGCAAGATATGAGCGAATCGCGATGCCCCTTGACTGGCTCTGGATATACTATATATCCGCAAAGCGTCTGGACTGCTCCGATATTCGCCGTCTCCTCCAACTTGCTCTCCCTTGCCGCCTCTTCAACATGGCTCCCTCACGCACCGAGTCACTCGCTGACTCCGTGGTCGACAAGTCCAGCCTCAAAATCATCGCCCTCGCCTCTCCCGCCGACGGCCACACCTATCCCATCCTGCGCATCGTCGAGGAGCTCGTCCTGCGCGGCTACGACGTGACGTTGCTCGCCGGCGATGACTTCCAAGCCCGCACCCTCGCCGCCGGCGCGCACCACATCCCCGTGCCGCCGTACCGGAACCTTGACGGCGTCATCGCCGAGATCAGCGCCATCACGGACCAGCGTGAGCGGCTCGGCCGCGCCATGATCCGGCTCTTCATCGAGCCGACCGCGGACCGCATGCCGGTGCTGTACGACGCCCTGGAGCGCGTCAAGCGCGACCACCCAACCCACAAAGTCGTCCTCCTAACCGAGTCGTTCTTCCTGGGCGACCACCCGCTGTACTTTGGCGCGCCGCTGCCGCGGGGCTACACGACGCGGCCGCGCGCGGTCAACATCCACGCCTGCGGCTACGGGCTGACCAGCGTCGACACGCCGCCGTTTGGCCTCGGCATCGTGCCGGACGGCGACACGCCGGGGTACGCGCAAATGAACGCAGACATGCTGTCGGGCCCGCTCGCTGCGGCGGTGGCGCTGCAGAAGACGGTCTTGGCGGAGCTCGGCGCGACGGACCTCGCGGACGTCGACGGGCGGCATCCGATGGACGTCATCAGCACCGCGGCGGACGTGACGCTGCAAATGTGCCCGCCGAGCCTCGAGTACCGCCGGTCCGACGTGCACCCCAAGGTCCGCTTCGTCGGTGCCCTGACGCCGCGGCTCGCCAAGCAGCAGCCCTTGACGCCGCCGCCGTTCTGGGACGCCGTCACGCAAGGAAACAAGCGCGTCGTGGTCGTCACGCAGGGCACGGTCGCGGTGCACCACGACCAGCTCCTGATTCCGGCAATGCACGCGCTCGCCGACCGCGCCGACCTCGTCGTCGTGGCCATTCTCGGACGCCGCGGCGCCGCGCTGTCTGATCAGGTGGCCGTGCCGGCAAACTGCCACGTGGTGGACTACCTGTCGTACGACCGGCTGCTGCCGCACGCGTCCGTGTTTGTGCTGAATGCGGGCTACGGCGGCTTCGTCCACGGCGTGGTCAACGGGGTGCCGATGGTGCTGGCGGGCGCGACGGAGGACAAGCCCGAGGTGGCGAATCGCGCCGAGTTTGCGGGCGTGGGCGTGAATTTACGGACGGGAACGCCATCGCAAACGCAGATTCGGGAGGCGGTGGAGGAGGTGCTGGGAGACGCGAGGTATGCGAAGCGGGTGAAGGAGGTGCAGAAGGAGAATGAAGAGATGAAGGCGATGGATGCGGTAGAGGCGGAGATTCTCAAGTGGGCAGCGATGGTCTGATGCGGCAACTTTACAGGTGCGATGCTGTTATTACTGTAATTGGTATTTCTGTCAGATGATGTTTCTCCGCTCTCGAAATAATGCCGTGGATTTATAATTCCCATCTCTCCGGTCTAAATAGGGACTAATGTTAAAATAGTCTGTCCGGATGCCTTGTCCGCCGATGAAGTCGCAATTTTGAAGCCCGCCGAGGCTGCTAGCTCCTCAAACATGGCATATGTTCTACGCTTGCCGCCGTAGTTCATCATGAAGATATCCATGGCCGCCAGGTCGAGTGACGGCGAGTCAGGGAGGACTTGCTCCGAGACGAGCACGATCGAGTCGTCATCGCAGGCATCGCGACACTGCTGCAGAATGACGCGGGCTTCCTTGTCAGGGTAGTCGTTGAGGACGCGTCGAATGTGGTAGACGAGAGCTCCTAGAAATTGTTAGACCAGGCCAAAATGTGACGAGTACTTGCCTACCCTTGATCAGCTGCGGCTCGAAGAAACTGGCAATCATCTTGGGGATATCCCTGATGATGGCATCGTCCTCGGCGACGGCCTCGTTGATTGCCGAACTCTGGTCCTGCAGCACACATCGCTGCGGCGGAATCCCCGGATTCTCCTGTATAATCGCCTTCAACGCCTGGCCCTTGCCGCCGCCCACATCCACCATCAACGTGCGCTTCTTGTCCCTTTCCACATGTTCCGCGATCCAGCGAAAATCGTAGTACCCCACCACCTTCATCTCGTCAATCGTGTCCGCCATGGCCGCGTGGAACACGGCCGCGCGGTCCCCCGGCAGCAGCGGCATCACGTCGTAAATCGACTTGTCCGGGTGCCCGTAGCACAAGCCGAGCGGCGTGCGCTGCGCCGACTGCGGCTCGCGCCAGCCATTCTCGGCAAAGTAGTCGGGCCAGCGCGTGGCAGGGCCCATGAAGAAGTCGACGTCGAGGGAGAGGAAGTTGACGGCCGCGGGGTGCAGAAATATACGCGACTTGGCGGTATGGGCAACGCGACTGGGGGCTGGACTGGCAAGGCACTTGACAAGCACAAGGAACTGGAGGAAGCGACGGAGGAGGGCGAGTTCAATGTCGGTCTTGTCCGCCAGGTCCGCGATGGAGATGTCGTGGTCGACGGGGATGGCTTGGAAGACGTGGCGCGAGAAGAGAGTGCGGACGATGCCGAGCTCAATCATGTTGTATAAGTATGTGTGGATAGGAGTGACGGCAAGTCTGTTGTCGTCGTCTTTCGGGGTAGAAGTGGTTTCCGATTCTACATTTTGTAAGTCATGAGCGGCTGTCGTGGCGTATATGCATACCTTTTGGTGTTTCAGCGACGTGCTGGACAGGAACCGCGGGCAGAGGTTGGGCAACAGCGGTGGCCATTATAACTGTGTAAATTGCAATTTTCGGTATTCTCTTTGAATGGCAAATAAAATGCCCTTGATTTGTTGCATGTCTTTCAGTTTGGGCAATGGTTGTCTTGGAGTACGGGTTTTTATAGCTGGCTGCGATATGGGATACGGCCATCGTTTACAGAGCGTATTCCGCTACCATCGCAATGGTAGCCTTCTACGGCTTGCAAGTACAGCGTGACGAACAGCGCCAAAGTCATCACGTTTAGGCTGATCTCTGACAAAACGACAAACGACGGGAACGAGTGTATTTCTCCGGGTTGCATTACAGTAAAGTTACGGGCTGTTCACACTTGAGACTTGTGTACTGAGCCTGTCTGGACAGTAGTGGACGCAGGACACCATGTTAGCGCGCGCGAGCCTGTTTAAGAAATAGTGACTGCCCGTTAAATATTACCCCAGCCATCAGCCTGGTCGTTTAAAGTTATGCGTCAGCTGGGACTATCGGCGGGCGAATCAACTAGCCGGCCTCGGCTGAACGCTGACTGGATGAGGGCACTTTAGCCTTTCCTGATTGATCATCTGTACATTGAAGAAACAATGCACATGGTATCTTCTGATTCATTCGCCGTCTTCTTGTCCCCGCGGCGTGTCTTGTTTTAGCAAGCCTTTGATGCCTCTCAAGAAAGACATGCTTAAATTTCGAGGCTTGCCTGTTCCCTGGAGCAGTCTCCGCGGCATGAGAACGAGCCATACACAAAATCCAGCAGCTTGTGACCCAGCCTCTTTCTAACCCTTAGCCTCTAAGCCTCTCCTTTCACATTCGGCCACCGGCTCTAATCCACCAGCCTATACGCCTTGATCGCCGCGATACCCGCTACGTCTAACTTAGCCACGTACTACGTCGTAGGCTTAGGCCTATGGGTTAGTAAGCGGCCGCAGAGGGGTTCGCCAAGGTTTTGCATTATGCATCACTGTTTGATGTGGCCGTGTCATACCTTGCTGACCGTTCTATAACCGACCACTATGCTCGGGCCACGCGGTGCATACTCGACAAGCCGTAAGGAAGTGCAAAGGCTACCGAGGGCAAGGATGGATAGGAGCTTAGAATAGTCTATTTAGTTGATAAATTCTAAATAGACTATTCCCCTAATTTCTAGGCCTACTTTACTATTTTAGTGTAGTCCTAAATGGACTATACTAAACAGTCTATCAAGAATAATAGATAGGCCTGTTTAACACATACGGCCTCTTTAACCGCAGCGGCAGTTTCAGCGCCGGTAGCTGCTGATGCAGAACTGGTTTCAGCGGAGGTGAATCATTCAGGCGAGGCGTTGGGGTCGTCTGCAGCCCAAACGTCGTCAGACTATGGATGTGCGAAACGAAGTCGCCAGACGATTGACACTGAAGAATGCGCAGAGTTTACAGCAGCAAGTCAGGACGCGATAGCCGAGGAGCATACATGGGCAAAATTGTACGTACAACACGTTGTACAACGCGCCCTGATTGGCTTATTATTTGCTCCCCCCCACGGTTATGCGTCCTTGATGCACCTTCATGATTTCCGGTCTATTCCGCCCCTGCCTCACCATCCATAGTGACTTCGGAAGCCTCTACACCACGTTGTCCCCAGCAGTCGAACATCTGGACTCTGTTTCGACTTCCAACAGGCTCTGAACAGACCCATGCCACCCAGAAAGTCGGCGCAAGAAGGCACAAGAAGGTATTGCACTACTGTCTTGCATGCGAGAAGCGGGGCGCGGGCCTAATCTGGAGCAGTGCCCATACTGGCAATGCAAAGGAGCATGTTCAGAGAGCGCCTAGGGATGAGTGGAGGGAACGGTCTCTGAACCACATCTCTGAACCACATCACTGCTCACAGTACGATTCGTGAGATGGAAACCGAGCTAGATTTTGACTCCGAGGATATTCGCTAGAGTGGAGAGTGATTTAATGCATCATGACTTGTCATAATTTGTATCTGTTGAGACCCGATAGTACGACGACCCGCAGGCTATCTACCAAAGATACATTGAAGCCAGACAGGCGTGGTATACCGTGCAGTCAAGGGGCAGCATCAAGACGAACCAACAGTACCGGAGGGCAAGGGGCTTGCCCCAACGGTACAATACAGCAGATCTTGCATGGTGCCTTGATTGAAAGCAGATGGGCAAGCAATGTACAACTCAAACCGGTTTCAGAGACTGGAGAAAGGAAGAAGTGATGGCATATCTGGATTGGGACAGGGGAGAAAATGATCGTGCTGAGGCAATGGTAGCGGCAGAGATGGAAGGTAGCCCGTTTTCTGGGAGAAGAGGCATGCGTGATCTTGGACTCTGCAGATGCAACATCGCTTCGTTATCCTCGCCTATCCTTCTACCGACCAAGACTAGTCAGAGTTTCCTCTGGGGCGTCGCGCCGGACACAATGAGGCTGACATAATCCGCACGGGTACGTACCCGTGGCCCTATTAGCTCCCGTGCCGCCAGGCTCTTGTATTGACAAGGGCACCTTGAGAAGGGCTGTTGGTTGCCTGGCTGCCCCTAGCCTTCTGGAAGCTCGAAAATTGAAAATGAATTAGTGCACACATGCCCTGCAAAACACGAGTTAGTATCCCGTTTTCTCTCTGTGCAGCTTAGGACAAGAAAGTAGGTGTGGTAATGTCGTTGGCGTTCGTGGCCCGGGAGTCAAGCGTTGTTTGCTGCTGCAATAACCTGAACCGAGTGAGAGTTTTTAGAGTGCTTAAAAATGGTTCAAGGCATAATACGGGACAAGAGTGGCTGGGCTCCTGAGCATACGACAAAGGCTGCAAGAGTCATGGGACACGGCGCATAATTGGCGTAACTGGGATGTGGCCTTTGTCTTCAAGTTTCGCTTGCGAGCCGGAAAGTCAAAGATCCACTTGGCCGAGATACCCAAACTCGCTACGGCCGAGCCCTGGTTTCTTGCTTCACCTGTCAGTAAAAGCGCTTCTCACAGTAGGAGCACACAGAGCAGGAGTTGCGAAGTAAACCCTTGTATTGTCTCGACGTTGTCACAGACAAGCATAGGGTATATATATGGGCCATCCAATACAAAGCTTCTTTTTCACAGGAATCCTACTTCGTGCAATTCGCAGAACGGGACGGCATTTAGAGACATTTCCGTGCATTAGTAGGTACCACCCCCGTGCTAATGGGCTACCAAATGCATACAAAAACGGCATTCATACTGCGGTCGCGCCGCGCCAAATCTTTCTTCATATGGACTTTCATCGTTCTTTTTACATGTGTTACGTTTTGGGTATCCGGACTAAACACACACGTCGCTGCGGTCGCGTCGTACACGGCCTCTGTCCAACACAAAGCGTATCATGAGGATTTGTCCGAGCATGCACAGAATGAGACTCTCGGATTCCAAAAAATCTTCTACATCAGCATGCCTCAGTATAGAATCACCTATTACGCAATTCAAAGTCACAAAACAAAAGTAGCTAATCTTGTCGTTCACAGCCGGCGGGATCGACAAGATAGCATGACCATGTTAGCCACTTCGACAAATATACGACTGATTCTCCAGGATGGGGTACTTTTGTTCGCTTGGTTCCATTGTTGAGTGATACTAATTCGTGTGCTACAGGTGGATGGCAATACTATTCACGAAAAGGCAAAACCGAAAGGGAGCCAGTCTCTAAGACCAGAGCAATTAGGCTGCTGGCGAAGCCATGCCAACGTTTGGCGCCGAATTGTCGAGCAAGAGATCCAAACCGCTATAATTCTAGAGGACGACGCCGACTGGGACGTCAGAGTACATGACATATTCCGGGATCTTAGTCTTCAAATGAGAAAGGGCACGCTGAGGAAAGAGCAGCCCACGACGTACGAGGCTGCCTATGCACCATACGGTATGCAACATTTCCTATTCACGAATTCCACGATCGGTCTTCAAAGGTTGTGTGCAAGATTATAGAACTTAACTGTCTCTAGGCCTCGATTGGGACTTATTATACGTCGGTACCTGCTGGCATAATACTGCTGAGGTTCGCCCGCGGTCGCACATTTACGAAGATTTCAACGCACCAGATTCAACAGAGTGAGTCAACAGAATTTAACTCGCTTCATATCAAAATTCTGGTTATGGAAGAGACCACATTATCACCACTGCCTCAGATTCGATTTGCTAACGCATAACGGGTAGGATGTCATACGCCTATTTAAAGGAGCTCGAGTATTGGGGAGCTGACTCTTTGAATAAAACTCGCGTTCGCGTAATCGCCCCTTCTTGGTATCCTGTCTGTACTATAGGTTACGCTGTGACTTTAGAAGGAGCTAAAAAGCTGCTGTACACGATAGGAAACGAAGGAGGGTTAACAGCGCCCGTTGACCTCGCGATGATAAGCAGGATCCAGTCAGGTCATCTCCGTTCTCTGACAGTCATCCCGCCATTAATTACCCCTTGGAAAACTGGAACCGTGTCGGACAGTGACATTGACAACCTTGAAGAGGACAACGGGAAACTGCCTCGAGGCAGCCAGAACTTGCGATCCAGCGGAAGGGCGGCTTTAGGCGCGTTACTCAACAAGGGCAACAGCGATTGAACGAAGTATAAAGAAGCCTTGATTACCTTCCGTCCCTCTCTCTGGGTCACTCTGTATAAGTAGCTACGCAAATAGTTTGATAGTATTGCAAAGCAGATTGAAGTCTATACTGTTGTTACGAACGCACCGGGGTAGGCACAGCTGCAACCCGACTAGGATATGAGGCCACATGGTAGCTCATTGGATTATTGAGATGATCCGGCTACACGGGATTCTCAAGATGATACAGCTACACGGGATCATTAAGATGATCCGGCTACACAGGATCATTATGGTAGTTAGATAAGCCTATCACTAGAATGACACTCGATATGACACTCTCGGCGCAACCGTTGAGCACATGGTGCTAGACTACTGCGCCATCACCCCCGCCGCCTGCGAGCTCTTCTTCTCCAAGATGGAGCGTCTCACCACACTGCAGTACCGGCACCACACCATGGAATCCTTTGGCCAGGAACGGGACGCCGACGCCTTTCTGCAGGCACTCGCGTCTACCCCCGCCGGGCCGTCGCTCGAGAAGCTCGCCGCTGCACGCGTTCCGCTCGCTAACATTATTAACGGTAATTGGCAAGCGGACCGATTGGTCCCAGCATATCGCGTATCATAGCCCAGCACCTCTAGGTACCTAGGTATCGCGAGAGATACTCAGCCGTTCTCCTTAGGTTGGCTGCTAAGACAGTAGGCTGACTTGACGAACAATATGTTCAATCTTAGCAAGGATCAGCTCTTAATCCACTGTGATATATTCCAGCGCATGCCTTGGCTTTCGGCTCCTTGCTGGAACACTTTATGTTTGTAAGATCCCGGCTTGCATGGATGAGGATGTTGCTCGCTTGGTTTATTGAATGCAAGACCAGAGAATGTAATGGAACAGTCGGGGAGTAACGTAGGCACACAGGTCCTTATGCAACCGTGCGAAAAAGAAAAAAAGACGCAGACGCAGCCTTCAAAAAGGCATACGGGCGGCGGTCTGTCAAGGAGGTGCCCGCGGCGGCGATCAGGACGCGTATCTGCAGGCGGTACCTAGTGATCAAGTGGCTGTGCACACGCTAGCCTGTGAGGTCCGGTACCTCAACTTTCCTCTTTACGCGCAGCATAATGCCAGAACCTGGTCCCCGGCCCGCTGTTCGCGCCGGGCGGCGACCTTTCTCGCTCCATCTGGCGACGAAAACGTGACACTTGTAAACCTTACCCATGTACAAGGCTGGGGCTGACCGCAAAGGTTGTCTGAGAGGCTGACCGTTACGCCAGCTCCCTTAGGGCTGACGCCTCAAACTGGCAAGAGATCTGAACCCCGGCTGATCAGCCGCATGTAATGTCTTATCACCGTAGGGCGCAGCTTAATGCCTACGACTATGTTCTTTTCAGCAAGCGGGAGAATATTCAGGGTGATTATGCTTAGCAGTCAATACCGAGTAATACGGCCCGATTACAATGGCCGTCTTATTTCACGCTCTTTCAGTTGATATTCAGGAAGAAAAGTATAAAAACGAGGGGTCCTTCCTACAGCTGTTGACTTCAGTTCTATCAACAACTTCGATTTATATTCCTACAAATCTTACTCAACTCAATCTCTTTTCGCTTTTCTCGTCATCATGAAGGCCTTTACTAGTCTCTTTGCCATTGCTTCTCTCAGCGCCATTGCCATGGCTGCCCCTGTCGATGATGCTGAACCCGTACTTGCCGTCAACGATGGCGTTGAGCTCATTACCCGCAATGAAATCAACGCCCGTGGCTACGGGTGCCCTTGGAGCACGTCTCAATGCTCATTCCACGTATGTGACACCAACCACCAAACTCTCTTCATGAACTACTGCTAACCGACTACATTATAGTGCCGCAACGTAAGTTATGCACTCGAAACAGGCACGTCTCCACACCAATGCTAACGCAGTGTCTAGGACGTCGTCAAGAACTGCAGCAACGGCAGAACTATCAAGCCTACCGGCGGCAGCTGTGACGGGCTTGGCTGGGCGTAAGTGCAACAGGCAGCATTTGAAAACTATAGCAACTAACCAGATTTAAACAGAACCTGCGTCTGTGTCTATAGCGAGAACTGCTAAGCATGGTCTAGTACTCTGATGGTCTTCTTTGGGCCTTAATGCGCCCGACAAGAATGCTTTACAGTGGCGACACTATATCTTGTACAAGATTAGGTTAGTCGTTTCTAGATTAGGTCTTTCTCTTCGCTGCTATTCAACAATGAGCTATGACGCATAGCATCCATTCCCTCACCAAAACTCATAATTCAAAACTTTATGGTGCAAGTGCTGTGTGTAAATGGCTGGGGGTTTACTGAAGATGAAAGTAAAAAGCAAGGAATAGAAAGTAGTACTGTAATTAATAGAAGTAAATGACGCTTCTTATAGGATTATGCTTGGTCATGTTTGCTCTACTGATATAACACTCCTCTTTGGAGGCAGGCTCCTATAGCTTAATATTTAATCCCCTTACATCCCGCATCAGAATAGCCGCTGAGCTTGCAACTCTGACGCACCTACGCACGTTTGTGCTGCACATTTCTACGGAAAACTACGAGTGCGTCAAGGACTTGTTTAACGGGTTTCGAGACGAGCGAAGCAAGTGCTTCCCACAGCTAGACCGCGTCGAGCTACGTGTTCGAGATGTTGATTTCACAGGCTATCCTATTACAGAGCACTAAGAGCGCCTTACTAAGATCTAGGTAATTACGGATCTTTATAGATTAACTATAAGTGTTATTAGTAAGGATAAACGTTCTCCTAAAAATCCATTTATATATAAACAGAAATAGCTTTAGTTACTATGTTTATTTACTTAATAGTATTAAAATAAAATAAAGAGATAAAATCTTTTATTTAAAAGTCATTAGTAGTTTAAATATTTATAACCTCTTGAATTATATATCCTCTTTACTTTTATAAGTGATTTAATACCTACTCTTTATCCTCTTTACTACCAGGATAGTATAGACACTGTATACAGTAGGTTGGTAGACAAAGCCTTAGTGGCACAATAAACAGCACCTCACTTAATGCATCTAAAAAAATTATATATAAGCTTATATTTGTTGGGTCATATTGTTCTACAGATACACCGTTTACTGTACTGTAGGCAAAGACTGACTCCCGTTCAGAGGGGCAAGATAGAATTGGCGCGGGCCTCACTGGCGGCACTAGCAAAACATGCTTGTCGAGTCCGAAATCAGCAGCAGGCGCATCCGCCACATTTCCTCTGTATATTATTCAAGGTTAATATATCACCTTAGAAACGATATAAGACCTTTATAGGAAAGGGAGACGAGACTTACATGCCAGTATGGGCAGTTACCACTCCACTGTGTCAAGGATAACCATATTAGTGAATCTGCGATGGCTGTGAAAAAGTGCTCCTCATGCTTACATCGTTGCAGCAGGAAGCCGGGAGGCACCTGGCCACAGCAGGCTCCTCACCAGGGTTTGGGAGAGCCATGGCCACACTAGCGGCGAGGATAGGAAGGGCGATAGACAGACGCATTGTTGTAAGAAGGGAAGTATACTTGGTTAAGATAAATAGAACAGCTGTGAGATGTTGTAGTGTGTTGCTTGATTTCTCAGAGTATTACACTGAAGACGATGGTGGAAATTGTCTTCTTTATATAGACGACACAGAAGACACAGACAAAACATGTTTGTAATCGGATACGCAGGGAGAATCCTTCTGTTAAGCTTGCATAAAGCTGAAAAGATTTACTGGGCTATTTTACGAGCTGAAAGATGCATTCCACGGCGTTTCTCCGAAGCCGAGCTAGAAGAACCAGAAGGGTTGACAGCTGCACCAGTGGTGGGTAGCAGTTTAGAAAGTCTCGGACATCTTGCGAAAAACGTACAGACAAAACTGAATGGATCTTTTGTACACTAATATAAACATGGCCCTCGAGAATGAGTACACCTCTAGTTGAGGGTGTGCAACCTGTATCTACAGCCTATACCAAGTGGCCGACGTTCGAAGGCTGCCGTGCGACCCTACATTAGACTTACAAGCAATGCAACCCAATGTTCGTCTACCAAGCAGACAGAGCAATGTACATCCAAAGAATGGATAGGATTGGCCAACCGTCCCGTGTGATCGCCTTCAGCTAACCCTAGTTTTACAAGAAACGCATGCCTTAACACAGTGAAGGTAGTATTTTCTCAGCGGCCCATCGGCACGTAAGAGACAGTCCTCGACCACCCGAGCCGGTGACACGCTGTGTCTACCCCTCGCACAGCATACTCTTTTTGTATTATTATAGAACGAGTCTTGGCAGTAATGCTATAATCCTGAGGTAGCGGCTGATGGCAATAAGATACGGATGCAAAAGTTCTTCTCAATAATGTGCTAAGAATTGGCTGCTATCCGTGCGGGCGACTGTCTCTCTCCTAAGCTTCCTCAACGCTGACGTCTCCAAAGAGTACACAAATTGGTTACCATTGCCAAGATCCAAAAGTCTACTCTAAGTGCAGCTTTCTAGATCTGCCTACTCGCTTTCACCTACCCAGCGGTGACTGAGGGCCAACCGCGCCGCACTATGCGACAAGCCGTAGTCAAACTTTGTGTCCAGCCCAGAAGGACGACACTCTACACCTACATCAAAATACACAACTCTGTCGGCTCAGTAATTGCCTTTATACGTAATAGAAAGAACAGGCTAGCTATATACTAGAACCTTAGTAACAAAATCTACCCGGCCTGGCGCGCTTTTACCTTTTTTATGTATCCACGGGCGGGTTGTTAGTGGTAGACAGGCCGACAATAATACAGATTAGTAAAGAACTATTAAGGATACTGTTTTACTTGTTTTTTTCAGCTAGTAGAGAGTCTAAAGGTAGTATTCACTTGCGCTAGTAAGCCTATATTCTATACTAATGACTTAAACAAACAGTGAGTCGTCGTATGTATAACGGTCGACCCTTCCAATACGCACGACTATTGCAATCAATCCTGTTGAATAACAACATAAGCAACAGATGGTCCATCTCCCCGGGAACCCGGAAAGTGAGGGTGGCTGTCTGTTATTAGTCTTGAAGAGATATTAGTAGATTCTCCAAGTAGAGTCCCCAGCAGTGGTGTTGATCAGTAGCCCCCTCTCATCCGAGTCAAAGCGGACGTGTAGCTGCCGAACTGTTGTCGCGCAAAGTGGCGTAACCGGGCTGTCCCTGACTCTAAAAGTAACACTGACTTAAACATCGCATTGCACCTTGATAGTAGTTGCAGTACTATTAGTATAGAGAGTGGTCTCACGGCATGGAGATCGTCGCCGCTATTAGCGATGTTAATGACTATGCTATAATTGTGCCACATTGCAACGCATTTCTCGTCTAGTTCCAGTCCTTTGGAAGATCTCAGCTAGTAGCAACCACAAATCGTATCGTGCTCGGTCAGCAAAGTTATTATTGCCTAGGCCCTAAAGGGTCGCGCTCACTTGGGAGATTTCAGTGACGACTGTAACACCCGTGCGCAGCAACCGCCGCGAGCAGCTCAGCGGTAGGCCGCGGCAGCGCCTCTCAATCGCGCGTGTGCGCCCGTGAAAAGCCCTTCCATCCTCATCCTAGACAGCGCTATGTCCACCGTCGACACGCAGTCTGAGTCGCTCATTCTGGAGGCTCTAGGGGCCGCCCAGCTGCGGGCGCACGACTATTACGTTGGCGCTGTAATATGCAACCGCATAGCCACTGGACACGCAAGGCAGCCACCGTGGTCTGCGGCCCAGTGTGCGAACCAGGCTATGTTGCCTTGTATAATTCAGCCTGGTAGTATAGATGGTGCGCTGCAACACACCCGGCGGCTTGGGCTGCCAGGTTCAGCCTGGTAGTCTGCCTTATATATAAGGTATTCATAGACTGTCCTCGCATACAAAGTACAGAATCTGCTGGAGTATAAGTGTATCCTAGCTGTAAGAATAATCTTTTATAATAGAGTAGATAATGTTTACTGTTATCTGGGCTATTACTGAGCACGTAAGCAGTTTGTTACTAGGCCGTAGTATCAGTCCCTGTCCCAGGAGTAATGTAATGGCTGCAGAAAGTGGTAGGCAGATTTCGTTTATTAATCGCCCAGCTGCTCTGCAAAGCTGACAGGACACCTGTCCCAATCTTCGTCCTCTTATTTATGTCGCACTGTCGCTGCTTCTAACGCCTCTGCCGTCTACCCATTCTCGCGTAAGACCATCCAGTATGATTGAAGAGACCGAAGGCTTGATGTCTACCACGGTAGAACGCAGCGCACACATGCCAGCCAAATCTGCGCCTTCTGCAAAGGACGTGGTCGAAAAGGAGCCTTCAACGACACTCCATCGCCACCCTGGCATAGCTGTTCTCACCATCCTATTTACCCTGGTATCAGCAGTCTCATGGACTTTACTCTGCATCTTGACTTATCGACCGATTGGCGAGAGACGCAACGACAACCTTGACGCCCTAGCCAAATTGCAGGACTTTTATGCGCAAAGCGAACGTTATTTGCGAGCCGCCCGAGTGCTCCAGGCCATTTCGTCGATGCTCGTCATTCCCTTGACTTCTGCTGTGGTGGCCCAGGCGGCAGTGGTTTCGCTACAGAAACAATATGGGAAGCATGATAAAAGCCGACCGACGCTGAGACAGGCTGTTGCATTGGCAGACAAGGCGTGGATTGATCCTACCACTCTCTGGAAAATCCTTGCGAAGCGGCGTTGGAAGCAGTACACATCGCGGCCTTTTGTATATGGCCTTCTTCTGACTACTTTGGGTAACTGCCACATCACGTCTACGAGAATCGCATGCTAACAGTGCGTCTATAGGCGCATTGATTGCACCGCTTCAGAATATACTGTTGTCGTATCAGACTATCAAAGCACCCGGTCTTGAAAGTCTTCATCGCATCATCGACTTTACCGACCTCAACGAGGCTTCTAGTGGCGATCACCAGAGAGCAGTCTCCTCGCTGCGAGGCGCGTTGGTCGCCACTCACCGAAAAGATGCTCAACCCAGCCTATGGTCAAGTAACATGGGTGACAGCACACGATTCACAAGTCAAAATACGCTTTTCAACATGTCCGACTTGCTGAACCCATTTTGGGCGGAGATGTCCCCGACATTCAGCACCGGCCTGTATCACCAGTTTGCTCCACGCATAAATTCCACCGTCACGTCTCAGGTATCATCCTCCACCGAGTCTTTTCCAGAGGACTGCGAAAGACGTTCCGACTGGATATACTTGCGCTACAATCAATTGGACACATTGCATGATCAACTGTTTTACATGTTTGAGGTGTGCGCGCCTGGAAACATGACCGCGTCACCGTGGAAGAGCTCGCCGACGAAGCAAGATTTCTCAGAAGACATTTACATTCGTGCCAACTATACCGTCAAATCGAATACCTTACCACCGGAACTGGAAACTGGCATTTATTTCAAGAAAATCACTGTGAATACCACATACGGGTGTTTTGAGTTGCCAAATTACATGAACAAGGAGACGGCCGGGCCTCTTCTTCACGATGTGCCCTCATCAAGCGGCTGTGGGCGAGCCAGCGAGCGGCGAGTTTCTGCATCGAAAGTCTTTGGCGACGAGACTCAGAAATTTGACAAGATGCCAGTTATGGGACCGCTCGTATCACTTAGCCTGGCAATATTTGGTCCGGGCAGCTTCCCAGACATGGCCGGCGCCCTGAAAGAATATGCCGAGAAATCCGAGCTTGGCCCTAAGTTTTGCATGCCCATGCTTGGGCTATTGAAGTCGTTGCCGGGTGCTCACGGACAAGCCCCATGCATCACGATGAGCCCCTACACTGCAACACAAATCGACATACTACGGGCACTTTACCTGCTTCTCTTCTTGCAGGACACGGAAGACATAAACAATGCTGTGCGTTCGGCGATTTTTCTCGCAAACGATTCCATCATGAAGTCCGCCAGAGGTTGGACCAGCCTCCTCATTTCGCGGGATTTGGGCTTGGACCTGCAGACTCCTGTCATCAGCCTCGCGGGCATTGTTGTCATTTCTGTGCTGCTAGCCGTTGATCTTATATGCTTACTCATTCTTGCCTTGAAAGCCGCTTCGGTTCCGCGATGGACAGCCCGCTTGGACGGATTTACCATGATGTGCATTGGCGCGTCGATATCAGACACGCTGCCTTTGCGAGTTTGTCACAACCGCGATGCTCTGAGAGTTCTTGACGAGACTCCGGGATGGCTTGGCGAAAGAGACATACAAGGCGCCGAGAATAAAGGAGAGAAACAAGATACTGATATTTTGGACGTTGGACTCGGTGGTAGCAAGGGCCTGAGAGGAGGTGTGAGATATCGTTGCTACCCTGCGGAACATGAAGCCCCTGCGCTGCCTCAAAGGAGAACTAACAGCGTGAAATATCGGTATTCGTAGAATGCATCTACGCGATGGTAGATAGTGTACCTGATTTTACCTTACGAGCAGCAAAGAGGTCACTGTCTTACTGTCGTCGGATCTGGTTTGCAATACGCTTGTCGATGTGGGATATACGGGCTGTAGTATGGCCTCATGTTTCATGGAAGTAGCCATTCTTGTAGAAAATACTATGGTGCCTTGCACGTTTGTGGTATTGCACTTATTCCATGCCTTCTGATGCCGGTCCCAGGCATCTTCTTGGCGTCATTGCATGAATATAAATACTCTATGGAAAGGGATCGCTGGTAAGCCTTCTCGCGAGCGGCCTCTCCAAGATCCACGAACGTACTAGATAGGGGTTAGTTTAGTTATAACTTATAAGGTCGTCCAAGAGGCAACCCACAATGGATCGCATCCGGATACTTTGAAGACTTCAATGTCTAACGTGCTGAGATTGACATCCGGACACGTTTTGCAGTAGAGATCAAGGACGAGGTATAATGGTGAGGAATACTGACTACCACAGATATGTAGGCTGTAGTCTTCCAGAGGCTGGATATCTCGCCATTTAAAGAAAGCGTTGATGATGGCTTTGAGGTCCTGAAAGCGACGTTCGCGATATCGTAGGGCGACCCGCACCGGCGTTACTTGACTCATTTCGGATTACTGGTATAAGTTGTGGGGGCGGTATTGTGAGGGGATAAAAACCGGTCTATTTCTATCTCGAAACAGGTGAGGGGGGGGGGGGGGTATGTGTCGCTCGCGTATCCGTCCAGGTCAGAGATAACCTGACCGAGCTCCACCCAGTTGACCTAACCGAGTGTGGCTTTAACCAAGCTTTCCCCGAATAGGGCTTATACTACTACAACACGGGTTAGTTAGGGGTTGTACGAAGCACACTACGCGATAGCGCTGGTTAGGATTCGGGTTAGGGCTAGGATTTGGGATAATAGTTAGGATAAGGGGTATTTTTTCTATATTCTTAGGGGTTTAATAAATCTATAATACTATTTCTTTTTTCTACTCTTTATAGTAGTATAAACTAATATTTAAAGAAAATTTAGTTAAAGCTATACTTAGTTAGGTTAACTATATAGAGCTTGGTTAGGTTATATATAACCACCTATCTAGGGTTTATAGCTGGGCCTCTCCAGCAGTTGCCCCTACATAAAGCCGGTGCATCCAGGTTAATGATTCATCGCTATTCTGCTAAATTGGTGGTCCAAAGCCTTCGCATACTCTCCAGTATGATCAAAGTCTTTCTCATCTATTATCATACTATCACTTAGATAACACGCCACTTAGTATTCATACAAGCCGTGATAAAGCTCCAGTCAAAGCCAGTCTTCTTGCCTTCCGTAAAGACACACTCCGCAACCTGTGTGCGACACTCAGCCGTGGTCAGGTTAAACTCTTCATCCGAGTTGGAGCAGAGCTTATCCTCCCTCTCTCTAGGGGTGGTGGGCTCGGCCGGCGCATCGGTCTTGAGCGTGCTGAGAGGGAATGTTCCGTCGAAGCCGACCGGGCCGCCATTCTTCTCCATGAACTCAATGGCATACCCCTCGAGCGTCTTCTCGTTATACTTGGCCAGGTTGGCTTCGTCGCCTGCCAGCTGCGGCTGTCCGGGGCTCGCGGACAGGCCGTCGTATTTCTTGCCGTTGTAGTCCGGGTTGGCCGTGAAGTTGAGGGCAGGCATCGGGCCGTCCGGCTCGTACATGTCCACCAGTTTCTGGACATCCCACTTGTCCATGCCAGCAGCAACCAGGCTCTGGTAGGTCACCTCAGCCCAGGCCTCGATCTGGTCGTAGCGGATGCCACCGAGGGCCGAGAATTCCTCCTCCCTCTTGAAGCGGATCTCGAAGCCCGATTCATTCAGGTCAATCATGTTGGGCGTCGGGTGGATCTTGTAGACCCAGCCGCCCTCTTCACTCTGCAGGGCAAAGGTTGCGCCCATGAGCACGTTTCTTGTCGTCGAGGTATACATGGTGCGCTTCTCGCCGATGTGATGGCTCTGGAGGCCAAAGGTCGTGTTGGAGACGGGCTCGCTCTCGTTGCGGGCGCGGGGGATAAAGCCGCCGTGCTCCTTGACAGATTCGGGGGAGATTCCACTGCCTCGGTATACGACTGTAGGAAGCGGCTCCGCGCGTCCGTGTAGGCTGCCTGTCACGTCGTTAGCATGGCCGCGCTCTGGCGTCACGGATCCAACTCGGCCGGTCTCACCGGATGCGACAGGCACAGCAGCACCTTGCACTGAAACGGTGGCAAATGCGAGCGCCGCAGTCGCCCAGTTCATTGGGTTGATCATCTTGACTGTCTCGGAAAGAATGTAAAGGTCGGTTTTGGTAGTATGAGATCTGCTCCAATGGGCCAATCAATGATGAATGATAATTTGTCTTTGGGCTGCGGATCGAAAGCACTCTTATAGTCTGCGGCTTCGAGTTCATTCATACGAGCGGAAATTCTCGCCCATTTCCGATGGCATTTGCTGGAATTCACTCAGTGTCTTGACCAACTTAAAAGTAACTATACTTCCTCGTTTGAACATGGGTAGTGCAACAAGTCAAGCATTAGTCAAGCTTGCAATGAAGCGTTGGTGGAGCGACTACAGGCTCGAAGCCACGCGGCAATATCGGAGTGTACTTTTACTTGATCATTGGTGGGATTGCCGACTACAGCTCAGTAGAGGTAGACGGCGTACAAAGCACTACATAAGTCATCATACTCCGTTAATTTCGGACAACAGCCAAGTGCCTCGTATCAAGGGCACACATCTCCACGCGTATGCCCCTGCTCCACAACCCTCAGTCGACTCGCTCAGGGACACTCAATGCCAAGCTACAGACTCGATTAATCTCCCTTATTGGCAACTTGTGTCGCCTCCTATCGCTAAATCAAAACTCTGTTATTTTCCGAGAGCTACAAACGAGCCTCTGTTTGAGACCAGGCCGATTGCCAAGATCGCTAGGCTGCAGGCACCTCGCTTATTAGACGGATGATTGACTGACTCAACTACAGGTTACTAGCTGGTGGGCCTGCATCATAACACACTCAGTAGGATGGGACATAGGCTGGGACATAGGATGGGACATAGGATGGGACATGGGATACAGATCAGAGAAGAAAATACAATGCCACATTCTATCAGGTGGGATAGTCTTAATAGAATTCAAGCTACTAAAGAGTCAAGATTGACCCTGAGAAGGGATCCATCCAGTCTTGGCCGTCAGCTCATGAGCGTTGGAGCCGAGCATTCTCACAGGGCAATTGCCGTTCGCCCAGATTGTCGCGTGACCTTTAATTGCTGAATTATTTCCGCACTTTTTTCTAATTCCTTCGTTTTTCGTCTTTTTTTCCGTCTTTATTCGAACATACAGTGGTATTCGTGCGTGCGATATTACGATGCGAACTACGTAAGTTTATTACTTGGTTCTTTTTTTGCTCGAGGACCAACAGTGCCAGTGCGCATGTGCATTATGCCGCACTGGAGAAGATGCATGGTCATGCTGCCGATGACTTGCTAGAGCTTAGATTCCTCGGATTATACGTACCTCTGTAACAATGTGCGAGTCGTCGCGTCTAGGATCATGTGTTTCAAGTGTTCAAGCTCGGGCTGGAAGTCGCCGCTGTTGGATCTGGCCGTGTCCCAAAGGTCTTCATCACCATCGCTGTCGGCATCTGCGCCTCTGCAACTATTCCACCACCACTATACTTTTTCTCAAGGCCATCCTTTTCACATTCGCCGCCGATGCTCTCTGCATCTCCTCTTTCAACAGCTGCGACCATTATATTGACATTTTCCTCGCCATAGGTGACAGAGCTACCATCCCTGATGCTCGCGCCCGACCCATCGCCCTTCTACAATATCGTGTCGTCGGGATCAACTCAATCCAGCCGCTGCGCGCACCATGAGTCAGGCGCATTGATATATATCGTTTTCACACTTAATGAGCTTCCAAGAAGCTTCATAGAGTAACATCTCCCGATAAAGATGATGAAACTCACCGCCAGCGTATAGCCTATGTAGTAGTCTGAAACAGTACACTTCCTACTAAAGACTGCCACACTACGGCGCGTACCTGTGAGGGCATTATGCGCCTCAGTGACGGCGGCGGCGGTTGCCGCTCCTATGGCCTTGTCCGCGGTACCAGATTTCAACGCCTGGCCCGACGCCTCGCGACGGATCTTGTCAAGGTCCCTTCCCGAGTCCGACTTGTCTGAGCAAGTGTCCCAGAGATGTATGGATACATCAGTGTGTGTCGGTGATTCTAGGGCACCGCTTATAGACAATCTTAGAGTTACTCGAGGCATAGTACACTAGTAAGGAAGATAGACAATAGTCAACTAATCTAGCTATTCAAGCAAGCTTCAGCACATACTAGGGCACTCACTTCCACAGCATAGGACAGCACAGGGCGGCGGTTTGTTGCGTTTTCCTCAGCCTAGTCCTCTAGCTCTGGGTCTATCCCAACCCCTTCAAAGTTGCCCTCGACATAGTTAAGGCGGACGTCACTATACATCTTTACCATAAGCTGTATCTGCATTGGGGTAAACTCATATCGGCACTCGTCGTTCGAGTAGTCCATATAATTATGGATAGGGTCTGGGCCGGGCATCGACCACGTATTCTCCGCCTCGAGTTCTCCAGTGCATGTGTCTCGACCCTAGAATAAGAAAGGGGACGTTAGAAAGAGCTCCCTCAGGGTAGTCTATATATGCTATATAGAAGAAAAGAAGAAAAGGGACTCACAATCTGGCAACCATCAGATTGGCTACCCTGGGCAGGGGTATCGTAGATGTAGTCTCCAGGACCGTGACAGCCGGCTAGCGTGTCGTTAGACGCAATCTCAGCCGAGTGGAATGTGTGTAGGAGGCCAAGCCAGTGGCCGACTTCGTGAACGAGCGTAACGCCGTTGATGGTATCTAGTAGGCCTTCGCCGTTAGAGTCGACGGCGACACCGGGCAGCGTGAAGGCCTGGACGACAACGCCGTCACGGGCAGCAGCGTCCTTAGTGGCTCTTCCTGGGAAGGTGCTAATAAGAAAGAAATGGATTAATATAGTACATGCTTATATGGAGGGAGGGGGACTCACGAATAACCCCAAGGGATTCCCACCCCTTCATGGAGCCCAATGCCTGTGACGAAGATGTTGAGAGCCGCGTAGTCGCCCCGGCGTAGGGTTGTCGTCATATCTAAGTAGGCAGCGCCGCCTATCTGGATCCCACGCCATTCAGACGCGTTTATAAAGGTAGTCTCATTAAGGACGAAGGAGAAGCCGGCCGGAGTAAAGGCGTCGTTTAGGATAGCGAGCTTTATTAAAACAGATGTAGTTAGCTTCAAAGACCACAAAGAGGAAAAAAGAATAATAAAACTAGAAGAAAGAGAGGGAGATAAGAACAAAGGGATAATGTAGGGGGAAAAGTGTCTATTAAATAGGGGAGAGAAAAGCATATTTACCTGTTCTTCTACAGCCTTAGCTGACGCTTCGAATTGCACGAGCGAGGGCAGAATATCCCCCAATGTTGTGTCATCATCGATCACTGGTAAGTTGTGGCCGAGAGCCGTCTGGTTGCCGCCAGTGATAACGTGGAAGAAGGTTGGAATCTCAAAGGGGGTCTTGCGGGTAGTAGGGTAGTAATGGTCCCGGCGGCGGCTAGTACTGGAGCGAGAGCTATCGGCAGCAGCATACACGGCGTGCAGGGCTTCAATCTCGGCGTTGGCCTTGGTGATGCACCGTTGAGCGGATGTGAGGGCGAAGAGGCCCCCGAGGATGCCAAGTGAGAGTTTCATTTGGAACAACGAACGGAAAAGAACAAGAAGAAGGGGAAGGGGACTATTGAAAGACACACACTGATAGAGAGAGGAACTAAAGAGTATGTCGCTCCTATCTAAAGACGTAAGGCGCTGACGTCCTTTATAAACTCGAGCGTCATTCATGTAAGCCAAGGAAAGCTTATATCCTCTCGTATCATTTGCCATCTCCTGGTGACACAGGCTTATTTTGTGCCTTCTATTCCGTCATTCCGCCAGCAATACCTCAGTATTAGTGATAGTTACTATAGAAAAGAACAAAGACTGCGCCGCAAGTGGTCCACATTAATGCGAAAATGGTTGCAGAGCGGGCGTGTAAGCCCACCAGACTATTTTCGGGTGAAGAAAAGCGGTCATGTTCTACTTAAAAGTTGCCCAAAAATCGAGGCAGTAGGCAAAAAGTCGGTAGGAAGTGGGCGGTGGCCGAGTTGACTGACTGCCGAGGGTTTAGGCTTGATTTGAAAAGAGAGAGAGAGAGAGAGAGAGAGAGAGAGAGAGAGAGGAATGTGACTTGCAGGCCAAGAGAAGGGGGCTTAGACGGCTACTTCCAACTCGGCGCTTATAACACCCAAGACTTAAGAGCAAGCATAATGTTAATATCTACACTATCAAGAAGAAGGCAGTAAACTCGCGGCTGCTGATTTAGTTGACCGAAAGAACTCAACGTCTAGATTATATAGGGATTAGGGGTATAGGAAAAATGCGGTAGGAGTGTCTTGTTTAGTGTTTCAAGAAGCAATTGTAGTAATCAATTCTAAAAGCAGCATATGCAACTCGGACGATTATGCAGATCAATACGTCTAGGGCTGGTCAGCCGATTGTTGCAGGACGACTTGGCAAGACCGGACTGTTAACCGTCACATATTGCGAAATAGGCTCAAGAAAGAAGGTGAGTTTCCGAAAAGCGAGTACAAGGCCGTAAAATAGCTTGGCGTTGGAGATGAGCACGAATCGTAGCTGGGAACTGGGAAATTCGGCCTGCACCGTCCTTCACTGCAAGGGCCAAGCCGCAACGGTATATTTCCGTCACGTATACCCCCTCCCTCTCTTTTCAAGATCGCGTGATCAAGTACGAATGCTTTATTACGGGATGCACACAAGCCGTTCCCGCAAGCCGTCTTGCCACGCCGTCTTGCCCTCAGCTCGAAAACTCGACCAACATGTTGTGGCTGCGACTGCCCGTCTCGGAGCAGCGCGCGACAAACGCCCGGCCGCTCCTACGCGTGTGGCGGCCACGCCAGCGACAGCAGGTCTGCCGTGGTTGCTGATGTCGTCCTAGAGCGCGTATAGAAGCCGCCGCAAGCCTCTTCTGCAACGTCTGCGTCCCATCTGCGCAGAGGGCTGCGCTACGGGTGAGGGGCGTCGTACAGATCGGTATCATGATACATGTGGTGGGATGGGGCAGGAGGATATGCGATACAGAAAAGGGACCCATGCAGTCTTGCTTCGCCTGCCCTTGGCACTCGAGGCCGTCAGCTCATGAGCGTTGTAAGCGAGCATGACTATAGGGCAATTGCAGTTCGCCGAGACTGTCGCGTCATGCTTAGTCACGAAATTATTTCCGCAATTCTCTACTTCCTTTGGTTTCCCTTTTTCAACGCCTGGCCCGACGCCTCGCGACTGATCTTGTCAAGGTCCCTTCCCGGGTCCGTAATTCTTTTGGACGCCTCCTAGAAGAGAGTTTCTCTCTCTGCGCATGTGTTTGCTGCATTGGCCGTGACGCTGCTTGGGGAGAGATTGCCTGAGCGCGGCGTCAGGAACTCATCTCTGCGTTGCAATCGGCCGCGCTGGCTACGCCGAGAGTCTTGCAGCAGCTTGCGCGACAGCGCTAGGCCACACTGGAAAAGCTTTCTTAGTAAGCGGTCAACAAGCCGCTTACTCAGTGGCAAGTTGCTGGATCGATTGTGATGATCTTGTATGAATGACCGGAGCTGTTACGCTTGTAGCGCCAACGATGGTTCGGCTCAGCTACTGCAGCTGGGCCAAGACTCTTACCGTCAATCCACTTCGAAAGGTACCTCAGCAAAGACTCCATGCATTGGCAATCTCTTGGCCGAAATGGTGATGGAATGGTGGATGCCAACGCGGGCAAATCCTGAGCATGGTCCGACCCCTAGAAGCTGTTTCTTCAGAGTGTGTCTTCGGTCCTCGCCAGCAATTCCATGCTTGCAGAATTGTTACTTCGCAGCCTCTGTAAGCTGCTAGAGGAGCTGCGGCGAGCGATGGGGTCTTTGTCTGTCGCCTGCCCGGTTCTCTTGTCGTCAATCGATCGTCGTGGACTTGTTGGTTAGTGGCCGTTAGACCGGCTTACTAGTGCGCCCATTCAATCCAACCGCTTTTGTTTAGGGTGGTGTGCGATGGATGGCTCTTTCTTAGTGTCGCGGGACCGGAGGCTGTTTTCGAGGCCGTTTTAAGGCTGATCCGAGGATCACTGGTTCTCTTTTCCCGCTCGCCAACGCTGATCCGAGGATCAACTATTTCAGCCTTGACTACAGGTCAATACACACCGTGGCCACAATCAAAATCATCAGATGATTCAAACTAGAAGCAAGAGCTGCTTGAAATCGCAGATGGTGCGTCTGCTGTTCATCTAAACACAAAAGCCCGCCTCTATAAGGGTATAGTTACCTAATACTGGTAATGGGAAGCATTGTGACAGCAACAACAGAGGCCCTTGTAAACGGACGCTCGGAGCCAACGACACGCTGACAGAATCTCCAGAACGATAAAATATGCAAGATGGACACATTGCCTATTCTGGAGCTTGCTCCGGCGCTTGGCACCTGTTGGCTGAGTAGGACACGGGGGTCCTCACCTTGTTAGTCCATCTACCACATGGCAGTGGCTGCAACAAAGCTACTACGTACCGTCGCATGTACATGCCGAGGCTTTCCTACCCGTACCCATTCCCCCAGATTCCCAGCCTAGGGCATGAACTGGTCCATGGGCCCGTCCTCCGCACAAGGTTTTGATGGGCTGTGGGACGGACGTTGCATCCGGGCAACGACAATCAGGCAACGGAGATTGTCTTTGCGCAGTCCAAAGAAGGGAGCTGACAGCAGGACTCATACCCTCGGTTATTACCTGGCTCAGCTCACGTCGTGAGAACCAACCGGTGGCCAACGTCCTCCAGCCCTTGGAAGAGCCGCATGGGACAAATATAGCATGGTGACTTACACACGGGCTTCAGAAAAAAGTATATAAACTGAGATATTCCTGGCTTGAGTGAAAATGCTTTGCTGTTTGTTTCCTTGTAGAGATAAACATCATCATAGCTGCTCTGGTCGTTGTTGATCCTATCATCTCCCCTTTGTCAAGCTCCCTGCTGCTGCCACTACTTCCTCATCGTCATGAAGTTTCTGTCACTGCTCGCCGCGGTCCTCCCGCTGGCCTCTGCTGCCGCCGTACCTCCCCACAAGCGAGCCATCACGCCCGCCAACGATCCCTTTTACGTGCCGCCCGTGGGCTTTGAGTCCTCCAAGCCGGGCACCGTACTCCGCGACCGCAGCATCATCGCCTCCTTCTTCGGGCTCATCCCGCAGCCCATCGACGCACGGCAGCTCCTGTACCGCACCACCGCTATCGATGGTTCCGCCATTGCCACTGTCACAACCATCTTTCGGCCGGCTGTTGCCAAGAATGACCGGTTCATCTCGTACAATACAGCGTACGACTCCAGCGCGACGATCTGCAACCCGAGCTACGGCTACCGCTTAGGGTCCCTCCAAACAGACCTCATCTCGTCGGCCGAGTACCTCCTCATCCAGGGCTACCTGCTGTCTGGCTATACTGTCATCTCCGCTGACTATGAGGGGCCTGATGCTGCCTTTGCGGCTGGCCGCATGTCTGGAATGGGCGTGCTTGATAGTATGCGCGCTGCGATCAACTATGGCTCGAATATTGGACTTGTAAACAAGAGCCCCATGATTGTTAATGCCGGTTATTCAGGCGGCGCTATTGCCGGCGGTTGGGCGGCGTCTCTGCATCCTACTTATGCTCCTGAGCTCAATGTCAAGGGATGGATCCTCGGCGGCACTCCTGCCAACTTGTCTGCGATCATTAATTATGTTGATGGCGGCCTGGTTGCCGGCTTCCTCCCTGGCGCCATCAGTGGCCTTTCCAAGCCCTCGGCGTACGGCAAGCAGCTCCAGCCGCTTATCGACAGAGTCATGACCCCCTACGGCAAGCAGATTCTAACGGCTGGGGGCACGCAGTGTGTCGTCTACAACCTCGTCACCTTTACCGGGAAATCAATACTAGACACCTCAATCCAGAGCCTTGGTAAAGACTTGCTGAATCAGCCCGAGGTCGCTCCTATCCTGGTAGACAGCACCATGGGGCTTAAAAAGGAGGAAACACCTACAGCCCCTGTTATGCTCTACCACGCGCCGGATGATGAAGTCGTCCCGTACGCCCCAGCTGTCGCCCTGGGCAAAACGTGGTGCGACAATGGCGCCGACGTTCGATTTACCACCTACGGCGCTGGCGGACACATTACTACCGAGGTTGTTGCCCTTGTCGATGCGCTCAAGTTTGCTGGCGACGCCTTCAACGGCCGGGTCCCAGGCGGCTGCTCCAGTAATTCTGTCCTTACAAACAAGCTAGACCCCTTGGCGCTTGGTCTTAATCTTGAGCCTGTTCTCGCTCGGCTCGCCTTACTTCTTATCAAACTTGGTGATAAAGATGGCAACTGGCTTAAGAGCATCTCCAGCGGGCAGGTACTATGAGGAGTTTCGTCGGTCTGATGGGCACCTCGCAGTTGTGCAGGCCCAAGACAGTGGGGGCATGTTGATAATTTACCTGGATATATCTGAATAGAAATGGGTAAATAACCATGACGCTTTTACATCTTCCACTCATTTCTGGCAGGGAGCAACCTCTTGACTCGATTATAGCCCTTTTTCATTTCACAATTTATTAAACATTAGAGCGATAATCCACATCAATACTCAAATCCCCTCTTACTTGGTTGCCAAGCCTAAGCTCCCAGGAAGCCGCCACAGCTCCCGCCCGTCTGCTGGGCTTGCTCCTCAGCAAGGCCACTGCGTGGTTCACCGATAAAGGTCGACACCTACACCACCACAGAAACTGTGTATGAGGTTAGGGGACCTCGGTTCAATTCCACCACTGAAGCAAGAGTTAAACAGTGGCCGTGGCAGGCTGTGTTGCCTCAGTGGTCTCTGCTGTCGCTGCTGTCTCTGCTGTCCCCGGTCGCTTGCTATGGCCCGTCATCGGAGCGGTCACTCCCTCGTTTCGGTGTCGATAGTAGAGCCGGTTCTCCACCACCACGTTGCAAAGCAGGAAAAAGCTACCCAAGGTTACTAAATGTACGGTTCATTGTGTTGAGTGGCGCGCCGCTTGGAAACTCACAAGGCGAAAAAGTTGAAAGCAATGACGGTCCGTTTCAAGCCACACCGGTTGAAGAAATCACTAAAGGTGCATCGGCCACGAGACCAGTCTTGCGCGGAGAAGATGAACGCGGTGAGCCAGAGGTAGGAAAAGATGAGGTTGAATGGCCATAGATGTCCGCCATATTTTCCGACGAATGGCAAAACCATGGCCGGTATCCAAAACGCAAGAGTGAGTACGGCCTAGCAAAGGTCAGACTACCGCCACGAGATGCGGGACTGGTCGACTCACAATGACTTCTTCGTAGATGACGTGTGTGTTGTGGGAGAGGCTGTACTTGCTCAAAAAGTACGAGAGGATGCCCATCACAATCAACGACGATACCCATACGATCAAATGGTTGACAAAAGCCAAGACGCGAATCGGTTCTGTGGCCATGGTGCAAGATTTTTTAATGTACGACGTTAAGTGTTAGCTGTGAGCTTGAATTTCTCTCTTGATGCTTTGCTGGAAGAAAATGTTTCTCGACTTTAGAGCAGTACGTGCCCCTCCATTTCACTTAATAGCATCTAGAACACAGACATGACGCAAGACTGACGTGGAATCAACATAAAATCATGTCACAAGAATACTGAAAATGGTGATTGAATATAAAGTTCATACCAGTGGCTTCCTGTCATGTGCATACTCTATACTATCTTGTAAGCCCTTGTAGGGGTCCTCAGTTTAACGTTACATGCCTAAATCGGGACTAACGTGCACGCACTGCGAATAAGAAGTCGCTATTCGCGGTGCGCAGGCGTTAGAGTTTAGCAAAGGCATCCGCAAACAACTTTAATCGAGAAATTGAGGGTTAGCGAGCGCCTCTCGCAGCCCATTTCCAACGCCCCCGCCGGAAAAGCACTCCGGGAGATCCGGTCATCCCGGCCGGCCGCGGTGGGACTCTCCGCAATCCACCACACAGCGCTCGAGCACAAGACCAAACAGCAAAGCTACCTACCTAGTAGGCAGTAGCAGACTTGAACCAAATGGCGGGCATTCCTACCTTCTACTTGACACATACACCACGGTTGCTCATGCCGCACCACCCCGCCCTCCAACACCCCACTTCACCTGCGCCTCAACAACACCAGCCTTGACAGGTGGCAGCTCCCTACCGCGGCTCGTTGGCCATGGCAGGAAATTCGTTTCGGCGAGATACCGCAGGAAGCGACCAACAGCTTCCCTACTAATACCCTCTCCGCCACTCTCATCCACACCTGTCCATCTATCCGCATCCGCCTTCAGCACAGTGACTGCGTTTCGATCATCCAGTTCCGGCGCGCGCGTATTGGTGGGCAGGTTGTTGGTCGCCATGTGGAACAGCGGCATCAACGCGCTCTGCTCGTCGTCCTTTTGAATGGGACCTGCCGAAACAAATGTCTCGAGCTGCGCCTTCCAATGGTCGTAATCCACCTCGGGAACATGGTAGCCGTAGTAACTCAGGATAGAGAGATATTCGTTCATGCGCAGGCGAGGATGGGCGGTGACGTGGACGACATGGACGCCGACGTCGCCGCTGCTACTGTTGCCGTTTGCCCGTTCGGCGGGGACGGGGTTCAAGCTGGCCGCGACGACGACGCACGAGACGTGGCCTACTGGCACGGCGTTGATGCTGTTGATAATGTGCGGACGGCTGGACAGCTGGATACAGCCCTTGAGCATGCGGATAAGGAAGTCGTCGTGGATGCAGACACCGGTGGCAGCGTCTCCAAGGATGTAGCCAGGTCGGACAACAGATCCGAGTAGGCCACGTCTGCCAGCTTCGCGAACGAGCTGCTCTGATACCTATGTTTGCGATCAGATTGGATCTTCACCGCTGTAGAAACGGAGATGTACGCTCTGGAGGTCACTTACCCATTTAGTCTGCCCGTACCCGGTTCCAAGGCCGGAGCGACTGCCCATCATGTCATCTGCTTCCATGATAGCACCCTGTCCAGTACTGGTCTGCTCGTGTGACAGTTGGATATAGTGATCCGTGTCTAGAACGCTTGTCGAGCTGACAAAGGAGAAGAGCTTAGGCTTGCCCTGGTTACAAAGGGCCAGGGCTTCGATGGTGGATAGCACATTGCTGCGTTCCATTTGCGCATACTGCTTTACCCAGTGGACGAGAGCGCCATTGTGGATGACCACATCAGCGGTGTCGCCAAGCATCTTCCATGTGTCGTCATCTATTCCAAGACGCGGCTGCGCCAAGTCACCAATGACAGCACTGAGGCGACTGACCCAAGAATCCTGCCATACACCGTATCCACGGAGTGACTTCTGGAGCCGCTCAAGAGCGGCCGGGACGCCCTTGGTTCCGCGAACATGGGCAATGACGTGTACATTCTCACGCTCGAGCAAGTCCTTGACAATGTACGAGCCCAGGAAGCCCGTGGCGCCCGTCACAAAGACAGTCGTCTTTCCTTGCGGCGAGAGTGCCGCAGGGTCCGCCGTCTGATAGTTGGCATCCAGGCGACCGAGAAGATTGTCGAGCGACTCGGCATATGCTACAGCCTCGCCGTCCTCTGTCGCGCCAGAATCGGCCTTGCCCTCACGTTGAAGGTCGATCTGAGTGCTAAGGGCCCGGAGGGTTGCGTTTGAGTACACTGAGCGGATGGACACGTTGGCTTCCAGGCTCTTGCGGATATGGAGAAGAAGCTGCTGGGCCAGTAGACTGTGCCCGCCACTCTCAAAGAAGTCCGACTCAGGTTGCAGGGTCTTTGCATTCAGACCATGGATCAGGGTTGCCCAAAGCTCCGCCAGCTGCTTCTCGGTGCTGCTGAGGGTTTCCCATCGTTTCTCATCCTCCTCTGAAGCCTCTTCGGAAATGAGGGCTGCATCTGGGAACGGCAGATTCGGGCTGTCCACCTTGCCGTTGGGGTTCAGAGGCATCTTTTGCAAGAAGAGGAAATACGTCGGAACGGCATGAACTGGCAATCGGGACTTGAGATGATCGCGGACCTCGGTTTGCATGGGCCGGTAGCGCTTAGGATACACGACAACGGGTCCGATCTCAGTACCTTGCTCCGTCGTGTCCTCCAGGCCGCGCTCGGCTAGCCAGTTGAGCCACTCTTGATGTTCGGGCACAATGTAGCTGATGAGTGTTGGCTCCTCGTTTCGGTCTCTTCGAAGCAGCGTCTTGCACTCGCGGACCAACTGGTGTCCTCTCAAGTTGCTATCAATCTCGTTGAGCTCAATGCGGAAGCCACGCACTTTGACTTGATCATCAGCTCTGCCTGTAATTGCACAGTTGCCAGTATCGTCCAAAAAGTGCCCTAAATCACCGCTCCTGTAGATTCTGTCCCGTGGGCCTTTGTAAAGCTTTCTCCAGGGCTCAGTGGCGAGATTAGCAATTTTGTTGTCCGCCTCAACCCACTTCTGGTTGTCGATGAACCAGTTGTCAAGGAACTTTTCCTTGGTTTTCTCCGGATCATTTAGATATCCGTAAAGTCAAAAGTTAACAGGCAGGACTCTATGGCAAAGAAACAAAGGAGAGACTTATCTCGGCTAGACCTGCGGCTCTCAACATAATCTCGCCGACCTCGCCGACACCGCAAAGCTTGGTTGGGTCATCCCGGTTGACAACGAGGAGCTGGACGTTTTCGATGCCCTTTCCGGCGGGAACGATGTCGCCAAATTTGTCTAATGCATTCGGATCTTCGGCATGGCTCTTGATGTGGTAGTAGGATACACTGCGGCTCGTCTCCGTGGTGCCATAGGCAGCGCAGATCTCGGCGTTGGGCGCAAGCTTGCGGAGCGCAGCGCAATCCTTCTTGGTCAGAATGTCGCCGACGTAGAGAACCCACTTCAGCGAAGGGAACTCTGCCTTGGCGCCGCCGCACAAGATTTGACCCATTGCAGGCGTCAAATGGACGGCGTTGGGTTTGTGGTCACGGAACCACTCCGCTAACCTTTCGTGGGCAATGTTCTCGCGAGCCGGGCAAATTAGCTCTCCGCCTATGAAAAGGGGACTAAAAATGTCTCGCTGGATAGGATCATGGCTTATGCCACTGTGGTTGGGTTAGCAGAGCTGACAGGATCTGGCCTTGGATAGGGTTTACCTTAGACAAGCGAACTTGGTGTGCGAGGTCCAGCGAAAGGTTTTGGCCATCCACGGGAAGTACTTGGCCAAACTATAATGCCGACCCAACACGCCCCTAAAACAGTCAGTGAACTGCTGAAATCGAACAGTTGCTGGGTTTCGTACTTGGGTGTGGATGTCGTGCCACTGGTAAAGCTCAGAATACTTGTTGAGTCTGGTCCCACCAGAACATCGGGAGGCGCCAATGCTTTGGTCTCGATGTCGGTGAAGACTTCCTTTCCATCGACCTCGCCACCGCTAAGGTGACCATCATCACTCATCCGTAGCTCGGGCACTCGTATCTTGAGAGATAGTTCCTCGTCCATGTACGTCTGGACACGAGGCGCGAAGGCACCATTCTCGTCTCGAGCTTTACCAATCGTGATCAGAGCCTTTGGTTGGGAGACCTCGAGGTAGATTTGTTGTCTTGCGGGCGGATATGCGGGGTCTAAAACAGTAATCGTGGCACCGGCAGCAAGCGTGCCCATGAAGGCGATGACGAGTTCGACGGAACGGTAGGCAAAGATCATTACGACATCGCCGTTGGTGATGCCAGCTTGGTGGAGCTGGTTGGCGAGGATGTTGGAGGCCTCATAAATCTGCTTGTAATTGAATCTCCTCTCGGGGGTGGTGGAGGATGCTGTTTCCGTGACGCAGGGCGCTTCGGGAGTCTTAAGCGCATTCTTGTGGAAAATTTCGTGGATGGCACCGATGTAGCCGCTCCAGTCAAGGTCGACGGTAGGATCTGGAAGCCCCATGGCGGCAGCGATATGGCGAGATGACTACTGATCGGAATTCGCCTCGTAATGGGTGTGTCCAGGCCAATGCTTTAAAAAGGGTTGTTGAGCAAGCGAGGAAGAAATGCGAGGCCAAAATTGGAGATGCGTCATGGCAAAGAATTTCCCCCGCACTCCGACCTTCGGAGGAACGGCACGCTTTTCCAATCATGTTAGGCGGTGACTACAGCACTACAGCCCCCACGCATGATGCATGTACTTGTTTTTGTAAAATGAATGAGAAATTATTGTTTTTAATTTTGTGCACAACTAATGATGATAAATACCGTCAACCGGCAACTACCTATGTATATGTCCTCTATATTTGAAGCGACAGCTAAGGTCGCTAAGTCAGTGTGCCACACGTGCCTTTCTAGGTACCTAGCTAGCTGGCTACAGGTAGGTGCCTACCTGTAGTTAGGTTAGTACCTCTAACCCTACTAATAAGGTACTCAGGTACTACCTACTCAGTAAGCTACTTAAAAGTGTCGACGCGATAAATCGAGTCCAGTCGACGCCACCACCCATCCATCAGCTAAAACAAGCAGCCCAACAACCACTCTCCCTCGCCAGCACACCCTCCAGCGGAACTTTAATTAACCTGGTCGCACTGCGCACACTGCGCCCACTGTCGCCAAAGATCTCTATCGAATCCCGACTGTCTAAAAAGCCCAAACTCCCCCTCCCTCAACTGCGCCCGCTCCCCGCGTCCTCATCATCGCTCCTGCGACCCCCTCGTTCCTCCCTCTTCCTCCACGCGACGACCCCATCCTCCACGTTTCCCTGTCCATCGGGGGACGTGGCATGGACTGAGATCTCGCACTTGCCCCATTCTACAAACGGTGCTCCCTTCCGCGAGTTGTACCTGCCACTCCCTTACAACGTACCGCGCACATAATACGCAAGTACCCGTCGCGGAAGGCAGAGCTGTCGCAACGCGTTGGCCGTGCTACAAGATCCCAATCTAATTGGCAGGTGCCTTCAATGTAAGTTGTGACCGATCGAGATTACTTTGATTGCGTTCCCTTGGCAAGCTTGTTTGCGCAACTCGTGACACGACCGTACTCGGCTTTCTTTTTTTACGACCCGTTGCCTTTGCTGCCAGGTCTACAATTAGTACCTACAAATTTTTGGAATACCTCGTCTTTGTCTTACATTATAGCGATTGTCAAAAACTCTGTGTGCAGAGTTCCCATAGTAATGGCTAACAGGCGAAATCAGCGCGGCAACACCGAACTCAACCGACTCAAAGAAGAATTAGGACCGCGTTACCAACAACCTCTCCCCGCGGCACGAAACGAAATGTCACAACGAAACCGCAGCGGACGCGGGTCGAGTCGCAACAATGGCGGCTCACACGGCGAAGAGGCCCAGATATGGGACTCTTGCAAGAGCCAGTTGGCCGAGATTGTCACCGGCATCAATGCCGAGAATGACAGCTTGAAGGACCTGGTCGGTCTCGACAAGCAAGTCGGCGCCATGGACTCCAACAAAATTCCAAACGAATCCCTCAAGACGATGGAAAACCTCTGCCGGTCCGGTGTCAAGTTCTCCGAGGCCAACATCACGGCCCTCAAGAACGTAACAGAACAGCTCAAGATCCTGCGCGCCGTCGTCGTCGCCAAGGAGCAAGCAGAGGCTGCCGCTGCAGGCCCGGGCAAGAGAGCCGCTAGGGACAGCGCGGTGAATCCCTCCCTCTACGACTTTGACGCGGCCGGCGATTCACCTGTCCCTAGTCCGATTGGCGGCGGCTCTAGAAAGCACAGCGAGAGGAACAAGGACCGCGACCGCGAACGAGAGCGAGATAGCATACCGCCCAAAGCAGAGAGCGTGGAGCCACCGGGCTCAGCCAACAAATCCAAAATGATGTTTTCCAAGGGAGACGCCGTCGCCTTCAAGTCCAAGGCTGGCGCGACCGAGGGCATGGCTGATTGGATCATGGGCGAGGTTGCCCAAGTCATTGGAGACGGCAAGAACCGCCGATACAAGGTTCTCGACATCGAGCCGGACGATCACAGCAAGCAAAAAGAGTACAGAATAAACGCAAGCAACATGATTGCCATTACCCCCGAGAGTCAGGCCAGCACGCTTGAGGACTGGAAGAAGGCCCAAGTTGTCCTGGCGCTTTATCCCAACACAACGACGTTCTATAAGGCGGAGGTGCACAGCATGGATGGGGCCGGCAAGGTCAATCTCAAGTTTGAAGGGGAGAACGATTCGACGACGCTGCAACAGGTTGAGCGACGCTTCGTGATTGAGTACCGGGCGTAGCTGATGGGCATTGCGACCTGGATCTCGCAGGATTGGCCATACCTGTGCGGGATAGGCGACTGAATTGAATTGACTAGATTGGAAATGCTCGCGCGGCGTTATGGTAATATCACCTAGGTATGTTTTACGGGATAGGAGTAATGGAATAGCTTTATGGGATTTTTTGTTTCGCGTGAAACTGTCAATGGTGTGATTGACTAGCAAAAGGGCCGCGCCTAGAAACAACCAGTGGAATGCTATTTGAATACTGACTGATCCACCCCGAAAATGCAACACCCGATTCAAACCCTGCTTGACGCAATGACGACGCCTGTAGCAGTCATGAATACAAAGCGAGGGCTACATACCGCCCTGGCGGAGGCAACGTGGGTTGGATTCGACCTCGACGACACGCTCCACGAATTTCGACTGGCTTCTGGCGCTGCAACAAGCGACGCGCTGCAGCTAATATCTCGGCAATATGGCACCGAGATGGCTGAGCTGCGAGCTCGCTATACCCAAATCCTCAAAACCAAGACGGCAAATGCCTTTTCTGACGGCAGAAGCTCCGACGAGTATCGAAAGGAACGATTTACCTGTCTCCTCCACAGCCTGTCGCTAAACGAGGAAGACGACATCATTACTCTGCTCCTGGAGCGGTACCGCGCCACGCTGGCTCGCTCCCTGCAGCTGAAACCCGGCGCTTTGGAGCTACTTTCTACACTCAGGGCAGCGGGCAAGAAAATCGTGGTGGTGACAGAAGGACCCCAGGACGCGCAGGAGTGGACGCTACGTCGGCTGGGTCTCTCGCCAATGGTGGATGTGCTGGTGACGACGAACGCGTTCAAGGCAACCAAGGTGGATGGACTGTTTGGCAAGGTGCTCGAGAGTTTGGGGGTAGCCGGCAAGCATGTGGTGTTTGTCGGGGACAACTACGACAGGGACGTGCTGCCGGCGCGGAAGGCGGGCATGCTGGCGATTCATTATGCAGAGGGCGGCGGTGTGCTGGATACAGACGAGGATGGGTTGCAAATAGCGACGTTGGATGAGCTGCGACGTCTGTTTCTATGAAGGCGCTAGAGAATACGAATGACAATGGTCTGCCTCCATCTCCCCACATCGCGATCCGCCACTGAGGATAAATCACAGAGCGGATCAGCGCAACAACGTCTTGTAGCGACTAGCTTAACCAGAGCCCTCGTACTCGAAAGTGACGGTCTCTCCGCTGATGTAGGGCACGCACTGAAGCACGTCGTTTCTAGTGCTGTTCAGGCTGATGGCATTGCTGTTGATGTTGACCACGTTGCCGTTGCTGTCCTTGGCAAGTCCCGTCATGGAAAAGGTATCGACCTTGGGGTAAGGGTTCTGCGGCACTCCGTTGTCCTCTTGGATCCATTCCACAGTCTTGAAGCAAATCGGGGCACCTCTGGGGGCGTAAAGGTTCTGGTTAGTAGATTGCCCGGTGGTCTTGTTCTCAAGGTACACGGTTCCACTGGTCGTCGATGTTGCCTGGATGGCCACGTAAATCTCATCGCCGGGAGAAACTGGCACATTTTGGTTAGAATGGATCTGATTTGGGTACGTTTTGGTAGTCTTCTCACCTGGTACATCATCCAGGTTAATAGGGTTAGCAGGGAACCATTCCATCCACGCATAGTAGCTGGTTTGACCGTTTTCGACCTGGTTACACATTTTGCGGTTAGCTAGCTGTTGCATTTTCATTCACATGTAGTATAGCCCAAACTTACATAGCTGGATGTACCGGCTTGGAACAGGCCTTTACAGTGGCCGCCGTAGCCATCGATGCCAACCCACTGAGAATTGCCATAGAAGGTGTTTGCATCTCCGTTGTCCGGCAAGCTCGCGGCGGGGACTTTGTAGGTTCCTTCAACGTAGGTTACGCTGGCCTCTTCGACAGCGCCGCACCAGTTTGCGTCTCCATTATCAAAGGCCTGGTGAGGCTTGGCGACAACGGTGGTGACGGCACCAAGCAGGAGCAAGGGTTTGAGGAAGCTCATGGTAGCAATCAAGGAGAAGATGAGAAGGAGGAGACTGATCAAACTGGGAGCTGTGGGCTGTGGGCTGTGGGCTGTGAGCTGTAATCCAAAAGAAAATGAGAATACAAAGCCGAATGTTGGCTTTAATTTATATTTCAATGCATTCGCTAGCGAGTCTCGTCCTCAAGGAGATCGGATCCATGGTACTGCAGAATTCATACTCCAAGCTATGCGACAAGAAGAAGGAGGCTATAACGGTTGAATTTAGCCAGTACACGTTTTATGTAAATCAGTGTTGTCAGTATTATCAAGCTCCCAAGATAAGTGTTGCCGAGCATGGAAAAGGAAGGTCCTATTGTGTACGATGGCTGACTGGGAGACAACAGTGTGTGCTTCAAGATGGTCGTTACCAAATAGAATTACACCAGTGACCTTTTTTAAGCTGCGTTCAACGGCACGGGGCGGTATATGTTGCGCACAAGTCCCAGCCGGCCTCACCAGCAGTTCATATAGAGCCTCATCGGCGCTTTTGTACTCTAGCGTGCTCACCAAAAGGTCTCCGGCAGTGGCCTCTATTCGTGCCGGAAAACCCCAAGTTAGTATAGCACATGTCGACTCCTGGTTCCCATCCAGGGGGAGGGCGGCAATAAATTGCCGAAGATCCATTTGCATGACTCCGGTACCGCCTCGTACTGAGATGATGACTGCCCTGGTTGAACGCTCAACGGCCGGCCACCTGCCGTTAACGATCAATCGTGGCTGAAAATCGCTTGGGAATAAGCTTCTCGAATAGGAAGGAAGACAGAGAGCCAGTTGATGTCGCGGATGTTATGGCAAGCTAGGACTAAAGCCGGCTGGCGCGAGCGTTCGCGCCACATCCCGGTAGACTGACCTTTTCTCCGCGCTGTTTTCGGGGCAGACTGGAGTTGACCTGAGGACTCGTCATTTATTATTCTTTGATATGGCATTGCCACGTTCGTCGGAGCGGAAAGTTTGCCAGAGTTGCCGCCGGCCTGTCGCTGCCCGCTGTCCCACAGGATAGCGAACCAGCGCGACAGCGGTGTGTCGTACTCTGTTCATTTGCAGTAGTACTCTACTCCTTTCGGTGTCGCGTCAGCCGTAGAGTGAGCTCTGCAATCGGGTTCTGTAGAGCTTATGTCAGAGGTGCGTTCTCACAGACCGAGGCTAAATTTGCTCAGAATCTTTGTCCCAGTCTGGAGTGTCTCCGAAACACAGAGTGAGTCAGCCCAGAGATGCCCAGTGCCCAGAGTACGGGCGACAAATACCGCATCCACAAACATCCGTCAGTTGTCTTCTCTACAGCTTGAGTATTGCATGCCGACAAGGACTGCTTGAACCTTGTTCGGTCGGCACGTCGGCAGGCGCCGAGCTGTCTTGGGGTACCAGGGCATCCGGCGCAAGCAACCAAGGCCGCGAGTCTGCGCGAGCCTTTTGTGACAAGAGCGGGTGAATGATGACCACTGCTTGGCCCTACGATGATGAGATCCTGCTGGACACACATCGAAAGTGGCGTCGATCGCGCCCGCGATGCTTTTTGCTTGGCACGCCAAGTCTGTCATGTCCAAATGAGGCAGTCAACTACCCTTGAGGTCTTATAAAGAGCACGTTTGCTGTACCTAGAGATCACCACCAGAGAAACTTCATTTCCACCTTTTCTAAACGAAGCAGGATTCTTCATTCCCCACACGCTCGTCATCTTCATCGCAACTTGCGTGGAGTTGTGCGAAAAGGGAGTATTTTCCTGCCAGTAGCCTAGCTTGGAGAGCCCTTGCCAACCAAAAGTTGCGATGCCCCTCTGCTCCATGTGATATCGGTACCAATCGCAACATCATACAAATCCAGTCGCATTAATGCAGGCCGGCGTAGCATTGGCAATTTGGCCCTTTTGAGTATCAACTGTGTGGTTGTCCTGTCCACATGCCATCTTGTTACATGAGATTGTGGCAGATTTGGGTATAGAAAGCAAGGAAACTCCTCTCCGTGGAACTCCGTGGCAACCAAACTCGTCAGACTTCTACAACAGTCAAGGAAGACACTGCACTCTACAATCCAGTCATGCACGCTGCACTCATCGCCTCTACTAGGTACTCTGCTCAGGTCACCGGCTTGTCCCCGGCACACTGTCCTTCCATGATCCAAAAGGCAGCCTCACCACTTCCACAGCAGCGCGGCCGATCTCAGACTGTCGCTCCTCAGACTCTTTACGTAGCCGTCTCGGGCACCAACAAGCTCCATCGCATTGACACGCGCTTCGATACCGACACGGCCGGCCACATCAAGGAGCAAATTGAGTGGGCGACGGTTCCCGACCAGGCAGCTACATCGCCATTGACCATGTGGCGGCCGCAACCTTGGTCAAGGACGCCTCAGCCCACGAGACGCTCCTCGACTTCAACCCAGTCGACGCGCTGGTGCTCTTCGCATTGATTCTCAACAAGAGCAACTCGTGGCTGACGCTGCCCGTCCACGAGCTCGCGGGCGCACAGTCGCTGACTTGTCCCAGCACGGCTGCCACTCGTGCCGCGACTGCACGCGCCAGTCGCACAGCTTGTGCGGCAAGGGTCGTCATGTGCGCGTCGACAACCAATGTCAAGTCGGTCAGGGCAACGTCATCAGTCTCTGCGCGGGCAGCGGCGGTCGCAACAAGGCCGTCGACATGCCTCGTATCACGGGTGAGAGCAATGCAAGCTACTGACAGCGCATGGACAAGCTGCACTCTGGGGCAAAGGTAGGAGGCTATCCGTTATGGTCTCGGCGATGGAGCGCAAGCGTCTCGGGGTCGGCCGCGGAGGGAGGGCTGCGGTGTGCGAGTGAGTGAGTGATTTGGGCTGTAGGGCTCGTGTGGACGTAGCGGTACTTGGCCCTAAGCTTTTCGAGGGGCATTTCATTTTTTTTTTTTAAAGGACTGACAGAAGATGTCGCATTGAGTGTCAAGGTGAAATGGAAAAATGGCAGTCTCGAGCTGGTTGGAAGAAATAAAACCAGGTCAGAGATGCTTAGGTAAGCTCTTGTCAATGCCGATTGTGCCTGAGCCGATCGAAAGCAAGTTTCAGTGGTGATTTTAGCGCTTTGGTACCTGTGCCTGGCCGGCGCTGTGGGCCGCCGGGTCAGCCCCTGAGCAGAGAGGCATGACGGACAAGCAAGACAGCTAGAGGTAATTACTGAGTATGCTCTAATTTTGGCGTCGATAATAAAAATCCCGAAACATGTAATTGCACACGAGGACAAGTCTAAGCACGGGCTCACGCTTCTTTTTTTCCCGTCTATCCTCATACACTGACTGGCTTGTCCCACACACTAACGCCTCATTACTGGTGCCTGCGCCTCATTCTGTTAGCAGCCGCGACTCTGCTCCTCTCCTCCTCTATTAAGCCCACATGACCATCGTGTTTCCCCCCCGGACCCAGGGATCTAATTTCGTCATTTCCTTTTTGCCCATCTCCCGTTCCAATCTTCTATTCCTGCATAGTTTTGGTCGCCAATCCAATTTATGACCTCGCCTCCAATTCTCGGTATGTACGAAACTGCCGCAACTGCCCCTGATCCTGATAGCTATCCCTCCTGCTACCTTGACGTACGCTGCGACGCCGGTCACACGTGCATCTCTACAGCCCCCCGTTCCCGCCGACTGTCTCGCTTCATTATACATACTTCGTAGCACCTGCTGCCCCTCGCTACTTGCCCACTTCTGCCCTCTGTTTGCCCGGCCCGCTGCTTCGCTCTCGACTTTGTCCCAATCGCGACTGTCGCATCGAACCGCCTCGCCTGACGCTTCTCGTGTCCCTTTGCCCCGTCCATCGACAGTCCGCTGTCGAGTCGCACGCGCCTTCTATTCTCTTGTTGCTAACGTCGCGCAGCTGCGCACCATCAACCAAAGACTTGAACCGCGACGAGCCGATCTGACTACGATTCCATAAATCGCCAACTCTCTCCCGTCATACTTTGCGCTTCGCCGTTGCGCACCAACCCGCAATCATGGGTGGTCAAATCTCCAAGCTTATGGGCAAGATCTTCGGATCCAAGGAAATGCGCCTGCTCATGCTCGGCCTCGATGCCGCTGGCAAGACCACCATTCTCTACAAGCTCAAGCTCGGCCAGGATGTCACTACCATTCCCACGGTTGGCTTCAACGTCGAGACTGTCACATACAAGAACGTCAAGTTCAATGTCTGGGACGTGGGTGGCCAGGACAAGATTCGTCCCCTCTGGCGTCATTACTTTAGCGGTACGTGATTTGGTTGGTTTCAACGGTTCTCTAGTCTCGCGTCGCCTGCCGTGCGACTAGCGGAAATCCGCCGGCGTCGTTTCACGTGCGTTGCTAATTTTCTTGTCAATGCAGGTACCCAAGGTCTCATCTTCGTCATTGACTCGTCCGACCGCGCCCGCATAGACGAGGCTCGCCAGGAGCTTCACCGCATTATCAATGATCGGGAGATGAAGGACAGCTTGCTGCTCGTCTTTGCCAACAAGCAGGATCTGAAAGAAGGTGAGCCATTCAGCCATATCAATCTCCCAACAACACAAGCTAAACGTCACTGCAGCCATGAAGCCTCAGGAAGTCACAGAGGCTCTTCAGCTCCCCAAGCTCAAGGACAAGGTCTGGTACGTCGTCCCGAGCTGCGCCACCACCGGCGAGGGTCTGCTCGAGGGCCTTGCGTGGCTCTCCAACAATGTCAAGGCTCCTCCCGCCCCCGTCAAGAAGTAAACTCAGACGACACCAACCCACCACTACCCTTCTCCTTTGTGTGCTACGATATTATCGAACATTTCACGCGCCTTGACCGACTCGCGAATACCGTCAGGGATGACGGAAGCGCCAAGCTTTGGCCATAGAAGCAAGCAGTCCCAGCAAATACGAATCGCGAAGCCATGACACAGCCCAAGGAGAAGCAAGATACACGAAGCACCATTGCCTCTCAAGTCGCGGCCAGCACAACCTACTGGCCTCGCGGGAGCACAATTGTTGGTGCAAATACAGAGATTGGACAAGGAGGGATGATTGGGAGGCGAGATTCAAAGTTACCATTATACCATGCCGCGCGTCGATTTTTTTTCTCATCGCCAGCCCACACGGAACCATACCACTGTAATACAAGGATTAATTCGAGGAAGGAGGGCAACGAAGGGCAACGACAGTATGTGCGGCGGGCCGGCAGTCGTGCCAAGTTTTAATATCGGGCTGATGTATTGTACAGCTGTTTATATCAATTTATTATGTTTCTACACCGACAGACTTGAATTACTGTGACGTAGCTGAGGCGCAGGCACAGTTTATTTCAACTCTGTTGTAGTCGGTGTCTGCCCCAGACAATGGATGTATTTTACTCGTGTTTCTACATCTATGTGTCAACCAAAAAGTAACGCCAACGCCTCGCCAAGTATTCATATCAACGCCATAAAACAACTCATTTTCCTAAGTAATCCTTTATCCGCGCCAAACGCCCAGTTGTAGCCGACACACGTCTACACTCTCAGCCACTCGATCGCTATTCCTTGACTCGTTTCGACGGACGCAGCAGCGAATCGTCGCCGAGGCCGCTGCGCTTGGAGCCCGGCAGGCTGCTGGTGCGAATGTCGTTGTCGTCCTGGCTGACGCGACGGTGGGGGTAGTCGACCTTGAGGCCGTCAAAGGCGTTGGCGGTGACCTTGTCGCCGGTGGTGAAGAAGGGCAGCTGCAGGGCCTGGGCGGCGGTGAGGCGGCGGGCGGGGTCGTACTCGAGCAGGCCGGCGAGCAGGCGGTAGCCCTCGTGGCCGAGGGAGCTGAGCGAGGTGGAGGCGCCCGACGAGGTGTTGGTGCTGCTGGGCGCGTTGGCCGTGGTGTTGTGGTACCACTTCTCGAGGTTGGAGGCGAGGACGGGAGGGGCATGCGCGCCGTGGCCGTGGTGTGCATGGCGGCCGTGGTGCGCCATGCTGGTCTGCAGGGCGTTGAGCTGGGCGTACTCGGGCATGGCGGTGAGGAGCGGCCAGCGGTCCTTGGTGGGACTGCCCATGATTTCCATAATCTTTTGCATCTGGTTGCGCTGGAACGGGACCGTCTTCTTGCTGTCCATCTTGGCCTCCTCTCCCTTGAAGATGGGCCGCAGCGAGAGCAGCTCGGCAAAGATGCAGCCGACGGCCCACATGTCGATGGCGGGCGTGTAGTGGTAGGAGCCGAGGATGAGCTCGGGCGCGCGGTACCAGATGGTGACGACGACCTTGTCGCCGCTGAAGAGCGAGTGCAGCGGCTTGTCGAAGCGGCGCGCGAGGCCCAGGTCGCCAATCTTGACGGCGCCGGCCGAGGTGACCATGATGTTGGCGGGCTTGAGGTCGCGGTGCAGCACCCAGTTGGTGTGCAGGTAGCTGCAGCCGTTGAGCAGCTGGAACATGATGCTCTTGACCGTGGCCGGCGGGATCGGGTGCCGCGGCTGCTGCGTGTGGTGGTGGATGATTTGGAGCAGGTCGTGCTCGGCATAGTCAAAGACCATGTAGATGCACTTGTCCTCGAGGATGATTTCGATGAGCCGGATCACGTTGGCGTGGCTCAGCTCGGTGCAGAGGCTCATTTCGCGAATCGCGCTCTGCGAGATGCCCGTGTAGCTGACCTGCTCGCCTTCCTTGTCGGGCTTGAACTTTTTGATGGCGACTTCGTGTCCCATGGGCACCGGCGTGCCGTTGGTGCTCGTGACAATGTTGGCCCGGTTGACGGCCTTGTACACGCGACCGTAGGTGCCGCTACTGATGAAACCGACGATGCGATATCGCTCCATGACATGGACCTTGGGCTGGTAGCCGCCCGAGCGGCCGACGCCCTCTAATGTTCGTTTGTGAGCATAGTTCTGGTGGTTGCGCTGCGTGGGTGTGGGCGCGAGGAAAGACGATCCCCAGGACAGGGACGACGAGGTGGGTGGCATGGCCGGAGCAGCAGCGGACGGATGTCTGGGAGTGCTGGGCTTGATGTTGCTGTTGAAGATGCGTGCCCAGTAGGGGGCCGTAACCTCGACGGCATGAGACGCTCTTCGGAAGCTTCCAGGTGTGATGTGGCGACGGTGATGGGGTAGATGGGGTTTGGGTAGTCAACGGAGACGGGCGGTCGGGCTTTGCCTTTGACCTAGATGGCCGAAGCTCCAAACACCGGTACCGAGAATGTGCAGTTCGGCAGAAAAGGGTAGGGCAATTTAATGTGCAAGAATATTCGGTAATAAGGCGATAGGAGTGCCTAGGAGGGGCCAAGACAGCAACGATTCCCCGGTCATGAAGACGGGTTATCAGGTCTCTCTTTCACGCCGTGACATGGACACTTGTCGAGATGTTCACAGGCAGGCTTCCTGACTCAGCTTCTTCTCCTTCTTTCCGTCAAGAAGCAGGGGGTCGCGGAATTCGAAGCGCATCTAAACCCGGGAACCAGGATGCAGCTTCCGAGGGCGGGACAGCACTGATGAATGACAAGCAAAAGGAAACTGGGGATGCACACAACAACGTACCGTCAAAAGCTGCCTGCACGCCACGCTGGAGCGACTGATGCGTTCGCGCGCTATTACCAACGCCATTGCCTGAGCCGGGCCCCGAGGGCGGATTTGTCAGGCTCATGGCTTCGGGGGAAAAGGTGGTCGCCGGGACCTCGGACGACGCCGTGTTCAGTTAGGCCGTTTTTTGTTTTAAAAAGAATTCCCCGGTTTTCAAAAGAATAAAACCCCCCCTCGCGCTGCTCTGGGAGTGGGAAATCTCGGAACCTCCAATGGCCTCCGCAACGGATCCCTCTACGGGCAGGCCGAGCAGTCAATGGAGATGCCTTGCCACAACTCCTATTTGCAGCTATCACAATTAGGGAGACGCAGCTCCAGTCTGCGATGAGATTGCGGTGGAGTCTCGTGCCTCGCGATGGGACGGGACCCGAGTTCTGGCGCAAGTGGCCCTCGAAAAGCTCGCAGGCTGCGCAGTCGGCCTGCAGCGGGTGGTGGTTGACCTTGTCGGATTCGGCTGGGTAGAGGGCGGCAGTAACTGGAGATGTCGTACTCTTGCACAGCTTGCTCGTAAATTGCAATGTAAGTCGTGAAGCAAAAATTAGTGTGTTTAAAGAAAGCTTGTCAACCATCTGCTTCGTCTAAACTTGCTCTCGTCGTCCGTCTGCCAAGATGACTAAGCTGTTCACGCAACAACTCGACCTTGCAACACCAACAGCCAGCCACTTGCATTCTGCGCCTAGCACAATTCTGCAACTGTTGACCTGCATAATCACCACATCGAATTGTTGGATAACTTTATTTCTTGAGCTTGCTGCTAATCAGAGACCGCGCAGGACATGTGCGACTCCTGTCGCTGGCCCGGACTGCTGGCCGCAGGCTACCCACTGGAAGCAGAGAAGCTCGACCAGACAGACTCTTTGAGCCAAGGCAGTGCGCTGTCTGGGCTGCTCTAGGTGGCTAGTGAGCAGTAAACCGCATGTCCTCTCTAGGTACTGGTTCAAGTAGGGATTACTGCTACAAGTTATATAATAGCTATAATAGCTGCGATTCCTATGATAGCTATGATTCCTATGATAGCTATCAAGGTTGTGATTCCTGTGATAGCTTTAGTGCTCCCTTGTGTTAGTACAGGTCCCTTACTAGTAGCGTGTACTAATAGCAGGTACAGTGGGTACACAGCCAAGCTACAGGTTAGCACCTCTACCTATTCAATCACTCACTCTTCAATCACAACATTACTCCTACAATCCTACTACCTCAACTTGACATGCATATTCAACATCGATTGGCGACGCTTGGAATAACCAGTGCTGCAGCCGCCGGCTGCCTGATCCGAATGGAGGCCCCTTATCGGCCCAATACCTGCTCATTTTATCCACCCTCATAAAGCATCCAACCGCCCGCCTCAATCAAGCCACAACAACCCCGCCCGTGCTATTGCAATCACCAGCGAAGCCTTGAGCGCTTCCAACAACTACAAATCCCATTATATGGATAGATTTGTTGTACAGGCCTGGGTCAACGACGTCGCCACCGCCACCGCCAACATGCCCGACACACCGAGCCCGAAGAAACGCGCGCGAACGACCCAGGATGACGACGACGACGAAATCGCACCGCTCGACCTGGACAAAACACCAGTGCGTCCCTCAGGGAGCTCGACACGGTCAGCCTCCATCTCCCAGGACGCGCTCGTACATCGGCCCGCCTTTTCCGCGATACCGTCTTCGAGCCAGACGTCGCGGTCGCGAAGCAGCTCCCCGTCAAAGCGCTTCCAGAAGATCGGGAGCCTGCTCGCGCTCGCGACGCCGGTCCGCTTTAGCCAGACGCTGAACCTAAATACTGTGCTGCCGACCGACGCGCAAGGCCTGTTCAAGGCGCTGACGGCGGTCCGGGGAAAGATTCGGCTGCTGCCAGCCGTGCTACGCTCGCACCCGGATTTCCAAGGCGAGGACGAAATTCTAGATCACATGTGGTCCGATTATGGTCAAGGTCAGGGCACCGCGGATGATCAAGAAGCGGCGCTACGGAACCACGAGGAGCTGCGCCGCATCTTGGTTGAGACGATCGAAGCGTCCAACGAGGGCCGGTCCGAGTCAGGCTGGAACAATCTTGTCCACACGCCCTTGTTGAAGCTTGCGACGAGGGAAATACCCTTTCTTATGATCGAGCCCGTCATGTCGGCGCAGATCCTGCCGGCGTTCCGCCCACGACTAGCATCAGGTCAACAGATGCTGCTGCCATCGTCCTCCGTCTCCAGCGCCACTGGCAGCGGCCACGCGTCGGGTAACGGCAGCGAAGCGGCCGCATCTGGACCTCGGCCCGCAGTCGCCGCCGGGTTGTCGGTCCATAAGATGGTCGACTACGTGGTGGCCCTGCGGCCCGCGGATACGCTGCGGGCGCTTATCGACGCGTTCCTTCTGGGAGAGCCCCACGAGAGGGACTCTATCAACCAAACTCGGTACACGCCACTGCAGAAGCGCCCCGCGCCTCTCTTCATCGAGACGAAAACGACATCAGGTGTCCAGGACGGCGCAAGTGTGCAGCTCGGCGTATGGCTGGCGGCCTGGTACGAGCGTGTACGGGCCATAACGGCGCTGGCGGGCAACCCTCAGGAGAAACTGTTGACACTGCCGCTGATTCAGGTGATGAGCGGTACATGGACCCTCATGTTCGCAGTAGACGAGGGGGACCAGATTGTAAGTCACCACAGCATAGGGCCCTACAGATAAAAGTGTCCTATAGTCTAACATGCCACAGCACGTGCGCCACCGGCAGTGGTCGATTGGCGATACGAATAGCTTACTGGGGATTTACCAACTACAGGCCTCGCTAGGGGTGTTGGGAAAATGGATGGAGAATACCTTTGAGCCTTGGTTTACGGGTCTGCTTGAACGGGCGGTTGCGGAGGGGGCTCAAGGATAGGTGTTTCTTTAGGGTTATCAATAATAGCCCACTCTCAAGTATAAAGCAATTGGCTGATCGAAGCGCATTCTATGACGAACTTATTGACTTTTCGCCATTCAAATCCATCAAAAGCCATGTAACTACAACTTGTCCAAGGCAAATCAACAAGGTCTGCGAAGAAATCAGGAATTAACGATCGCCAATTCAGGAGGCGGCTGATGCTACGGACCTGGTTGCGATGACGACATGTACAGAGGGAGTTCAAAGCCTGACTGTTCCAAAGGACCCTATCACTTCTATAGTCAATATTTCTGTCAGCCGCAAACTGTGAGTTTCGGAGCAATCTAGATCCTGCCCTACACAAAATGGCACTGGAAGAGGCTCGCAAGCTACTGAAGATTCACTCAATACAGGACCATCACAGGCATCACAGGTATTATAGCTATTATAGCTATCAGCCATTACAGCTATCATAGACTAATACTAATTTATTTAAGGCTTAGTAATATATGGGGGACTAGCCCCCCCCTTTTTAGCCTACTCTAAGGTTAGGATTAAAAGGATGTAATTAGTATAAAAGACTATAGGTAGCCCTAATAGTAAAAAAAAGAATAACGATTTTTCCCCTAATTTTCCTCATCTTTTAAGACCCTTTTTATTATAAAAGCCCTAATTAAGTTAGTAGTATACCTAGAATATTAAGTCATATAGATTCCTAATAGTAATACCTTTATACCTACTACTATATACACTATCTATAATAATCGATAATATTACCTTAAAAAGCTAAAACTCTCTTCTAAGAAGAATTATATTATATTAATTAGGACTTATAATATACTCTTTTTTTATAAAAATCCTTCCTTAGATAGTAATAAGCTATAACAGTGGCTTATCTCTAAGGCATAGTAGAATCTGTTTCTTAGGAAGTGAGTCGGGTTGAATACACACTAGGTGTACTTAAGTAGTATTATAGGCGTAAGTCACGTTAGGAGGTTACTCCTAATAGTAGAACTATTGCTTAGATTAATCAGTAGAGATCTAGTCTGGCTATCTATAGGAAATGCCCTTCCTTATATATCCATCTATCCTCTACTGTATTCCTAGATCACTAGCTCACGCTGAGGTCGTGATCCCTTCTTAGCTCACTGGCTCACGGTGCTCCCGTGAGCCTTCCGTGGTCACGTGACTTCCTGTCCCGTTTGGGCGTCCTGCAGGCGTCCTGCCTGGCCTCCTTCTCGGGCCGCCCTGTGTCACTTTTGTTCGTTCGTAACATAAGCTTAGTAGTACCTTAAGTATACTAGATTAGGTTACTCTTTAGTTCTAGGTTCTTAGTATACACTCTATAGTGGTTTTTCTTAATTATATTACTATCTATATTATAAGATATAATTAGATACTATATATAGTACTATACTAATAACCTAGTATAAGTATAGGCTATCTTATTAAGTTAAGGCTTATATTAAATATATAGGTAAACACTTAGTAGACTTAAACTTAGTAAGTGTTTCTTATTTAAACTTTAAATTATTTTCTTTTTTATAGATTAAATACTAAGCTACCTATCTACTTAGATATAAGATTTATTATAATACTTACTTACCTATAGACTCTAAGTAAGTTTTAGTATCTTAAAAATTTAAAGGAAAACATTTAAAACTAGTATATACTTTATAGGCGACCCTTCTAGAACTAGCTTAAGCTTATACACGTCTACTTTTAGCTTAAAAATATATAGGCAGCCTAACTTCAGCCTGACCGCGGCCTGACAACGGTCTCCCTTAAGAATTCCGCCTGAGTTCGCTGGACTTTTAGGCTATTGGTGCTTGCGTTGTAAAAACGGGTATGCACTGACGAATAAGTAGAATCGATGACTGGAAGAAACCTCGATTCCCAACACTGCCCAGCCCAGTCGACGGCCGATACTTGCCGATATTTACCGCCAAGTGATGTAAATGCCAGCCTGACGTCTCCCCGTAACCACCAAGTGATGCCAGCCTGACATCTCCCCGCACCTTGATATTTAGCCTCGTTTCCCCAGGGCCCGCCTATCATCCCATTTTACTAGTCTCGTCAGTCTCTTTCCCCATAAGTTTAGCACATCATGTCTGATCCGACAGCCGGGCCATCGGGCCCTTCCTCGTTAGACAAATCGGCCTACACTGTTGGGTGGATCACTGCCCTTGCTCACGAAGCGGCTGCGAGCTTCGCGATGCTTGACCGAGTCCACCCAGCCTTGGAAGAGCATGAACGACCGAGAGACGACAACATCTACTCCCTGGGATCCATCCAAGGCCCTGCTGGTGGTGAGCACCATGTAGTCATCACCAGCCTCCCGGAGGGCAGGTACGGGAATGTCTCCGCCGCCACCGTCGCCGCGCACATGCTTGCGAGCTTTCCTGCCATCAAATTTGGGCTGATGGTCGGCATCGGCGGCGGCATCTGGAGCCGGGAGAACGACGTGCGACTGGGCGACATTGTGGTGAGTCGGCCAGAGGGCGAGCTGGGCGGTGTTAGATTGTACGATAACGGAAAGGAGACCACCCACGGCTTTGAAAGATACGGACAATTGAATTCGCCTCCGACGGCGCTCTTGCACGCCTTAAGCCGCCTTAAGCAGGATCACGAGATGAACGGCAGCAAGAAGGTACCTGAATACCTGAAACAGATGCAAGAGTCGTTTCCGAAAATGAAACAACCGAAGAGCGGCCCAGGCTACGTGCACCAAGGCAAAGAAAATGACCGCCTGTTCCTCTCCGAATACATTCACCAGGGCACGAGCAGCGACTGCGATGCCTGCGACCGCGACCAGCTAGTGAAGCGCGCAGAACGCAACGACCAAGATCCTGAAATTCACTACGGAATCATCGGCTCTGGAAATAAGGTCATAAAGGACGCAAAGATCCGCGATTCGATTGCCCAAGGCTGTCTTTGCTTTGAGACGGAAGCCGCTGGCTTGATGAACAACTTTCCGTGCCTGGTGATCCGAGGCATTAGCGATTACTGCGACTCCCATAAGAATGACCAATGGCAGAAGTACGCCGCGGCCACAGCCGCGGCATACGCAAAGGAACTTTTGGGCGTCATGCCCCCGGCCCGTGTGGCTGAGATGCAAGCGGCATCTAAAGAAATGGCAAAAGTTCAGCAGAGTTAGTTTATATCAAGTTTATTGCTGTACAGTCCCGGCCACGTAACTAATAGATTGTCGCGCAGCGCTGGACACAGCATTAGAAAAAGTGACGACCGTCGAAGAAAAGCAGCGGGGTATGGCGATCCGTTGAATAATGTTACGGTTGGATTCCAAACCAAGGCAAGCTGACCGCCAATAGCGGACGGGCTGAGAATGATTGTCGATTCAATGAGCCAAGTCGAGTACGGCCATCGACTCGATAATATTCTCGACTTGAAATGCAAGGATACAGGCCTCTGGCTTCTCGAACTCCAGCAGGTTCAAGCCTGGCTCTCATCGCTAGGCAGAGCGCTCATCTGCCGGGGAGATCCTGGCGTCGGGAAGACCTTTCTTTCTGCGACAGTCATCGAAAGCATACTCGAGCGCCACGAGGATGATCCCAAGGTGGGAATCGCGTTCTTGTTTTGCGACTTTGGCCGCGAAGAGGAGCAAAAAATAGAGCAGCTCCTCTCGAGCCTACTGCAACAGCTGTGTCGGACGCCACGAGATCTGCCGGAGCCTATCGTTAAGATGTACACTCAGCACCGACGCGGCGTGACACGCCCTCGCCTCGAGGAGATTAGCAAATCTCTGCGGCTCATAGTGGAGATGTTTTCCAAAGTCTTCATCGTTGTCGATGCTCTCGACGAGTGCAAATCTGACAGGCGAGATGCTTTCATTTCGGAGCTGCTGGCACTGAACAAGATGCGAAACGTCAACCTTTTGGTGACGACGCGAGATGTCTACACACCACTGCAACAACTGGACAGCGTGGCCGAAATTTCCATTCAAGCTGCCACCGTGGATATTATCCGTTATATCAAGGCCCAGAAGTTCAATATAGACGAGGTCAATGATGCTCTTCAATCTGAAATTGAGAAAGTCATCTGCAGCAAGTCAAATGGAATGTGAGCAAATCAACACACGTCCGCGTCAGGTAGACATGCAACTAACTTCACTACAAGGTTTCTTCTCGCAAAATTACTCGTCAAACGATTAGTTCAGTGCACTAGTCTGGGAGATCTAAGAGATACTTTAGAAGAAATCAAGAGCGGACAGGCAGGAGAGAACCTCAAGGAAGCCTACCAAAAGACAGTCGATCAGATTACGCGAGACCCTACGCGAGACCTGTCTATGCTAACGCTTGCCAAGAAGACTCTCGCATGGCTAGTTCTCACCAACAGACAGCCCTCCGTCTTGGAACTGCGCAGCCTCCTCGCCATAAAGTCTGGGTCGACCAACTTTGATGGCGGTAGAAGACCACCCATCAGCACAATACTCACGGCCTGCGAAGGCCTGGTCACGACAGACAAAGCTTTGCGGACGGTGCGCCTGATTCATTTCACGACAAAGGAGTTTTTCGCCAATCCGGAGCAGGACTTCTTGCGCGGCATGCACGCATACCTGGCCGAGACATGCTTGACGTATCTATCGTACAATCGGTTGCCGAACGGTCGATTGGAGGGCTATGACGAAGCCGAGCCAGCGTTATATGCCTACGCAGCATCGCATTGGAACCACCACCTAAGCCTCACTTCTGCGGAGCAGCTGGCAGGCGAGAGCCCGCTCACAGAGGTCCGCGATCGTTTTTTGCAAACTGAGCCCTCTTTGCCGGCGTACCAGCTCTGGTTGTCCCGCCTAGCGGGTGCTATACTAGCCAGCATCGTGAGAAGTGACTCCGCGGAATGGCTTGACTTGATCTTTTCGCCAAGGAACTGGGCCCGCCAGGGCGGCTACGAATTGTTCGAAAAACCGCACGCCCCGAGAAAAAGGCACTATTATTTCGTTTTGCGCTGCGTGGTGCACAAGTCGCTGCAGTGGTCTCGCATGGTGCTTGCTCCGCGCACTCAGCCAGAGTATTGGAAAGACCTAGAAACGGCGGCAAAAGAAGACATGGACCAAGCCGCGCTCAGTGACGGCAAGGCAGCTAGTGCTGCTGGCCTTGCGTGGTTTAAGGATGCCATTTCGAGCCTGACCCAGTACATCCGTTGGCATAAGCAGAAGCAGGGTGGTTCGTGGTTGAGAGGGAGTCGATTTCCTCGCCCCTGGCTCGCGAGCGACGAAGTTGAAGAAGAATACGCATGGCTTCGTGGAACTGTGCAATCACTTCAGGATCTGCTCTTCTTTTTGAAACCCGAGATGCGCTCAAGCAAGCGCTGTTGGCGCCGTACTCTCCCCTCAGCGCTCTCAGAGGACGAGTGGGACAACTTGAAATTTTCCGTCCCTAAGCCACCGGGCGGCGGCAAAGCTGGAGATTTTGGGTTCGGCTTTCGCGAAGAGCTGGCCAATTTGACAATTTTCGTCTTGGAGACATTGACAGAGGGCAAGACTGAGCTGCTATCACTCTCGAAACCACAACAAAAAGCCCAAAGTCCGTGGGACTTGTCGATGAATATGCTGAATCAAGATGTAGTGCGCAAAAATCAAGATAATCGCTACATATACCTAGATTTAGACGAGCTCGTTCAGTGGATTGACGGATTTTTTTCGGGGATTGAGGTTGTCGTCCTTTTGGTCCGCTGCGGCGCGAACCCAAATACAGAGCTGCCGCGGTCTTGGGTGTCGAGCTGCCCCTTGATTTGCGCAATTAATGATGACAGCGGCACTGAGAAACATGTGCGGCATCTTCTTGACCACGGCGCAAACATCAACCAGCTTGCGCGGCACGGCGCGTCCGGAACGGGTCTAATTGCCGCGTGCGCCAAGGGGAGAGACGATATTCTCTCATTGCTGCTGGGCCAACCCGGCATTGACGTCAACCAGGTCGCGGTGTTAGGGGAATACGGAACGGCGCTGATTGCCGCGTGCGTTAAGGGGAGAGACGATATTCTCTTATTGCTGCTGGGCCAAACCAGCATTAATATCAACCAGGTCGCGGCGGTAGGGAAATATCGAACGGCACTGATTGCAGCGTGCTCGGACGCGGACCGCAAAAGTAGCACCGAGGAGAGGGCCAAGCGCGTTCAACTGCTCCTAAGCCGGGGCGCTAGTGTCGCACAGCAAGCGCCGGACGGCCGATATACCACGGCGCTGGTCGCGGCATGTACGCACGGCTTCTACGCGTTGGCCAAAATGCTGCTGGACGAGTCCCCCAAGACGCCCACCGAAGCAAGCCGCACCGTTTATGAAACCGCGCTCAACGCCGCCATACACTCCAGGAGTCCTCGGACTGTGGCTTTGCTTTCAATTTGGTTGCAAGAGGCCAACGGAGAACCAACGATGTCTAGGTTGTCTACGCTATCGGCTCCAAGCATAGCGGAGCAAAGAGCATGGGATTGCTTCGGTACCAGGGTCCATGTAACAGACCAAGGGTCGGAAGCGCTGGAGCAGTGCAGGCTGGCTGCGCGACAAGTGGCCGCCGTCGTCATCTCTTCTCTCGTGGGAATCGGGCTCTCCTGGCAAAGCGACTTTATGTGTAGCGCTCTACGGTGCCTGCGCTTGAATTGCAATCAACATGATAGGGATTTTCGAGGAGCTTGTCCGCTTCTAGAAGAACTTGAATATAGCGATGCTAAGGAAGCTGAGGGCTATCTTTATCACCTTCGATCCATGCTACGCACTGGTAGTATGGGAGACTTAGAGGGAGTTACGTTGCAGAAGACAGTGGATAATCTTGCTCAATGTCTTCCAATGTTTGAAGAAGGCATCATCTTGAGTATAGCTAGTGGCGAGGTCAGAGATAACCTGACTCACCTCGACCCAGTTGACCTGACTGAGTGTGGCTTTGACTGAGGCCGAGGTTACAGGTCACTCAAGACGACTAAATGCAGGGATTTTGACCAACTACAGGTCAGAAGAGGATACTTAGGGTATCTCGGCCACCGCCGAGCTTTTACAAGGGACAGCATTGGGTCCGATAAATGAAAGTATGCAAGCGTTTAGGCACCGGTTTGGACTTAGAAAAGATCTGAGTCAGACAAACCTCACTGTGTATAAAGTGGCTGGCAAAGAGGACTGTGGACGGCCGCTCTCCACCCTCATAGGGCACGTGAGGTTGGAACCGAGCGGTCATCGCTGGCGGAACAAGGAGCGACAACGCATGGCAGTAGGGGCTGCTCCATTGCAAGTCCGGAGGCCACTATACCGGTGGCTAGTGAGATACGAGAGCTCGCGAAGCATTGCCGAAACCTTCCGAGCACTCCAGACTTTACAACACTCACATGCGTAGTCGCATCCAAGTGTAGTGAGCCGTTATGTAGCCTTTCGCTATATTTAGACTGGTGGAGCTAGGCGAAATGTTAGCCTATTATTTATACTATAAAGATTAACTTAAACTTTTTAGTAGATGAAATATATTTTTAAATTTTAATACTTCTATCTAATAAACTAGTAGTAATACTAGCAGAATAACTCGTGTTTTAGATGCAGGCCTGTACCCCCCCAGGTGCCCCTACATAAAATGCTAAACCCTACTGTATTGTATTACAAACTCTTTATTATTCGACTGTTTCCGTCCTTCCCGAACCTGTATACTTATGTCCGAGGAGTTAAAAAGCCAGGGAGGTCCACAAGCGGCCGGTTGGTTTGGCCAAGAACCTAACTCCGTAGGGTGCGTCACTTTCTGCTAATATCCGATCTTATATCCTACACTGCATTCGATGGTCGTCTGCCTGCCTTGACCGACCCGACCGTTTGTAAAGGCCGATGAGGCGGATGAGGCGGATGAGAGGGACTTTGCTGGGAATTTTGTATTATATAAATAAATCAGAAAGTAGCGGTGAACAATGGCCGTAAGAACAGACATCTTTTTCATCTTTGATTTCACCGCACTTGACTCTCTCTCCCCACTCTTCATCTTTAACAACCCTCATGTCAACGATCCTCATCACTGGCGCGGGGCGCGGCATTGGGTATGTGCTCGCGAAGCAGTTCCTGCAGCACCCTGCATCTCAGGTCGCCCTTGTCCTCGTGACGGCGCGCGGTCCCTCTAAGCTTCTCGATTCCCTCGTTGCGGCCTCGGCTGGACGGCTCCTGCGCTTCCACTGCGAGGCCACCAATGAGCAGTCCGTACAGTCCTTTGCCGCTGAGTTGGATGCCAAATTGGCTGACAAAGGCATTGATATTCTCGTCAATAATGTTGGGGTATATTTACACAGCTACCGTTTCCCACATCTATCCCTCCCATGCTGACAGTAGAATACCATAGGTCATGCCCATGACGGACGGCGGCATGTGTGCACTGGACGGCAAGGAGCTGATAAATACGTTTGACGTCAATGTTGTCAGCGCGCATCACATGACGGCCGCTATGATGCCCTTTCTACAAAAGGGCAGGGGAAAGAAAATCATCATGGTGTAAGTTCATCCTTAGACTGATTAACAGGCACGGCATGTAGATCCTGACTTTTGAATTGATAGCTCTACACCATTGGGATCGATCGGGTACGCAAGCAGGTACACCTGGCTCAAGACGCCGGCGTACAAAGTGACCAAGGCGGCCATGAATATGATGACGGCCCAGTATGCCTTGGATCTCGGTCCACAGGGATTTACCGTGGTCGCTGTATCTCCAGGGGTAAGCCATTCCACAAACCTCAATGTTGCATAAAGTACGTGCTGACGACCTGGATAGTGGCTGCAGACCGACATGGGCTCCAAGGACGCGGATCTGGACGTGGATACTGGCGTAGACGCGCTGAAAAACCTCATTTTGTCCGCCAAGGAGGATGCAAACGGCAAATTCCTCAACATTCACGTTCCGGGGTGGGAGGATGCCAAGGGCCCGAATCAGTACGACGGCGCTGAGATTGCATGGTAATCTGTCAGGGACCTCGAAGCGAGAACGTAGAGAGGCAGAAGAGAACCATGGTAACGTGTACGAGGGAAGGGACAAATACCCGCACACTGCCCGCGGGCTAGTCGTGAGGGGGCAGCGATAATTCCTACAACTATCTACGCAAATACGACACAGGCATCTAGCTGAATACAAGCACTCTTTTGACCAACCTTTATATAATCACCGTATAGTAGTAATTTAGTCACGTTTATTTTCTATTCTACATTAACCTTACTAGATTTAGTATTACTACTTGGCTTCTTTGTGGTGACGCTTAAGGAACTGATAACTTGCTGAGTAGTTATAGAATCTCAACTTAGAATAGTTACAACTTCTAAACTCGAATGTAAAGTTGGACGAATGCATTATATTGACAGCTAAGGAGATGCTATTTGTTATGTACAAAATGCTGAGCGTGACAATAGTCATTGGGGAATGAATTCTATGTAGTCAGAAGACAAGGTTATACCCCATCTGCGGACTTGTCGTTTTTGCAGTTGCTAGCCCCTCGTTCCACCATGATTTTCTCTAAAGGTACGTAACACATATGTAGATCCCTTGCGGTCAAATGGCGTACCTAGCATCAAACTCTGCAGCGTTTTCACCTGAGGTGCGGCTCCGTAGCTTGATCCTGCCGCGAAGCCACGGCAGAACAGATCCATTACGATCACGTCCGCCGTGATGCTCTGCCCCTTATGAAGCGTAATGGTGTAGCGCATGATCAAAGGAAAACGGACGCGCGTGCAGGCTGTGATTTTAATCAGGAGATCTTTGCTTACAGCGCGCAAAGAGAGCAAGACGTCCATTTGTCGATTTTGGACCATCTTAACCGCTTATATACTTGGATTCAGCCTCATAGTCTGGCCTAGCGGCGGAAGCAGGGTATAGTCCCCCAGGTCATAAAAGTTTTGCGACGGCGCAAACCTCTATACGCTATGACCGGTTATTCGGCACGACACCCTGCAGGACGTCGCAGGCATGCAGCGCCAGTCAGACGGGTGTTATCTTATTATGCCTGATCGGCCCCTGGAGTCATGGGGCGGGTTCAGCCGTTAAGCTATTTTCATAACCCGAGACCGATTTATAGTGGCTCTGAGCTGCCACGGCGCCGCCACGGCGCCGCCACGGCGCAAGTACGACGCTGCCGCTTACTGTTCGGCGTCAAAGCAGCCCATGGCTTCGCTGTGCGATGCTAGACAACACTTGCCGATGCAACAGCTCCGCTAATTCCGGGTACCTCTCTTAAGACAAGGCAAATACAAGAATACCATGTTCCACCAGCGGAACATATAATGGCGCTCCTTACCTGAACCAGTCGTGACTCTACAAGTATAGCTTTCGGATTTGTTGATTCTCTTCGTCAGTATGCGCCAGTCGCAAACATTTTTCCAGAAATGGGTGCAAAACTGGTGGCTTATCGAGCTGAGTGCAATGTTCATTAGCTGCGGCCTCATCGTCACTCTCTGCTTAGTACTCTGGCACTATGACGACCAGCCTGTGCCTGCTCTAACCATTGGGGGGTTTGGCTACTCAGATAACATTACGCTCGGAGCCATCGTCTCGCTGCTCGTAACCCTCTCCATCGCTGCCTCTCTCGCCGGGGTCCAGGCTTGCATCAGTCAGCTCAAGTGGCAATGGTACTACAATGGCGACAGGACAACCAGTCGGCCTCTCAGCGATCTCGACACCCTCGACTCGGCCAGCCGCGGTTTCACAGGCAGCATCATGCTGCTGTTCAAGATGCGCTTGGCACCGCTTGCCGCCTCATTTGGCGCCGTTCTCGTCATCCTCCAGCTGGCCATTGCGCCCATTACCCAGCAGTCCGTTCACCAAATCACGCGACAAGTTCGCTCCGACGACGACGGCTCGATCAGCGGTGCTACTGCGCGAGTAGCAACACGGCGACAGTGGATTCAACAACCTCAGAATTTAATCGTCCGCGGGTTGCCGCTTGGCTACCAGGCAGTCGGGTCCGACATGATGGGCGCCATACCAAGCGGCTTGTTTGCCAATTCGACCCTCACCATCAACGATACCGCTCCAACATGCAGCACTGGCAACTGCGACTTCCCCAGTTACCAGACCCTCGGCGTCTGTTCCTCCATCGCGAATGTATCCGCCCACGTTGTCAAGACCACCAAACCGGGCGAGGATTTGTCATGCATATTGGGGCAGTTTTGCATTTCTAATGGCGACATTACTACCTCGGCCAATATCACCGCGGCCGCTTCGGCGAAGCAAACAGACATCAAAAACTATAAAAGCGGAAGCGACGCTGTTCCTTTCAACTTTTCGTCTGTTGCGTTCAACGATACGAACAATGCCGGCACCATTGCTGACTTTTACGTATTATACAATAACATTGACGCCGATGCTCAGAATGGTAATGTGTATGCTGCTGTGGAATTCAGGCTCAACTGGTGTGTCCAGACGTTTTCGACTCGTGTCGTTAATACCACGGTCATAACAACCCGCCACGCGGATGTGAACACAAACTTCACACTTCGAGGGGCCTACATCTCCAGTACAGTCAACGGCATAGAGTTTGATGTCATGCCGGTCGCACATTACTCGCTACAACGCTATCTGTGGCTTCTTCTCTCAGGAAGGGCCTGGTACAATGCCGACAACAGTATGTCGGTCGACTCGGCCGAGGGCGGTGTGATAGTCAGTCAACTGGGCATCACACCAGACAATTCGATGCGCGGCACGCAGCCCGAATTGATGGCTCGACTAAGCAAAGTCTTGGATAATGTTGCCATCAGCATGACAAATATAATCCGCAGCCCTGGGGACACTTTAGCCACCGGCAGTGCCACCACGCCGGTAAACTTTATCAAGGTCAGCTGGGACTTGGTTGCTGCACCAGTGGCATTTACGGCCCTGTGTCTGCTGTTTCTTGTGGGTGTCGTGGTCTCGGGAAGTGGCCGCCGTGGCATCCAGAAACCGCCGGTCTGGCGATCCGGTATGATGGCTGGCTTGCGCGGCTTGGATCCGCAGCTTCACGGGTCGTTTGGCGGCATGATACCCGCCGACATCATGACGGAGGCAGCGCAGAATGTCTATGTGCGTCTATGTCGAAATGGGACTGCGTGGTGGCTGCAGATGGATGCCGTGAAATCTGGCAAAGCTCTGCCAATACTTTCTGATGTTGAGCAAGATATGTCCGAGACTGTTTCTGAACCCAAGGAACATACAAAATAAACAGACTTATAGCATGCGACACTAAAAGCAAAGCGGGATGCCAAGTGCATCATCTGAGGGGGCTTGCCAGCAGCCCACATACCAATCTTGGGGGTTGCATATGAAGATTTGAATTAGCACTGGCGACGCCTGTCGATGTCGTTCCCCCCCGCATTCGAGACAGGATGGTGGGCCGCTACCCTTTCTAGCAGCCGTCCCAAAGACTTTGAGATAGTGGCCGGCGCGATTCTTCTCATGTACGTATATACGGGAAGAGGTCAAAATTATACAAGCGAATAGTACCAACGGCGACGCCTCTCATTCTGGCATTATGAATAGCAGTTGTGTAGATATACCTGTAGAGGTGGATGGCAATGCTGGAATGTATTCGCCCAGCTTCTCGGGCTCGAGTTTGTGCGGCTGTCTGCTGAGGAGCTTGCGCATCTCAGCCCGACGGGCCGAGCGGCCGACGTGCTCTGGCATGACAAAGTCCAGATCCTCGCCGTGCGGGACGACGTAGACAATAGCGGCAGCTTCCGCGGGTATCTACTATTAACGGCGGAGTGCTTTAAATCAAATTGAGCATGGCACCTGGATGTTGAGCGTCCCTTCGGTCATCGGCATGGCAGGGCCGAGGGCCAGCGATACCGCCGCCTTATTCTTGTGCGTGGCGACAGCAGGGACCTGACGGCGAGTCTGCGCGAATTTTTCGGTAGGAAAACCAACGCAGAGTCCTTCCAGAGGGAGGAGCTTGTGAGCATATAAGATTGTAATGAAGGTCGCGAGGGGCGGTTTGCTGTTCGGGCAGATATGGGTAGGGTATTATGCTACACAGATGTTCCAACAATTTTCAGCGCAAAGTCTCAATTTCTCCACAATGTTATAGCCTTGTGAATCATTAACGCGACAAAGGGCAACCCGATACCATAGAGAAACAGCCTAAACAGCCTATCCTCGTCGTCCCATAGGCAAGTCAGGAACAAAGCAAGTATATACATGAAACAGGCCAAAGACTGCAGCGATGTTCGAAGCCAGCGAGGCCCTCGAGATGTTGCCTGCTCAATAGTGATGGAGCAATATGCCACGCAAAACACAGCGCCTGTCGCTCCTGGGGCAATCATTGAGAAGGAGTAAAAAACTGAGCTCAAGTTCTTGGGTTGGCTGTGAGAAAGATGGTCACAATGAATCGCGTTGCCGACGTAAGACCTAACGGCTATGAGGATACAAACAGCGTAAGTGAACATGACCACCGAGATGAGACAGCTTGCACGTGAGCTTCGGTCCGCGTCTGGCCGCTCGAGGTCTTTGGATGGGACTGATGGAGCAGAGTTGACGGGCAATCCGGGCAATCCGGGCGATCTGTGAGACTGTGGTGTTTGCCGGGGCGCCGCCGACTGGACAGTATGGTTACGCGAGACTGTCCGGATGTTATCAAGATGCATACTCAAAGCTGGAGGCTTGCCTCAACTCACTCTGTTCCCATGTTCCAAAGATGCTAATCACGGGCGCTAAAAGGGTCAATACAGCCACAACTTGGCCAAATGTCCAAGCTTGCTTGCCAAAAGTCAAGTGCTCGAGGTCGCCGGATAAGTCTTCGTAGATGCACAAGATGCCCCAACCAAAAGCCGCAATTATCCAGCCAACCTAGTTGAGCCGCCATTTACATCAGCGGCGGAAGCGTAATGTGCAGCTTTGATGACATACCTCGATGGCCATAGACTTCCACAAAATCCAAGCAATTTGTACCAGCATCACAACACAGAAAACGGGTCGATAGACGAGTGATCTCTTGAGGGTGGAAGTATCACCTTCTGTACAGAGTGCTCCGAAGAGCTTCCATAGAAGTGATTGTGTCCAGCAATCAAGCCACTTGATGACTCGATTGCCTACTTGGGAGAGAGACTTGTGCAGCTTGACGACCCGACACAAGAACGCAACAAGAATAAACACTGCAGATAATATCGGCGGTGCAGTACAGTATAATGAGGCATTGCTGCTTTTGAGCCATCTACTGTCTCCTTTCTTGTACGCAAACGCCTCAGGACGGAGAATCAGACAAATGGCAGGCGTGGCTCTGTTCATGTCCCAGCTCCAGACATCATCGGCAGTCATTATTCGGCCGGCAGCGAGAAGAGCTGCGAGCGAGCCCATGGCAAGTAATCTCCACGTGCGTTCCAGGTCGTGCGTGTGAAGATGGCAGCGCAGGACGGTCAGGCACGAGAGATGGGTCAGACTGGAGAACCACGCCAGGTCGAGAAAAATTCGCCATTTAAAAGATGCTAGGCCGCACTGCAGCTGAATATATCCACTAACGAGGATGGCGAGGCCGGTAACAATTTGTAAATCGGCGATGAGCACAATGTTCTGCACGTACATGTCAACATGTGTGGTGTAAGTCGACGGCGCAGAAAGAACTAGATATTACCTTTACCAGTATGTTTTCAATTCCTTTTTGGGTAGCGTCCGACATGATGCTTGGTCGTCCGAGAAAACGTTGCGAAAGGTGTGCCGGCCCAAAACGAACCCATTTCAGCACAATCTCGTCCCATTGATTCCGCTGGTGCGGCAGTGTTCCATACTGCTGCACACGCTCAAAGGGATCACTGGACGGGTCGAATAGTGTGACGTAGTACATGATGATCACCAGAATGCCAAGAGCCGAGGCGGCCACGTAGCTTATGACGACCTATGCAAATGAGTGGAACGTATCGCAGTTGATTGAGCGGGAAACATACACCAGCTCCTGTAATATCGTTGTCCGGGGTGTAATCCCATCTGGCCGCGAGACAGTCGACGCTGCATGCGCTTGAGGCAGTATTCGAAGGCGCCGCCACAGAGCTTGAGGTAGACATGAGTGACATATGAGGGGAAGAACCATGAACATAGGTCTTTCGTCTTCACATCGCCGTTGGCTCCAAGAAAACAAGTTGAAAAACAAGGGGCACGTCGAACTTATTATATTTGTGCTACATGCAAATTCACTTTCGCGGCGCACAGTCACGGCATCCAATGAAGGTGAGGCAGACTGGCTGCACGTGGCATCTAGCCTTGTTGTGTGGCTGATTGCGGCAAAAGGACGCTGCAATGTGTGAGGCTACGCACACCAATGCAACGACAGCTATGCACCGTGTCAATGACGTGGGGTGAAGTAGAAGAAGCTGACACTGTAAGTAGCAGTGCTGTGGTGCGACTGGGTCACGGGGATAGGGATAGCCATTAGAAATAAGGATTCAAGTAATCAAGAACAAAGTTGCCTGTAAGACTTTCCTTCTTTTCCTTTTCTTATAACATCGTAGCAGTGATCTGTGGTGGCTTTGACAACAGGACTAATCTTGGGCCGCTATGGGCGAGAGGAGGCAGGCCCGGTGAGGCAGAGCTAAGTAATCATCAACCCATTGGGGCAACTGCAGGGCTCAGCCGCCCGGCGTTTTTCGGCCGTGGCTCGTCAGCGATGCAAGTATAAAAGCTCATAGGGGCCAGACAGACTAGTTGACGAGGCAGGGAGTGCAAGACATGGCACTTCGCCGCTGAGCTGCCTTACTAGAGGCTGAAGAACACGGCTTCAGGAATATTGGCCAGTCCGAGAAGCCATTGCAACCCACCACAGCTGCAGTATGCAGTCACCATGCAAGCAGTCACGCAGCTGAAGACGGGATGTTATGTATCAGGTATATGTGTAGGCGCCCGAAATTATGATGCCCAAGCTGGCTTGTATTAACCTGCGTGCCATATGCCGATGCTATTTAGCACTGGATGCATACGACAGAGAGCAGAACACCTGAAAACCAGCACCAGGCAAGACCACGCGACTATGAAATTTGTGTGCTCCAATCGGCTCACTAGAATCCAACAAAATATCTGTTTCTGGAAACGTTGCATCTCGACTTAATCAGCAAACCAAAAAAAGAAAGAAGAAGAAAACAAAGAAATGGGCGCCATGTCTAACGACTGGACTTTTACACTGACTATTGACGTGCTTGCGGTTTTGCGGACGGCTGGTATCGGCCTCCTCTTCACTGCCGCCGTGGCCTGCTTCTGGCTCCGTTATCTGACAGACGACACTCACGTCATGTCCGGAACAAAGATTGAAGGTCCTCCGGATATCATGATCACGCAAAGCAACCCGAAACGGACCAGAGAAGAGACAGATCTCGACATCATCGCCCTGCACGGCCTGGATACGAAATCCCCTGAAACGTGGACATGGACGCCCCGAGTATCTTTTTTGGAGAGGTGGAGGCAATCACGCGGCCATCCAAAAGACCCTGGCGTCAACTGGCTTGAAGATGAGCACATGCTGCCGGACGTCGCCAAGACTGCTAGAATCTTTACCTGCGACTGGTCTGCGGATCTCTATCAGCCCCAGCATCTTATGCAGAATGGAATGGGCGAGTATGCTCGGCAGCTTCTTCGATGTATAGAATGGCAGTTGCTCGAAGACGACGGTATGAATGTTGAGGAGCGCCCGCTTCTCTTCATCGCGTCGTGTCTTGGGGGCCTCGTCCTCATCAATGCGCTGGTCGAAGCAGACCGCGGTGCTTCTGAGCGCATCCGAAAAGCGACCCGCGGCATTATCTTCCTAGCAACCCCATTCAGAGGCACCTCGTTTCAGCGCATTGCCGCGTGGGCGACACCGCCATTGAGGTTGTGGGCTTTCATGCAGGGCAAGCAGCTGAGTGACTTCATCGGCGCGGTGCAGGATGCAACCGAAGCCCTGCAGGCGGTCGTCTTTGACTTTACCAAACTGGTTCCCGATAGCGACTATCCCCTAGAAGTGCAGCCTTTCCACGAACGAGGTTTCACATTTCTCCCGGGCAAACTTCTCTTTTGGTTGCCGGCCTGGCTCCGCAGCTCTGGGCAACTGGTAGGTTGACTCACAGCTATATGTTGTGCCTGGCTAACCTGCACGTAGTTAGTTAGCCCATCCTCGGCGTCTCTGGATGTTGGCCGACGCTCGATTCCACTCAATCGACCCCATGTAACAATGAACAAGTTCCGGGGACCTGAATGCAACGACTACAAAAAGGTTGCCTCAAGCATCAAAGAAATGCTCCAGACAATACGGGACAAAACACCCCTACAGCAAGCGGATGATGAGATTCTGGAACAGTACAAAGAATACAACAGACTCCAAATTCAGCGGCTCTCTGGAAGGCTACTGCCACTCGATCAGTGTTTTATCAACCTCGCCATTGTGGAACGGCCGAAGAACAGGACTGCTGGCGCGAGTACGTCGCAAGCCCAAGAATCTCAGACACATGCTTCTCCGTTTTCTCTTGCGGCTCGATTAAAGACGGAGACTGTGGAAGAAAGTTCCATGATGCAGTTATCAGACATCTTCAATCCACGAGAAGCAGACGGCGCCTCCCAGTCGCCTGGCAGGATCTTGATTCGTGGCCGAGCTGGGGTGGGCAAGACGACTCTTTGCAAGAAGATTGTGTACGAGTTTACACGGAATAACATGTGGCGGGACAAGTTCGATCGCATTCTTTGGATACCGCTGCGAAATCTGATTCCCTGGAAGCAAGAGGACTCTGACTGCTCACTTGAAACCCTTTTTCTGGATGAGTTCTTTCAGACTGGCGATAACAAACGCCGCAGGGCTTTGGCTGCTAGGATGGAAAAGGCCCTGAGCAAAGGTCGAACTCTTCTTCTTCTTGATGGTTGGGACGAGGTTGCCCGGCTGGCAGAGGCTGGCACGCACAAGGCAATATTCCTGAAGCGGCTCAGGGACAACCAGCGCAACGTTATTGTCACATCCCGTCCCTCTGTCGAATTCCCGGATACAGCGTTCGATCTGGTGTTGGAAACGATAGGTTTTACTCCTGAACAGGTGAACAATTACATTGACATTGTACACGGAGTCGACACCGACGCTATAAAGGAGTTCCTTGGTCAGCACAAGCTTGTTCGCAGTCTTGTGGGTATTCCGATACAATTGGATGCACTCTGCTATTGCTGGAGTGACCCAGACTCGAGTTTCGACTCGAGAGCTGAAACTATGACCTTGATTTACGAAGACATCCAGACTGCCCTGTGGAAAAAAGACATTCCGAAGCTCTCTGATCCACGCAATAATACGCCAAGATACCAGGCGTCGGACCTTAAAGACAGCGACAAGCGAACAGTTGAAGAGCTGGTCAAGCGTGAGATCCTCTTTCTTGAAACTCTTGCGTTTACTGGATTGCTCGAAGATGTGATTGAATTTCAGGTATCACATCAAAAGTCAATCCTGAATAAGCTCAATAATGGTCTCTTACCAAATACTACGCTGCTGCACCTGTCATTATTGCGAAGCTCAGACTCTTCCAAAGACCCTGAGAAACAGTCCAAAGACCCTGAGCCACAGAGTTATCATTTCATTCATTTGACATTTCAAGAGTACTACGCCGCTCGATTTCTCGTCCGAAACTGGAATGAGAAGGAGATACCATACCCAACGTTTGGAAAAACGTCTCGGGAGAGGTTCTCTTGCGTCGAGTTCCTGAGAAGAAATAAATACAACCCCCGATACGACATCATGTGGCGGTTCGTTGCTGGGCTGTTCAGCTCTGAGGGCTCAGACGGACTTGATAAAACCTGTGATTTCTTGGGTGAGATTGAAAAGGAGCCTCTAGATTTGCTAGGGCCGGCTCATCAACGACTGGTCATGCGTTGTTTACGCGAAACATCACCAGAAGCTCGAGAGACCAAGTATACCCACCTACAGAAGAACTTGGCGGAATGGCTATTATTTGAATGTCGACTCACCAACAAGGCAACTCTTGCTCATGAGGCAGAATACCCCGAAAGTTCCCTCATAGATGCGCTTCAGGCAGCAGATGGCGACAGTAAGAGAAGGATAAAGTCTTCAGTTCAGGGGCGGCCATTGTCAAAAGAGGCTATTGACTTGATATGCGACATTAAAACAGAAGACGACTACATCAAGCAGGAAAATTTGGATTTTTTATGCTTCCAGCCAATGCTCCCTGGGGATGTATTTTGCCTAATTGCCAACCACCTCCCACAGGCGACACGTGACAGCGCTTTTGGCATTCTGAAAATCTTATTGCGTCAGCCAAACTTATCAGAGCAACATAGCAGTTTTGTTCTCGAGGCATTTCTAAGATTGGTATTTGCACAGAACACTACGTTTCTAGGACAGGACGACATGTACTACATGGATTACCTGCACCGATGCTATGGGAGCCAACAAGTCTCCCTAAGGAGGTTGTTAAAGCTTTTGCAGATGACATTTTCCCAAGAATATCAACTCTGCAAAATTTCGCTATACCAGCAAAGATCGCAGAGGCCATAGCCGAACGTCTCACACCGCAGTGTACTAGGGAAACAAAAGTGTGCACCCTTGGTATGCTGATGCGCACCCTTGATCAGCTGAAAATGCATTCCGGATCGTCCCAAATTATTCGCATTGCTGCTCAACAGCTGAGTGACTCGGATCCTGACATGCAAAGAGCTACCCTGCACTGTCTCGGTAAGAGCCCGGTCAGCCTCAATTCTGTTCCGAACTCAGACGTCGCAGCAATTACTCAGCAAGTCAATGACTCTTACCACAAGAGCATGAAGGCCGGCGTGGATATCGTCAAGTGGCGGTCAAGCTTGTCCAGCCTCATCGTCGATATTGGCACTAAACAGATTCAGCACGGTAACAAAGCCACACACATTGTTATTCTGAAAATGTTGGAATATCAGCCAAGTCTTACAAAGAGAGCCTTGCAAGCGATACATCAAGGGCTTGACAATACAGAGCCTTCGATACGTGTTGCAGCTCTGAAAGCGTTGCGACGACGAAAGCATGATGTTTCCAAGCAGTTTTCGACGGCCATCTTGTCCCAGCTGCAACACACCAATCCAAAAGTACGGTTAGCCGCTCTCGAAGTTCTGTCCGATGGCTCGATGCTGCCAGAGAAGTTAATTACTGGTGTTCCTGCCCAAGTCAAAGCCGGGGAAGCAGACATACGAAGGGCTGCCCTGGAGGCTCTGGAGCGCCAGTCAATTCGTTCGGATCGCATAGCATTCGCCGCGATAGAACGTATAGATGACCCAGATCCAGAGGTCCAAGTTGTTGCTTGGGAGGTTCTGAGAACGCAGGCGATATCGCCCCAAGATGTCCTACCAAATGTCGCGGAGAAGATCCGAGACGCTGATGACAGGGTCAAGAGATACATTTTCCACGCTTTAAGAGAGGAAAAGAGATTGAATCCGTCTACAATCAAGGCTATCAACCAACTTCTCGAGCACCCAGAATGGTGGATTCGAGAGGATGCCCTAGACACATTAGGGAGGCAAGAGTTACTAGACGACGAGAATTTAAAAGCCATTGAACAACGACTCGAAGACGAATCAAAGTCGGTGCGAGAAGCCGCAGTGAAAGCCCTAGGAAGGCATTCGCCACTACCTACGACGATTCTTGAAAAGATCAGTAAGCTATGCGAGGATGAGGATGACACTGTTCGTGATAGTGCCGAACGGGTGCTAGAGGATCGTGGGTTGCCCGAAGCTGTTATGAGGCCGATTATTGAACTACTGGAAGAAAAATGTCTCCAAGATGCTATATCGGAGGTTCTCAGCGACGAATCAAAGAAGGTCGTGAATGCTATCAGACAAAGGCTGGGCGCGACGGATGACGACGTTCGACACCTTGCTTTAAAATCTCTAACGGCTGAGAAGGCGCTATCTCCGACCGTTATTACGGCCATGCTCCAGGAGATCGATGGCGAGAGTGCCAATATCCAATTCATTGTTATCAACTGCCTTAGAGAACATACACTGCAAGAAGGGACTCTCGAAAGACTTCTGGAAATGCTGGGGCAATCAGGAAGCGACATGCAAACTGCGATTTTATGGACTCTTGAAGCGCAAGTTTTACCCGAACATGTTGCAGACGGCATTGCGAAGCTTCTGGTAACGCTGGGACGTTGGCCGCGCGCAGACGCACTCACCGCTCTAAGGCAGCAGGCTAAATTGTCTCGGGCGGCTCTTTCTGCCGTCATTATGCTTCTCGCGGATGATCTCGCGGATGAAGATGATGATGAATTCTCGTTAGACGTTTTAGACGTTAAGGGGACTCTGTACAGTCAGCACCTATTGCCGGAAGCGGTTCTACAAGTCTTGACCGCACAGGTTAATACGGAAATAAGCAGCAGCGGTAGATCATCTGACGCTTCTTCTTCTGTCCTTTCTACTGGACACATAGAAAAGCTTTTCCGGATCTTGGTTGGGATTGCGTTTGAACTCAACCTAAGCTATTATATAATGGATGGTGCCCTTTGGGTTGCTGACGGCCAAGGTATACGAAAGGTTGAGAGTGGTCTTAATAAAGTCCAACTTGAAGCTATAGGGAGTATTTTTCAAGATTTAACAAATAAGATGTTGGGTTCTAATATACTCCCTAGATAGACCTATTTTAACCTAATAGTTACTCTTACCTCTACTTTTAAAAGAGAATAGACGTTAAAAGGGCTATAATTCTAAAATTTCTTAAAAACTTAATTTAGCTTATTTATATTGATACTAGTAGGTTCTAAGTGGTCTACTATAATAACACTCGCTTTATAATACTACCGCGCCACTCGTTGGGAATTACCGAGCCCATCGTTTGTGTAAATGAATACCAGCTTATACAGCAAATGATTGTAGCTTGCGCGCTGACATGCGAGCTTTTAGCGCCTGAAGACTCGAAGAATAGTGACCAAACTTTCTATGTAACTCGCCTCTAACGTTGAGTGTGGCACTACGACCCTCTTTACGAAATCCGGCACTGCTGTTGTCGGACTGACCAAGTACACGGATGACGTTCGCAGCAGCAGCGAGAGCCTCGAAATCTGCGACGCCTCAGCCAAGACGGCCAGCACCCTCGGCATCTTGCCATCGACAGCATCGCGGACATTGTAAAAGTTTCAACAAAAGGTAATATCGCAAACTCGTTCCTCACTCCAGTCTTTATAATAGTCATCTGAGGCATACATCAGACCACTAACCCAGGCACGACCCACGACTTGGTACTGTCCCTTGTGCTCCGGCCGCTCCCTCAGACATACTGGAAAATGATAGCCACCCAGGAGCGCAATCACGTCGCCTGGACGCACTCCGCGCGGGCCGAGGGCGAAGAATCCCGTCCGGGACTCGAAGAATATTGTTGGATTGCACAGGGCCAACCGCTTTTGGCGTGCCTCCCCAGCCGGCCACTTGGGCTCCTTCAGCAGGTCCGGGGCCTGAGAGGTCGGTATGCCGCGCCGCTCCAGCTCTTCTAAGTCGATGCGGAGACGCGCTTTAAGTGCCTCTGTGTCACAGGGCCACCGGACTGCCTCGGACGTCGGCTCATTGCGGAACTTGAGGTCAAGGAGAATCTGGATTGCGGCAGCACGGAGGTTCCGGCGCGCGAAGAGCATTTCCCCCCAAGTGTCGACAATGGTGGTGTAGTTGTCCAGGCACGAGGCCACCCACAAGGACGCGGCGTCCTGCTCTGTCTGGTCAAAAGACGTGGAAAGATCATCCAAGGTCTTGTGGCCCAGCGTGCTATCGGCAATTACGGTGCGCCAGAACGCAGCAAAGATGGCTTCCTGGTCGCCGTACCGCTTACCGCCACCATCCGCCTCAATCCTTCTGTACAGATCCACCTCGTCGAGCATCCAGTAGCTTTCATAATCCTCGAGCAGCTCTATCCGCGAGCCGACGGTGTCGACAATGTGACCAGCCATTACCAGTACGGAACTGTCGTCCTCGATGCGGAACCGGTACGGAATCAGCACATCGATCTCGTGAATCCGCCGCATGCCCAAGCCATCGCCCACCCATCGGCACACATCCCACGCAGGGACCCACGAGGGGAGAGCATCGTCGTCCCCATCATTATCGTGTCCGGAAAGCGACGGCAGGTACTGGCAGAAGCCGAGGAGGTGGATGTTTAGGGGCTCGCCGGGAACTCGCGCGCGATACGTCTTGACAAAGTGTGCCGCGACGGCGGTGAAGACGGCACGCCGGTCGAGTCCGTAGTCACAGAACGACCGCGCAAAGTCCATATCGTCCTTGTGGCTCGCAAAGGCACGCAGGGTGTTGAGCAGGCAGAAGATGCGGTCGCGGGGATCGAGGGCTTGCTGCTCCGCGTAGGAGTAGAGCAGGTCTGCCAGCGTCACCCGCATATGCGTGTTGTCGCGAACAATAAGTTTGTGGTACCCCAGCTGTGTCAAGACGCTTACGGGATACGTTCCAAAATTCTGCTGGGGGATCAGGGAACGGTCCAGGCGGCAGAGCCGTGAGGAAGCCTGGTAAGCGTCCCCCCCCGAACTGCCCTCCTTCAGGTCGTCGAGTGCAAAGTTTTTAATGTGGCCCGACAATGCCCTTTGGGAGCCAAACACGCTCCACAGAGTGTCAAAGTTGATCTTGTAGCGACCCCAGTGCACAACGGCCACCTGGGAGACGATGATTTCTTGCACGATCCATGCCCTCGTCCAGTAGGGCCGCTGAAGGAGCCGCCTTCGGGCGTGCAGCACGCGCACCATATCTGCGTCCGACAGCTCGAGCTCGGCCGGCTTGATGACCTCGAGAAGGAACTCCTCAAATGTGTCGAATGTTTTCTCGGCAACTCTCTCCACATGCTTCCGTTCAAGATCCAGAAGCAGGGGGATCGGCGCAATTGCGGTCATCTTGTCCGGCTCTCTATGCTTATACCTGCCCTCGGCCGGTATAAATGGTTTCCGGACAACTGTTGACGGGCATATGATCGTGTCCATGCTCTCTTGTGAGGAAAGGCAATCCGCGCATCTGCCGCATCTGACATTGATGGCTGGGATGGAAAAGGGGCTCCCGTCTGATAGTACGAGCTCCTCGCCCGTCTCGAGCCCCCGAGCGCCGTGTCGGCTGCGGGCGGCGGTGAAGACTTGATGACAGTACGGGTCGTAACTCAATAGTACGACTGCTTCCTCCGTCTTGGCTGGTCGTGTAATGAGCCATGCCTTTTCTGCATAAGTCACGCGCGAGTCTGCGACACGAAACAGAAACTCCAACTCTGGATCTTGGTGGTGTGGCCCCAGCCAGATGGAAACCTCGTCCGCCTTGCTGTAGATGTCCACCATCAGGCCAATTTGCTGTGTACACTCGGCATCTGAGACTTGGTTTATGCACAATGCGTCGATCCACATCCATACCGGTTCTGCCTCGCTGCGGAACTTCTGCAGGGCATCAAAGAGGTTCCCGGTGACGATGAAGTCCTCGTCATTGCGCAGAATATACCGCAGGTCCTCCGTCGTGCTTCCCCAAGTATATGAGAGCGCGTTGTATTTCGGGGCTTCTCGCAGCGCAAAGTCTGTGCAGCGTGTTTGAACGAGGTCATACTCTGTGCCAGGCAGGATCTCGACCAGGCGGATCCAGCCGTCGACCAGGGGCGCAAACAGCGCGTACTGTTCATCCCATGGTATCATGATGCTTTGTATTTAAAGTTGCAATTCTGAATCGATATGGAGTAACATGTAGATAAGGACGCCTTTTCGTATGCGCAAGAGATGGGCGGCACAGTGCGCTGGGTTGCAGAAGAGCAGAGAGCGGGGTCGAGGCGGACTGGACCGGCCCCAAGTCGTGATATGCATATGCAGCTTACGCCAATCCGGAGTCAGTATAATTGGAAAAATGTAAAAACTGATCATCCCCAGCACTGGAATGGAAAGCGGTGGATGGGGGCAGCGAATTTGCAACAGACGATGCAACAGACGACTTTACTGCCTTTGCCACGGCTGACTCTTTCCTCCGTGTAGTATCTGATGATTCGCCAGGTATGTTTCAATGTTGACGGTCCCTGATGCCAGAGGGGCCGTCACTTCATTGGCTGCTCAGCAATGCAATGATCATTATCTAGGGTAGCTGGTCAATGAAACGATGAATAATGAGCATTGTCAATACACAAGATGGCGAGTTTGGAAGCTTTCCAAGCTACCTCATACGTTGGCCATCAAGAGATCGTGCAGCAGCTGCTAGACCCAGGAGTAGAAATGGCAATCAAGGGTAGCTAAGGCCAGACCACTTCATATTGCTGCTATCACGAGGCAACTCATAGCACTCAACGTGCTACCAGCACGCGGCGCTGATCCTACCGTGTGAGACAACTGTGGGCGAACTCCTTGATAGTTCGGGATGACGTTGTTCCACTCTATATCGTCGGCTGTTTTCTTTGGCCGACTGGTCCTATAACGAGGACATCGATACTGCACAATTCAAAAGTTTTGGTTGTACGAAGAGAGAGTTTGAATAAATGAAGTAACTCGTTGTACACAAAGCAATTACCAGGCGGAGAGAAATAGCTGCTTGTTAAGAGGGACACCCTGGCTACGCATGATGCTATAGATCATACAGTGGTGGAACCAACTAAGCATAATGTCAGCTCTGCTTCGCAAGATATAGTATATATCTCCGTGTATACACAAGAAGAAGGATAGAGAGATGATAAAACTTACAAACTCGGGAGAGAAATCTCGTGCACGTATTGCAGCGCACCTCTACTGGTGGTAAATGAGCCCAGAAACACGTCGACCGTAGCGCCATCCTTTCCGTCAAATGACTCCTGGGTAATATTCTCGAGAATATCTAGCGCGGTCTGGACCCTTTTTTTGAGCTGGTCGAAATTCTGTTGCTCTCCTTCAATCGGCAGACTCTCTCGGCTTTGAAGTCGATGAGAAGCTGCACTGCATTGTAAGTGCAGAACTCGACGTGGAAAGGAAGAGACTAGGATTTTGTTAGTACATGTTAAACAGAATGAACGAAAAAAACTCTACTTACCGACAGATCGGTTGCCAGAGTAGCAGCAGTCAACCGGGACTCGTCATATTCATGTTCTTTACACCATTCTTTACCGCGCTCTAGCAGCTTCAGCTGGTTCTTCAGGGCCTTGACAAAGAAAGACACGCTGGCTTCGTAAACGACAGAGCCGACCATGATGCTCTTCAAACAGGAGAATAAAACAATGGTGAGTAAAGGAGGAAAAGAAGGAGAGTTTAGCAAGGAATACAAGTCCCATTCAATGCTGGCCTCCAAAAGATACCTCAAACGAGCCATGCATGGCTGATGTTGCCTTGCTGCAAAAGTTCCTTCAAACAGGTTAGGCTCCACGGTGGCGCAGACAGGCATCGGAAGAAACTGGCACCCTCCCCCATAATCACAGGCCCAAACCTGAAGAGACTGCATGACACTATATACGCCGAGAAGTATTAGCACCAGCGCTGCGACTGACTGGATCTAGAAATGCCCGAATCCCTTTGTCGTGTACAACACAAGACTGCAGCTGGCTGCACTAATATGCCAAATTGACTCGAAAATCCGAAGATATGCTGGATAATAGGCTCCGATATGCCCTTAAATATGCCATACATATCTACTACAACAACAAAAGCATAGAAAAATAGTGCCGAGATCGCAACACACACGCGCACAGAAACACTCATAACCACACTGTCACAAAGCGCCTACTGATACGCGGCCTCGCATCATGGCGCGTTCATTTCAGATCCTTTCGTTACTGAGCTGCACAACCATTGCATCATTCTCATCATCTGGACTGCCAGATGGAGTCACCTTCTCTGTTCCCCAGATTCAGACCAATGCTCCCCCTCGAAGCATTGTTCTGGATAAGCAAAAGGTTGCAAACCGATACGGTGACCTAGCAGGAAACGTCCGCGAGCGCCAGTACCTCCGCAGCTGCGGTCATGTCTCTGCTTACCCGTTGCAGTATGAATCGTCGTATGTTTGCCCCGTAGAATTGGTGGCCAAACAATGTACCTGGACTTTGACACTGGCTCGTCTGATCTGTGAGTCTTTTGTGCCAAGCCAACCTTGTCATAACCTATCGGTCACTAACGAATTTGCTGGCAGCTGGGTCATGTCATCGCTCTTGTCAAAGGGCCAAATTGGCAACCACAGCATGTACAATCCTGCATTGTCTAACTCATCTAAGCTCCTAGACGACAGCACTTGGAGTGTGACGTACAGCGACAACACTGCTGCGGGTGGCGTGGTGTACCAGGACAATGTCAACGTCGGTGGCGCAGTTGTTTTTGCGCAGGCTGTCCAAGCAGCGAACATGGTGTCCAAGACGTGGACAGCCTATAGGGACGGTATTCTTGGACTGGCAGCAGACTCCCTCAACACCATCAAGCCACAAAAGCAAAACACCTTTTTCACTAACCTTGCGCCGTCGCAAGGGCAAGCCCGGCAGCTTCGATTTTGGATACATTGACCATGCAAAATACTACGGAGCCCTTTCGTATGTGCCCGTACAAGCAGCCAGCGGACTCTGGCAATTTACTGCCGGAGGATATGCCGTCGGTGACAACAGCCTCGTTTCTGGAACCCTCGGAACAACATTCACCGACACAGGTGCTTCGCTCACTTACTTGCCCAAGACTCTCATCGAGTCGTACTACAAGCAAGTTCAAAGTGCGACCTATGACAATTCCCACGGCGGCTACGTCTTCCCCTGCACCGCATTGCTCCCAAACCTGACGCTCCAGCTGGGTGACAACCACATCACCATGCACGGGTTGCTCATCAACTACGCGCCTGTCAGGATCGGCGCGGAAACCTGCCTTGGTGGGATTCAGGAGAGCCTGGCACCGGGCATTAGCATCTTGGGCGACACCTTTCTCAAGGCCAGCTTCGTGGTTTTTGACAAGAATGATGAGCACACTCCGCGAATCGGCTTTGCGCAGCAGCGATGATTCGCAAGGAAGCTTGGAGACCACTGAGCCATTAGCGGCCAGGGTGAGCAAAAAAGAAACCAATTCCAGTATAACTCATACAGTTCATTTTTTTTGAAAAAAAAATTGATCATCTTTCATCTTCTACCATAGGACAATGAATTTACTTGTTCGCTGCTGTGGACGCTCATGGCGCAGTTCTGCCACCTGGCCACACAAACGTTAACGTGTTTGCAAACCTGTGACCTAGTTCCCCTCTTGTCATCCTCTCAAACGCAACCACATCTATAGCATCCATCATTTCGGATTCATTCAATCTAGAATAGCTATTGATAGAAATACCCTTGAGACGCGGGAGCCATTCCAACACGTCTTTCCAATTAGAGCAAGAATCCGATTGGTGCAGCAGTTCCCAACCCCCACCTCGCCGTGGTTTCGTCCACTGTAAATGTATTTCAATGGTACGCACCGCCCACCTCTGGTCGTCGCTGAGTCCAGAAACAAACCTGCGTAGGTGCAGCGCTTGATGGAATTTCAGCACGTTCCTCTCGTAAAAGACCTCCAGACCGGCGAAGTACATGGCGCGGCAGGATAGCAGCACGCTGATCAGTGGCGTCTTCAACCTTGCGTCGGTGGACGTCTTGACCCTCTTGGTCCTGCTGAACCGACGCTTGGAATGCAGCTCAACGGGATCTTGCCCGACAAGTAAATTACCAAGTATTATGACCAAAATTTCATGAGGCATCATGGCTAGCGTAGAGGTTTGTTGTTGTTGTTGTTCTTGTTGTATGGAGTTGATAGTGGTTGGGTGTAGCGGAGGCAGTCGCCTAATTGGAGTAGAATGAATGAAACTGGTAGGCCTTTCAGAAGCTTCATCCTCGACCAATTCCGAACACGCAGCTCGCATGCGTTTGGTAGGATTTGTCGTATCCATTGTAAGCTGCTATACACAGAAATGAAAATGTAGATTCGCGCCCGGGCGCCGATTTTATCCTGGCGTCCGCTCAGTGGGAGCCGGATTCCACGCCCTAGTGACTAACTCTCCCGCATGTCCCTTTTTAGTGACCAGTGATAAAGATTTAGTAGCCTGCTTGGGTAAATATAGGGCCGACAGTCCGCTACGACAGCCTTCTAGATGTCAACCATACCACAGTCACATTCAGAAAGCTTACTCAGCATACTTAGCCTCGGAGGCTTATGTAAAGCGACTTGCTCTAGTCGTGTCCTTGAGACCTACCCTCCACTGCCCCCCATTATTACTTCTGTAGCTCACCAACCCAATAATCTCCGCCTGCATGTATTGCGCCCAGATGTTTACTGGTATTACAGTATGTATAGAGTCATGAGGCGGCAGAAAGTAACTACAGCTTGTGACAACTGCCGGCGCCGGAAAGTGAAATGTGATGGCCACCAACCTAGTGAGTCAGCTGAGACTGGCCCTTTGAGGCTCACTTGTTGACGAAAGGTGGTCAGGATGCCGCTCTTGTCTGATGCGGATGGATACAAGTTGCATTTACAGTCGCCAACAGAATCCTCGACGAAAAGAGCGAGTCCTGTTACCTCGGATTCCCGTGCCTCCCACCCCCAGCGAATCTGCTTCGGTAGCCAAGACTACGGCAGGCACGAATATGGCTTTCAATTCTGGTCTGGATACCTCTATAGGCAGATGCGATATTTCAGGTCTTGTTATGGAAGCTGATGCCCGCGAAGGAATACTTTTCTCGGGGACACATGGCTCTGTTGATGTGGTTCCTGACACAAATGTTGCTTCCGGACGGGCTCCAATCAGTGCTACGCCAGCAAGTGCGCCGCGCATAACCCCTGATAATGCCGATGCCGATGCCATGACGGGCGAAGTTGGCGATTCATCTACGAGCACTAAGTTCTTTGGAAGCAGCAGTGCCGTGTCCTTTATGCGCCAGATCAACGCTGCTATTGACACCCTTCTAGACGTTTCTCATACGTCGACGCCTTCTCAAACCAATGGTTCTTTGCGAAAGACCCAACCGAATACTACTCGAAACGAACCTATGCTAGACCTCCTAGCCTACACGCTGCCTACGAGGAAGTTTGCTGACGCTCTCGTTACCGACTACTATGCCTCCGTCTGGGCAATTCTGCCTGTGCATGACTGGACCATATTCAAAGAAGCATACACGGACATATGGCTTGGAAAGTCATCTACACTTATTTCTGAGAGCGAGCTGTACTGCATGATAAACCTCAGCTTTGCCCTGGCAAGCCAATTCTCCCAGAAAATTCCTCCGCAGCAGAGAAGGGAACTGGGACAGACGTTCTGGAGGAGGGCAGAGACTATCTTTGATTCCCATATATGCAGTGCCCCATCTATGGAAGGTGTCCAATGTCTGCTAATGATGGGCCTTTTCCTTCAAGGCGCATCAGACTCTCATCGTTGTTGGATGACTGTCGGATCTGCCATTCGAATGGCCCAAAGTCTCGGCCTTCACTCTTCATCAGCAGCGAACACTAGTGCAAGTCTTCGCGAGATCGAGATTGGCCGAAGAGTGTGGCACGGCTGTGTCTTCATGGATCGGTAAGTGTTCGCGCAGTCTATTTTCTTGAAAATATGTATTCTTGATTCGTCCAGATCTTCATTCCCAAATAGCTGATACTTTAGCAGCGTGCTATCAATGACGTTCGGCCGGCCGAGCATGATCGCTAATTGGCTGTCCGACGCTGTACCATTACCTCTGATGATCGATGACGAGTTCTTAGATTCCCAAAGACAGGCCACGACAAGTCGACCTGATGGTGAACCCTCGCGCGTTGGGCTCTTCATATTCTCGCTGGAACTCTACAGCATCGTCAATGATTTTCTGCTAGAGTTATACATGGAACCCCTCAGCAGAGTAGTAAAGGCGAAGACGAGCCTTACCACCGTGATCGGGTATGACGATCGACTCGAGAAGTGGCTAAACTCTATACCTGAGTTTCTTCGCTGGTCGTCACAGAGCCCAGTTGATGATTTCATCCTCCAAAGACAGCGCATTGTCCTGAGAGCGCGGTAAGCAACCACAGATTCGTACCTCTCTTGTCGTAGTTTCTAACGCAAATCTTAAGCTACCTTCACGCCCGTATTACTCTTCTTCGTCCAATCGTAGCAGAATTCTATCTCAAGCAGCCCAAGTCAGATGATCCTAGCATACATCCTGATGCAAACCGGTGTCTGTCGCAGACACTTGTCGATCGCTGCTCGGCAATTTGTTTTGAGGCAGCTCGTGAGATTATCAGCATGATCTACGCAAATCTCAACCTTGAGACACTTATCGGGCCAGTCCCTGCGTGGTGGTTCACCGTATTGTGTAAGTCAGTGGTCCACTGTCGTCAAGGTTATATCCTGGAAACTGACCTCGGGTATGCTTAGTTGTCTACTCTGCTGCGACAGCACTGCTTGCTGAACGCTTTGGGCCTACAGGATCAGGCCCGAGATCGGAACAGTCATGGTCCTCTGCCTCCACCTGGGATCAGGCAATGCAGCTCCTGAAAGCATATGCAAGGGTGGGGAAATCGGCTGAGCGATGTGTCGCCGCGCTGGAGATTCTGTCGGCCAAATTCCAATCACATGCTAGCGACAGACAAACACAGCACGCCGACGACCAGGTGTCAACAACGCAGAGAGAATTTGATCTCGATGTTGCACTACCCACGCATCAAAATTTTCCTGATATCTCGGCTCTTCCTACAGACTTTGATCTAAATGCGATAGATTTAAATATCAGTGATATAACATGGCTGAATGCTACGGTAGGAGATATTATTTTCTAGCCTTTTATGTATTCGAAATAGATGCCAGGTAACGTCGACTGGATAATATGGTAAAAGGTGAACTATTACTACCAAGTATTATATTCGAACCTGTCGCTCTATGCGTCGGGGCAGCTGAGAAACTGACCTAAACTAGACGAATGGATAACCTCAAAGATCCAACGGCGGAATACCTTTTGTCTGGCGATACCAGTATTCGAATGTCGAGTTAACGATCTGAGGTCGCAAGAGATACGAGCCGGCCTCCTTGGCCAACGCCCCGTCCACAGGCTGCAATGGACCAAATGTGGCGGCACGTACCTGGATTCGACATGCGCGCTCCAGCATGACAGCGAGGTACACCGACTCCCGCACGGTGGTTCCAGTCGTGAGCATGCCATGATGGGCCAAGATGATGGATTTTTTATTGCCCAGAGCTCCCGTAATAATAACACCTTCGTCATCAGCAATGGGCACGCCGGGCCAGTCAGCAAGGAATGCACAGTCATCGTAGAATGGTGTCATATCCATCTGCGCGACGACGAGAGGCTGTCGGGCAGCGGCGAGAGCCTGGACCCAGGGAGAGTGGGTATGAATAATGCTGTTCACGTCCGGCCTGCCACGGTAGACCCAGAGATGAAAGCGAGTGGCTGGGTTAGCCATGCCAGTACCAGTGACGGTGTTGAGATCGCCGTCGACCTCGATGAAATCTTCTGGCTTGGCCTCGTCCCAGCCCACGCCAAATCGCAAAGTCCAGTAGAAGCCGTATCCTCGTTCCGACCGAGCGCTTATCTGACCAGTCATGCCAGCATCTTCTTGTTTGGCTGCGAGCAGGCGGCAGGCACAGGCCATGGTCTCCTGGAGGGAGCGGACAGGCACTGTGAGGTGCTTCTTCATCTCTTCAGCCGTCCGCTTGTCAAAGTGGCTTTTAGGGCGCAGCGGGCCACCACCAGTCTGAAGAGCGACGCCCTGAACTGCGTAAGAATCGAAAGTAGGTGGCATTTTGGCTGTTTGGGGCATAGGTGCGTAATGAAGTTGTGAAAGTCTGTTTGATTGGGATGCATCTAGTTCTGGGTTTCAAATTTCCCGCAATGGCTTACGCCTCTTTAATAGTCAAGACCATGCTAACCAATCTGATAGGTGTACTGAGCGGTTTCCTTGTGTCACCTAATAATTGAGGTATACGTCAAGAAACGTTAACACCTATACAGCATGCCTCCGGGCTGGCAAATCGGAAGTAGGAAATTAGGCGTTCCGAGGGAGGTATCACGCGAGGTTTCGGGTAAGCTATCTTGGATCGTATTCTTACTGGATAGGATCCCGCGGACGTAACAAGATTTGTGGTAGTAAAAATGTGGACTCACACCTTCATTGAGGTGAATTAAGCCTTGTATAGGCCTATGATTATCTCGTGACTAATCGCGGACAGTGGGGGAAGCGGCTTCTCTTCGGGGCCCCTCCGCGGAGTTTCTCGGAGATCGACCACATTAACTACTAACCGGAAAACTAGCCAATGAATTTGCTGACCGATCCGTACAACGAGCCCGCGGGAGGGGTTTGGAACGGAAGAACAGCCTACCAGACGGGAGCTCTGTGGAGCACCTTGAGGCAGTTGATTTATTGATATAAGGCAACAGTTAAAACGTCTTTTACAACTGACGGTCCTTGTTACCACTCCTTACGATTCTGCAACGCATCACTCATACCAAGCCCATCGCAAAACACCGTCTCTTCCGCTAAAATGAGCATCAAGAAAGACCTCTTTCAAGGCCTGTCGGCATTTCCGATTACTCCAGCTAATCCGGATGGCACCGTCGACACTAGCGCCCTGGTTCGGATTCTCGAAAAGCTAGATATACCCGGTATCGATTCGATTGGACTGTTGGGTAGTACAGGAAACTATCTCTACCTGACGAGAGAGCAACGCAAGCGGGCCATTCACGCAGCTGTACAGGCTCTGCAGGGCAGAAAGCCACTCATTGTCTCTGCGGGTGCACTTCGCACGGACGATGCAGAGCGTCTAGCCAAGGACGCTGAAGAGGCAGGAGTTGACGGGCTGTTACTTGCGCCTGTCTCGTACACTCCGTTGACCGAAGAGGAGGTCTACACCCATTATGAGTCAGTCGCTGGGTCGACCACGCTGCCCATCTGCATCTACAACACGCCGAGCACGACGCACTTTACCTTTAGTGATGCCCTTCTTGCCCGCATCGCAGCGTTGCCCAACGTTGTTGCGCTGAAGCAGCCCTCTCCCACCGCTGAGTCAAAAGCAAGACATGAAGAGCTTCGCGCAAAGCTCCCCTCTGGATTCTCCATCGGCTACAGTGCGGACTGGCTCGTGGCTGAGCCACTATTAGCCGGAGGCGATGTATGGTACAGTGCGATTGCGGGGGTGCTTCCCGGACCATCGGTTGCGCTGATGAATAGCATCCGCAAAGGGGACCGTGCCGAAGTCAATCGCATCTCGACCGCCCTGCAGCCAATCTGGGAGCTATTCCAAGAGTTCGGTGACGGGCGGGTGGTCTTTGCACTGGCAAACGAGCTTGGCCTCTGCAAAGCAGCCCCCCCTCGGCCTATTCTGCCCATAGCTACTGAGCACCACAGTCGTATTCGCTCAGCGTTGGCAAGCGCTCAAGAAAATATTTAACGGGCCATCTCAAAACATACGCAGGGTTAGGGAGTCAGCACTACAAGAGTTTATACACTAAAGCTTCTCCAATATTAACGTTTTTTTTTGGACCTGCTGATCTAGGCAGTGTACTGGTGAGTGAGCTTAAAGTGCATGAAAATTGAACTCAGAATAGAGCACGAGGCGTATGACATGCGCGGCTCCTGAGGTCACCGTGGATGCTGAGAAGAATGGTTATTAGCGTCAGGAAAGATGTATAGCCTATTATAAAGAACTACCATCTTTTATAAGAAGTCAAAGTATAAAACGTATTAAATTCAAAACAAGATTTTTCAACGAATAAAACAAAATATACAACACAATCGCTCTAACCCAACGGCGTCTAACCTAACCACTCTCTAATGACCTATAAATTCTGCAGCAATGCCCTAAAGTATGCCGTTTATTACAACCAACATTTTAGCGTTGACGGTCTAATCCTTGTCGATCTACCTAAGGTGGTAGCTCTTGCTCATCACCACATCGCCTGGTGCTCCTCTCAACCATTTCCGCCAAGCGCTTTGCAAAGATGCGCGCCATGTCCTTGAGCCCCTCTACATCACGCAAGCTCGCGTGGCCGCCGATGCCGACAGCCACGTTGCCCGTCTCCGGGCTGACGCCAACATCCGCGTACACCGCCTCGGTCGTGACCGCGGACGTATCGAGTCCCGCGACAGAAGTCTGCGCAGTCAAGGGCTCCACGGAAGCATAGTCTGACGGCACGCCCAGAGGCCACGGCTGCAGGATTGCATCGCCCTGCGACGCGCCGGATGATCGCAGCATGATTTCGTCATTCCAGAGAATGTTCAAGTGGGTGTTGAAAAGACGCGAGCTGGCGGCGCCTTGGGTGCTTGTCGCCGTCGCGGCCCAGCCCATCACATCTCGCAGACGGCTTTGCTCGTAGCCCGAGCGAGCGTGCATCTTTTCCTGCATGCCCTGCAGGACCTCCCTTGTGGCGCTCAGTTTTTCCGTCTCGTGCGCCTTGATGAGGTCCTTGGGCACGGCAATTGGCAGCATGTTGACGGTGGGACTGGCCAGACGGTCCATGCCATCCATCTCAGACGATCGTCCGGCCGTGTAGTAGCCAAATACCGGAGAGGAGCGGGCGTTTGTGGTATCTGCCAGCATTCGCGCAAAGGCGACGACAATCAGACACTGCACAGTGACTCCGTATGCGCGAGCTGCAGCCTCGAGAGCGGCTTTGCTAGTCTCGCTGCAATCAAACACGGCAAATGGCCTCCTTTGGCGAGGCGCATCCTCTTTGATGGCGGTGCGCGGCTCCAAGACGGTAGGTTCGCAGTCTTGCAGGGCTTTCTTCCAGAATTCTTGCTCGTTGTTGGCTCGGAGATGTTTCACTGTGGTTTCAACAAACTTGGAAAAGGACAGGGCCGCGGGCTGCGCCTCTTGCGCATCGCCCCGGTAGAGACGGGTCAGATCGTCGATGAGAATACCAACGCTCCAGGCGTCGTACACGGCGTGGTGCATCCTCATGAGCACAGCATCACCGCGAGCGCCTCCGCGAACAAGGCAAAGGAGAACAGGGGGGTCGTACAGCGATGACGGACGTCGGTAAAGCTTGGAAATTTCTGCCTTGACAAAGGTTTCCAGGTCGCTGGACTCTGGCACCTGCAGCACCGTGAAGGACTCGGCTGCCTGTGCGGGATTCGGTTTCAAGATGACCTGGACGGCGACTGTAGGCTTGACCTGGGCAAAGCAGGTCCGCAGGGAATCGTTTCTTTGTATGAGAGACACCCAGGCACTCCGTAATTGGTCCACTTGCAGCTCACTTGTCGTCTTGAAAACCCATGTTGGCTCATACAATGTCTTTCCGGAGCGCAGCCAGAGCGCCAAGTGGAATTCTTGACCAGCCAGCACCGGCAGAACGTCTTGCACATCCTCGGGCTTTTTGCCCAGCTTGGAGAGGGCCTGTTGCCTGATCTCTGGGTCGACCGACGAGACCGTGACCTCGGTGCCATTTGGAGTTTCGCCCGTTGAGGCCTGCCTGGTTGCCTTGGCAAGAGCTACTTCACAAAGCTTGCCTAGCTTTGCATTGCGCAGAATGTCCATGGTTGTCAGTGAAATCTGGGCTCGCCTGCACGCGCCAGCCACACGGATCGCCACGATGGAGTCGACGCCAAGAGAGAAAATGCTGGTGTGCGCATCCATCTTCTCAGGCGGGTTATCTGTGGTCTCGGACAGTATTTTGATCAGAGACCCCAGGTACCGGTCGATGGCGTCTGAATTGTACGCAGTAGGTGTCGCCTCGTTCGTCATTGAAAGCCCAGGTGCTGGCATTTCGGCAAGTAGACCAGGAGAAGCAACAGCGCGTTCATCAGGGCGCTTTTGGACACTCTGGTAGCTTTCGACAAGTAGTCGCACTGTTTCGTCCGTAATCTCGTCCGAGAACTTGGAGTAGACTTGGAGCTGGAGAGTGTCATCCGCGTTCTGGTGAACCTCAACAACCAAGTCGTACTGGGACGGAGGAAGGGCCTTCTCCTTGCCTTCCGTCTGCTCAGGTGATGCAGGCCATTTAGGTTCCTCCGAGTCCTCGCCTCTTCGGAAGACGAAAAGAACTTCGAATAGCTGTTCGTTGTGAGCACCAGTCTGCCTCCACAGCTGTTGGATATCGGATAGCGACGCATGCACATGCTCCAAGGCATTATTCTGCAACGCTTGCAAATCTTGCAAGTAGCGGCGGTTGCTGAATGACTCCTCCTTCAAACAGATTCTCAGAGGCACTGTGTTGAGCATCGGGCCAGCCACCTCGTCTGCGCCCGGCAGGACGAGTCTCGCAGCATGAACTTGACCCAGGACCACATCTCTGGACTTTGTGTGCGCGCCGATGGCCTTGCCGACCGCCAATTGGCAGACAGTCTGGACAGTCACCCCTTCCTCCGCACACCATTTCTCCAGAAGAGAAACGTTCTGCGTCAATTCGACAGTGCGGGCAGTAATTCTGTTCTGGAGCGGCTCGGAAGCTGCCACACCCTGATAGCCCGCCAGGCTGTCGACCCAAAATGATGCGGATTTCGACGCCGCCGCTTGTATAGCCGTTGCGAACTCATAAAATGGCTTGCGCTCGGGGACATCGAAGTCGTGCATGAGCGCCCAGAGGTCGTTGAAAATGAAACCAATGGAGACTCCATCGTAGGTCGCATGATGCAGAGAAACAACGAGCACGGCGTGTTGCGGGCCGCGAATGACTGTTGCGCCAACAGGAGGTCTCTCGAAGGATGCAATATTGACGAATCTCGTGCGCCCAGTCACATTGTCAATGTCTGCTTGGACGGAGCCTGCAACGTCAACTTCGCTCCAATCCGGGGCTGGGTTCTGATGCACTGCGCCGACAAGCTGCGCACGTGGCCCTTTGGTCATGTGGAAGGAAGTTCTCAGGATGTCGTGTTTGGCGACGAGGCTGAACCACGCTACTTTTGCTTTGGCGTTGTCGATGCCTTGTGGCAACTCAACCACATGGTGGTGGGAATACAGCGACGGGTCCATCATGGCAGTGGCTGTAACCATGCCTGCTTGGAGCGGCGTCAACGGGTACACGGCAACGACATCATTCAGTGATTCTGTTGTAGAGCCAGAAATCATATCTTTGGACCAAGATTTCTCGATGCGAGTGTCGACAACTTCGCCGGCCAACCCTTGGGTGGTTAGCCCAGAAGCTGCGCCATTCAAGTTACGCTTGAGCTCAATGTGCGCTGCTAGCTTGGCTATGCTTGGATTCCTGAGCACGTCGGCACCGGAAACTTGGATGTCGGCTTGGCGGAGCATCTTTGAGAAGCGAATGGTCGTAATTGAATCAATGTCGTACTTGATGAGTGGCGCCGTCTTGCTAATCTCGATCGGGGTACAATCCGAGAATTCTGCGATAATCTCTCGAAGCTGTTCCTCTATCGGTGACCATTGATGATCTTCAGACTGCGATTCAACCTTCTTTTTCAGACCATTTTCCGATACCTTGATCAGCTTGTCTTGGCCGTGTAAAAGATCAGACACGATGCTCTCCATTTCGTCAAGCAAGCTCGTCAACTCCTCGGCCGTGTCAAACATGGTCGAACTTGCCCGCAAAGTCACTGTATCTGTAGCCGGGTCTGCTTCACACTCCAGGGCCAACTCAAAGTCAAGGAACATTTCGCCTTCAACTTGTTGGAGGATTCTCGGTTCGTCGTCGACTGCATTTCCGGAAGACCCGGTTCTCGTAAAGGAAAACAAACTGGAGAACAGCGAGCCCGAAATTCCCAGCCACCGTTGCAAAGATCGCAGAGATGTATATTGGTATCCCATGGACGTGTATAGCCTGTCTTGAGCTGTCTTGACAAGTTCAGATAGGGTCTTTCCATCTGCACCCAGGCGAAGTCGTTGAGGAATTGTCGAGATGCAAGGAGCGGCCATTGACTCGATGCCTTCCACTTCAACAGATCGTCCCGAGAGGACAATGCCATAGACTAAATCGTCATGCTGCAGCTTCTGTGACAAAACGTAGCCGAATGCTCCTTGGTTGACAGCTGACAACGTAGTATTGATTTGGGAGCACAGGCCCTCTAGACTGCCCAGACTTGCGCTCAAAGTTTTTGTCGCATTTCTCCGGGATTTCGGAACCGTCGAATCCGTGCTAGGGTTGTATTCGCTGAACAAGTCTATCCAATACTTCCTGGCATCGCCGTGGTTGTGTTGCTGGGCTGCGATGTGCTTTAGTAGAGGCAAAACAGATGGTCTATGTGCCAACTCTTGGCCCTTGTAAGCCGCTTCAAAGTCTTCAAAGATCAATTTGATAGAAGCTCCATCGTACAGCGAATGATGGATCGAAAGCATGAAAAGAGGTGACCTGTCTGTAGATTCGGCATCGTTGCAAATGGCCGTGGTAAACCTGAGGGGAGGTAGCTTGTCGATGTTGGCGACAATGTCGTTTGCCAGATCTTTCTTGGAAGAGTTTAGCTGAGGTTCCAAGTCGCCCTGGCGTCCCGAAACATGTTTCCAACTGGGCTCAGAGTATTCGTCTTCGAGAACGAGCTGGACAATGTCATCTCCCAGTCTGGAGAAGCAAGTCCGGAGTAACTCATTATTCCTAATAACGGGAATCCACGCCGCCTTGACGCTTTCAATCGACACACTCGGCCCCAGCTCAAAAACCATATGAGACACATACTCATTCTCATCTTCAGACTCGTGGGTCATTGTATGCGCCACGAGTATCTCTTGTAGTGGCATGCAGGGTCTGACTGACTCGATATGCGATATGCCCTGAATCTGCAAAAGCTTCCTGGCTCGTCTTTCAAGGTCTTTGAAGTGCTCGTCTATCGTCCTCGAGCTAATTGGTGCGTCGCCGTGTGCAGACTTTGCTTCGTAGCTCATGCGGCACAAGTCCTCGACAGTCGGATTCTGTAGTAACCGAGCCACTGGTAGGTTGTATCCAATCCTTCTAAAGGTGAACGAAAGTTTGACTGCAGAAACACTGTCAAACCCAAGCTGGAACAATGTGCTTGCTGGCCCGACGGGACGGCCCTCGTCACGCGGCACGACACTTTCAATGACCGATAAGAGGTCCTTTTCGGCCAGAGTCAAGTCTCTTGATGACGGCTGTCTTTCGGTGTCGGTTTCAGCGCAAGTCTCTCCGAACAGCTCGCCGAGTGAAATAGAGCGGAAAAGTTGCTCTAGAGCTTTAGTGTCTGTCTTCGCCGAAGTGTCCCTCAGAGGGATCATCGTCACGGGAATGATGAAGTCGGGGACCATATAGGCCGGTAGCGTCTGGCTGCAAGCCTCTTGGAGACTATCCTGTCGATTCTCTTTGACCCACTGGAGCTTTCCACTTTGAGGGGCTCCAAGAGGGGCCAAAAAGGATACCAGAAACTGTTTGGAAGTACCGGGATGTTTGAGAAGAAGCACTACGACATCGCTTTCCGTCGAAGATAAGGAGCGCACGACCTCCGACACCTCGCCAAGCTCCAATCTCTGTCCACGGACCTTGACTTGTTCGTCCTTGCGGCCGAGGAAAAGAATAGAGTTGTCGGCAGCCATTCGTACAATATCGCCAGTCCTGTAGACTCTCTTGCCATTTATCTCACAGAACCCCTTGGCTTCGGGCCGGTTCAAGTATCCGTTGGCCACCAAGCTTCCTTCGAAAACAAGCTCGCCCGCCATACCTTTTTTGACGTGAGTATCTGCTCCAGTAACCAGGACGTGGGCAACACTATCGCCCAAAGGATTGCCAATACAGCGGGTGTCAGAGTTTGGTAAAATGAGCGCCGCGGTGCAGCCGACCGTGACTTCTGTTGGTCCGTAGGCATTCACCAGAGAAACGTTGGTAGACGATGCCCAGATCTGTTGCGTCTTGGGTGTCAACTTTTCTCCTCCGACCGCGAGATAGACAAGATGGGGAGTGTCCTCGGGAAGCAAGCCAGTTTGATCCAAAAGAGACGGGACGATGCCCGTATGCGTCACTTTCAGCTCCTTCAATGTTCGCGCAAGATCATCAAGCATTGACAAGCGTTCGCCAGTGACGGCGCAGAGGCCGAACCGCCAAGCTAGAAACATCTCTCCGATGTGGACATCAAACGCCCTGCTAGCCAAATTGAGAAATTTACCGACCCCTCCAAGCTCTAGAGACTTGGGGCACACGTCGCCGATAAACTCTCCCCACGAGCTGTTGAAGGAGCTCAAGTTCCGCCTGCTGACTCTAACACCCTTCGGGGCACCCGTGGAGCCCGAAGTGTAGAGCAGGTAAGCATCGTGATGTACCGGGTGGGTATCGGGAATGTTTGCAGTGTCCCTAGTGGCCAAATCTTCCAGGAATGATTTGTCTTTTACGTCGAGCAAAAATGTGTCCGCCGGCAGTTCCACCTCGTCAAAAGTGCCGTCACAGACGAACGCCAAGGCGGCGCTGCTGTCTTTGAGCAGGAACGACTTGCGATCCGCAGGCAGTGACATTTCGATAGGAACATATGTGCACCCAGATTTAAGGATGCCAATGATTACGGCGAACGCGATCAGAGAACGATCCAAAGAGACGCCAATGGCTCGACCGGGAATGTCGAAGCTGATGATGACATTTGCAAGTTGGTTGGCAACTTGGTTGAATTGCTTGTAGGTCCAGAACTCCGTGAGAATTCTACCATCGTCCAAGAAGTCCGTAGCGACCTCGACCGCTTTCCAGCCTGGATGTTGCTTAGCCCATGTCTCAACGTAGGATACCGGCCCAACACAGGGTGGGTACTGAGCCACGACGTTCGAAGAGCAAATCGAAAGGAGACGGGAAGGAAGTTGCTCTGTGAGTTGGTTCAAGCTCGTATCCGGGGTGGCCGCTTCGAAAGCAACGACTAATGCGTCGAGCTGTTGCAGGAAAAGCTTCTGTAGGTCCGAGGTCATCAATGTTTCGTCGACAGATAGAGATAGAGTGACGGAGTCGTCACCGTTCTCGAATACATTGAGCGCGAACTCGTGGTCCACCACAGGATCCAAAACATCCTTGATTTCGTGCCAGGGTACAGAGTTGCCTCGGCCGTTTTGGTTGTGGGGATGTAGGACGAAGATGGCCGGGTAGAGAGCGTCCTTTTGACCTCTACCCAGAGTCTTGCGCACTTGAGTAGACTCGGGAGGCCCATGTCGGATACCCTGCATAACGAGGCTTTGTTGTTTCATGATCAACTCCTTCAGGCTGCCGCCAGACTTGAATGGGACGGGATATGTTGCCGACAATGGAGCCATGGCATCTACGAGCCGCGAATTCAACAGCCTCTCGGAACGCACTTCACCAAACAGTATGCTCTCAGACTCGCGGTACTCGGCAAGCATAGATCCAAAGGCGACACGGAAGAGCGGGCCAAGGGATGTTGCTCCCAATTGTCGCGCCAGTGCAGCGAGTTTGGAGGCCAGATTCGTCGATTTCATTTCAGTGGTACGATGCCGGATCTGCTTCTGAGCTGCTTCCACACTACTGGAACTGGCGTCTTCGAGATCTTCTGGCTGCGCAAAAGGGCTCAGACAATCGTGCCAAAACCTTGCGGCAGCCGACTTGTCAGTTCGCAACATGAGCCTGCTGATTGCCTCTGCCACCTGACACCGGTCCCCCAGGGCCTGGCTGGACGTGTACGCGGCGGCAACATCATTCATTAAATGGCTTATCATGTCTCCATCATACAGAGAATGATGAATTGTCAAGACCATTACTTTGCGATCTTGGTGTGAAAGGATATTGACCTGCCAAAGGGGAGAAGAGAAGGTCTTGTTGTGCTGTGCAGTTGCGAACTTGTCCCGGATCGCTTTGATCGACAGCTGCAAATCGTCGAATTCGGCAGCTGATTCTTCCCAGCTTACTGCCACTTCGTTGTGAATTACCTGTAGAAACATGGTCGACGACTCAGGGCCCTTTGCGTGCTCTTGCTGCTCAAGGAGCGCTGTGGGGAGGAGGCTCAGTCTCAAAATGTCATGGGACTTGCATACGCGCTCCCAGGCTGTGCGAAGTTGCTCAATATCAGCGGTTGGGAGGATATTCCACGCGAAGCTACCCCAGTAGAGGGTAGGGCTCTTGAGTGTCTCGACTAGCATGCCGTCTTGGAAAACGGTAGTCGGAAACGCATAAAATTGGCTCGGGTCCTTGCCCAAGTAATTCGCGACGAGCGGCCTCCAACTCTCTAGTTGTGCATGGAAGAATGGTTCCCAGTCTTGGTTGGGTTGGCTCTTGACAGAAAGATGGCCGATTAGATCATCAATCGTTGCACTGTCCAACACTTGGACGGCAGAGATGGTGTGCCCGACATTCTTCAACTTGGAGCTCAGCCTGATTGCCCCGATTGAATCAACGCCAATCTCAGCAAGCGTCGTTGTTTTTGATAGAGAAGATGGAAGGATCTTGGCAACGCTTCGAATCGAGTCAAGGATGGGCTGGTGTTGGCTGTACCATTCGGAATCCACCTCTTCAGCATCCGTCTGTGACGTTGGCTCCGCGGACCACTCGGTGGCAAGGATCATGAGTAACTGTTTGCGGTTGACTTTGGCGGATTGATTGCGCGGTATTGTCCTCAGTGGGATGAATATGTCTGGAATCATATGTTGCGGAAGCTGAGTCCTGGCATGTCTCTTCACCGATTGTGCTATGCTTCGGGCCTCTTCCGTCTCTAATATGTAAGAGGTATCATTTTGCGACGAGTCTTGCTTTCCGCAGTCAATGAAGCAAACCAGAACATCGCCTGTAGAGCCAGGAAGCTGGGTGAGTATTACCTCTGCGTGAACAACAGACTCGTGGGCCGCCGAGCACACAGTCGAGATCTCGCCCATCTCGACGCGCATGCCCCGGATCTTGACTAGGTCATCTTTTCTTCCAACAAAGTCAAAGGTTCCATCGAGGAGTTGACGAACATAGTCTCCGGTATGATAAACACGACACTTCAAGATCTCGTTCCATCTGAATTTCTTGTCGTTGCTGTCCTCGCTGTCCCAGTACCCAGGTGAAAGCTGCACACCGGAAATGACCAGCTCGCCAAGGCCGTGCCTCATCACCGGGTGTCCAGACGCCATGACGCACGCATCAACGGCTGGAAGGGCCGTACCAATGTTTCCGCTTCGCGAGTTGGGTTGCAAGTTGTTGATGGTGGAATTAATCGCCGTTTCTGCTGGCCCATACACATTGCAAAGGGACATACACGCCAACCACCTGTCGGCGAGAGACTGAGGTAGTTTCTCGCCGCCCATGGTTACCACTCGCAGGGTAATCAAGTCCTCGGGTTCTAGAGTGCTGGCAAAAGTGGGTGTCATTGACGCATGCGTAGCCTTGACTTTGTTGGACAATGCGGTGAACGACCCAAGAAGGATGTCTCGAGAAGCAGAAACAAGTGTTCCGCCGAGCTTCCAGGCCGCAAATACGTCTCTGACAAATACGTCAAACGTGTACTGTGCGAACTGTAGATATTGAACATTATCGCCAGTCAAGTCGCTGCCGGCGTTGACGCGCTCGATGAATGAGTCGATGGATACGCTTGCGGCCTTGTGTGAGATCGGCACTCCCTTTGGTGTACCTGTTGTGCCGCTCGTGAAGATGACATAGGCAATGTCTGACTCCGAAATTGAAGTTGCGCTTGAGGCGGCTGAAGCTTGGATCTCGGACCCGTTGGGTTGTTTGCCCTGTGCGATCAGATCTGCGACGTTGACGGCCTCGAATGGAGCTTCCAGGATACCTGACAACTTTGATGTTGTAGCTTCGCTTGCAAGGATAGTTTCGGTGTTTGCCTTCTCGATAAGCAGGCGTTGGCGCACGGCAGGGTAGCTGGGGTCAATGGGACACCACGAAGCGCCGGCCTTCAAGACACCCAAGATGGCAATGTACAGCTCCGGACATTTCTCCATACAGATTGGAACGACATGTTTGTTGCCATCTCTGCCCAGGCGACTAAGCAAGAACGACGAGACAATGTCGGACCTCGCATCCAATTCTGCGTATGTGAGTTGAACTTTGGGACCACTGGCGGCCAAGTCGTCATAGAAAACAAGGGCCGTTGACGAGGGTGACTTGCGGGCTTTGTCGGCAACGCACTCGTGCAACAGTTGTCTGCCCAGGTGCGCTTGCTCTTTCACTTGCGGGCGCACGTCAATAGTTTGCCGCGGAGTACCAATGGTGGGATCCAAAAATAAACTCTCGGGATTCGAGATGATGTTCTCAGTGACCGTTGCAAGATCCTGTAGCATGGAGCAGGCTGTCGCGTTGTCGAGCAGCGCATACTGGTAGGTTGTTCTGAACTCCAATACACCAGAAGCATGCGGGTAGACCTCTACCATGACGGCCTGATCATTCTGCATGCCAGGATGGTCGACCTTGTCGTACAAGTTCGCGCCTTTGCCCGTGTTGAGGTACATCTGGAGAGCAAGCGTGGTGTCGTATCGCGCTCCCGTGATGGGGGTATGAAGGTGCGCAAGGCCGGCCGCATTTTGCTTTGTTGCTTCCAAGAAGACGTCAATATTCTTCTTCTCGTTGGAACCGTCCAGGGACACTCGGACGGGATGAACTGTAAGGACTGGGGCAGAACAGTTGGCCAGGTCGTCGGTGAAGCGATCCGAAACAACGTTGCCAAATGCAATATCACGTTCACCAGTATATGTGAGCAACACGTATGCCCAAGCTGCTTGAAAGACTGACAAAGGCGACACCTGCAAAGCCGCAGCTTTACTTGTCACGGTGTCCAGTAATAAGTCGGACACGAAGCTGAAACCACCGCAGCCAAGCTCTGAGCTTCCAGGAATGGTGCTTCGAAGACATGGAAAAGGTGGCGAGGTGAGACCATCCATGTACGACGCCCAGTACTTGTATGCCGCTTCCCTATCTTGCGAAAAATGTCGTCCAACTGCGGTGGAAATCCCAGTCCTCTCCGTTATCGGTTGGCCGAGGCATTCCCTCTCGACGTCCTCCCAAAGCACGGCTTCTGAGCCACCATCAAAGATAGAGTGTAGAATGCTGAAGATGACGATTGCTTGGCTTGGGGTTTGAAGGATTGACAGACGTCGAGGCGGTTCTTGCAGCGTAATGGCCTTGTTAGCGGCATCTTGGGCCGTTGTAATAGACTTTTGGATGTCGTCCTCGCTGTCTGCATAGTACATATGAGGCTTGACTATAGCTGCATCATGTCCAGGCGACAAGATGCATTGCGCAAATGGCGTAAGATCGTCGTCAACGGGAACAAAGACTGTCCGCATAACATCGTATCGAGACAAGACACGGACCCAAGCATCAATGACATCTTGAGCACTCAAGTCCGGCTTCACATAGAAGACAGAGTGCTGAATATAAGCTTTCAGACCCGGAATTTCTGACGCTCCGTCCACATCGGCAGTCAGGAGGTAGGAGGCTAAAGTGACGGCCTGAGAGGTGGTTACTGGCAGGATAGACACCACACTCTGGTCGTCGTATCCCAAAGACTCGATGCATTGGGCTCTGTGCCGTTGTTCAAAATTTTCGACGAGAGTTTTGACTGCGTTTAAGCTCCCAGATGCCGTCGCAGGCTGTCCCAGCCGTCGTTCAGCTTTGGCGTTGAGGTCGCCGAGGTTGCGGGAGGTGAGTATGTCGGTGACCTGTAGACCTTCAATGCCGGATTCTCGGAAGATCTGAAGAAGCCTCACAGAGCGCAGACTATCAATGCCAAGGGACAGCAGGGTGGTCCCAGATGTGATGTTGTCCCTTCCCAGGACAGAAACTCTGGAGATGGCGTCAATGACAATGCTCGACAGCGGAACCGTGTCTTCATCCAGTGCCGAACTTTGCGCGCCATCATCGCTAATTAGTCTCATTCCGGAGCTCTCTGGCGATGCGCAAAGTCGGCTGAGGGTCTTTCGATCCGTCTTGTCACTGGGTAAACGAGGCAGTTTGTCGATCATATAGTATAGTGTCGGGCGCATGTGTGGCTGCAATATGTTTTGCGCTCTCTCCTTGCAACTTTCGAGTATTTCCTTGTCGTCATGAGTACTACCGGTGGGAGAGACAACAGCAACCAGTTGCATTTGTTTCTCATCCGGGCCTCCAGTTTTCAACGCCACCACGGCAACGGCGACAAGAGGGTTCTTCAAGCCGTCCTCGATTTCTCCGAGCTCAACACGCTTGCCCGAAATCTTGACCTGATCCGAGGATAACCGTGCCAGGAATTCCACCTGAGGGGTACCGTCTGGGCCGACGATGACTCTTCCTTTATCACCTGTTCGGTACAGCTTACCGAAAGGTTCAAGCTCAATAAAGGCGGCGGCTGTCTTTTGGGGGTCTTTGAGATATCCTATGCTCAGGTGCGGTCCGCCCATGGCTATCTCACCCGCGAACCCCATGGGCATGACTGTCTTTGCCTCTACCAAGTCCAGAATGACCAATGAACATGTTGGCAGTGGCGGGCCGATAAGCGCTACTCGGGTCTTGACTGATACCTTGGGATCCATGGTGCAGAATATGGTGGTCTCGGTCGGCCCATAGCCGTTGATTGAATATGTGTTGCCGTTTTCGAGGACTCGATCACCGTCAGAAGCAAAGTTGGCGGCAATCTCTTTCCTCAGCATCTCACCGCCGGTCCATATCGCGCGAAGGCTAGGGACCCTTTCGGGTCGCAGCAGAGAAGCCAAGCTTGGTGTGGTCAGGGTGACATTCGCATTCAGCTCATTGATTGCTGACTCTGCATCTGTCAACATCATATTTCTGTCGCACGAGCACAATGTACCTCCGAGTGACAAGGTCGCAAAGATCTCCGTGACAGACATGTCAAACGCTGGGGCTACCATCTGGAACCAGCGGGTGTTGGATGGCCCAGATTCGAATGAGTGCGACGCGACTGCGATTTGTGCCGCGACGGAGCAGATTGCCGCGTCATGCGTAATTTGTACGCCTTTGGGCTTTCCCGTGGAACCACTTGTGAAGAGAATGTAGGCAACATCATCCTTGGATATCTCGACGGACGGCAAAAGTCGCGGGTGCGCGGCGTCGAACTCTTGCTCAGTGATGGTCGCCACATCAATGAAGGTAAAGTCGGTGCAAGTTTTCATCGAATTTTGAAACTCTTCCAGAGTATCGGTAGAGCCAAGCACAACTTTGGAACCGGTAACCTCCGTCATGTGCTGTAATAGCTCGGGAGGGCAATCGGTCGGAACAGGCGCCACCACGCACCGTGCTTTAAGAATACCTAGCCAGGCCATGTACAGTTCGACCGATGTATTCAAAGCAACTAGTATTATTTTGCCGTCTGAATCCGTATTGATTCCGACTTTCTGTAAGATTTCTTCAGCCAGAATCGAAGATAGGTGATCCAGCTCTCTGTAGGTGAGTTCAGCCCGCCCAGCGGGGTCTAAGAAGTCGACGGCTATTTTTTCAGGATTCTCTCTAGCTCTCGCCAAGAAAGCGGTATGAAGCAAAGCTGTATTACTTTCAGAGAGCGAACTTGGTAGCCCAAGCTGACTTTCAAAGTCGGGAGGCGTCATCAACGGAGGATGATTGATGACGGATGTGCCTGCGAAGGCCGAGGCCTGGGCGTCTGCACCCAGTGAAAGTGTACGGTTCTCTGGCCATCCCATCATGGACAGAAACGAAGCGCAAAAAGGCTGCAAAAAAGGTTCAGGGACGATATTGAGAGAAAGGCGCAGTGAGTAGCTCGTTTCACTGGCGACGACCAGAAACGGCCTGTCAGGAAAGTATTCTGAGCCATTTTCACTGCCATCTTGAAGCAGAATTATTCCGAAATCGGATTGACTTTCTTGCGGAGTTGTCGTCAAGGTCAAGTCGTTTGCTACACGGCTGGCCCCTATGCTGCCAGAATCCTGAATGTTCCCGGCATCGCAGGCGACAAAGTCGAAGGATACCTCGTCGTCGCCGACCTGGCTCAATACGAAAGCGGCGAAAAGACGTAGTACCTGGTCTCTACTCTGCTGCTTCAGGTCCAGGCTGCCGGAGATGGTGTAGTAGAGAGCATCATCGCTTCCGCTCAACGGCTCTCGCTCTAAATGGCGGAAAGGATGCAAAGCGGCGAATCGAGTGGCGTTTGGCTGATGCATGGCTGTTTGACAACGGCTTTTGTTGGAGGTTGGAGAGAACTTTGGTGATTCGCTTCGAGCGGATGCGGCCTGATTGATTACTTTGGGGGCCTCTTCTTGACGCATAGTATCCAACAGCTCTCTGTGTGCACACCTTCTTATAAACAGCCTTGCTGTCGCCATCGCATCGTCTCGGTGCCTTTCCTTGTTCCTCACACCAAGTGGAGGCATACTCGGAGCTAATTTGGGGACCTTGGCGACAAGAGCATAGGGTGTGGGCGCACAGGTTTTTCAGCAACTGATCCTTGATGCTTCCGCTTATCAGATCCATTCACAGAGCCACAACAAGCACTAGAGACGCAACTACCGGGTACAATTGCCCCGCCCGAGAATCTGCGAGAAGAGCTGGCAACTGGGAAGGGAGAGAGAAAAGCCCTCATCAAGCCGGGGGCCTTGGCGCAAAGTTTGCACGGTGGATCTGGCTTCTTTTCCTGTCTCTAATCAGCTGATGCGTTGTTTATCAGCTGCGAATTTTATCAGATCCGCTGCATAGAATGCGGCCCCCAGCAGCGGCGTGGACTCACGGTCGACAGCAACTAACGTACCCCTGTTAATCAAGCAGTCATTTAAGCTCACAAATAATTACCAGTAATACGCACAACCCACAGGAGGCTCCAACAAGCTGAGCAGAGCGGGGAGAGGATAGCAAAAAAGAAGAGCAATGCACGCAGGCAATCCTTGCTAGAAGCGGCAGCCCCAACCGGTTGCTAAGACAAGATCAACGGACCACGAGTCTCCGGGCCACCACTTCGGACTCCGACAGGCTGCCGTCAACTCTGCTAAAAATAAGGCCTTGAAGGGGCTGATCCTTAATTGCATACCTTGCATCAACTTGCGACAGTCTTTCGTTGCTTGTTGACTCCAGCACTGTTGCCTTTCTACGCAACACATCGACAAAAATGGGCAGTCCAGCACAAGACAAGAGTGCTGTGAAAAAGGTATGTCAACAATCGAACGCTGGCAGGATGAGCCGGCGACTCAGCAATCACGATGCTGACACGATCCCCTCCGCAGCGATCGCAGTCGGCTTTCGGCTACCTTCGACTGCTGGTTTCGGTCAATCCCAAGCCCTTGGACTATGTGCTGCTTGCCTTTGGCGTTTTGGCGTCCATGGCCGCCGGCGTCCCGTTCCCGATCATGTCCATGATCTTCGGTCAGCTGGTCGACCAGCTCAACAGCGCCTCGTGCGCCGCCAGCGAGCAGAAGCCCGTCAATTCACAGGAGAGCGCCATCTCCGACAAGGTCCTCCTCACCGTCTACATTGCCATTGCCAATTTCATCCTCATCTACGTCGCCACGGGCGCCTGGACCATCTTTGGCGAGCGCCTCGTGCGCCGACTCCGGTACGCCTATCTCCAGTCCCTGTTGCGGCAGGAAGTGGCCTTTTTCGAAACGTGCCCCGCGGGCGAGGTCGCTGCCCGACTGGACGGCGACCTCTCCACCATCCAGGCCGGCGTGTCAGAAAAGGTCGGCATCGTCATCCAGAGCATCTCGTACTTTTGCACCGCCTATATTGTGGGCTTCACGCTCGACGCGCCCCTCACGGGCATGCTAGCGAGCGTCGTGCCGGCCTTTTTGCTCATGGCGTACTTTGGCGGCCGCTTCACGAAAAAGTACACGGGGCAGGTCAACTCGACCCTGGCACCGGCCATTGCGCTGGCGTCCGAGTCGATTGCCAACATGAAGCTCATCAAGGCCTTTCGCGCCAGCGGCAGAATCCAACGCATCTTTGAGAGCCAGCTGGTGGCGGCAAGGAGACCCGGCGTGGGCAAGCTGCTGACGGCCGCGATCCAGGTTGGCTTGCTCTACTTTATTGCCTTTTCTTCCAATGCTCTGGCCATTTCGCAGGGTGGAAGACAAGTTGCCGATACGATTGAGACCGGGTCCGGCGTGACATTGGGAGCTGTCTACACGGTCATGATGAGTCTGATTGATGGTAAGCCGTATTGTGCCTTGGTAAAAGTTGACCATTGTTACTAACTATAGCAGCATCATACATCATCAGCCAAATTGCTCCCTTTGCCACCATTTTCGCCTCGGCGTCCGGCGCAGCAGACAAGATTCTCGACACGGTCCATCGCCAGCCCCAGATCGACTCCTCCAAGGCCGCTGATGGCCAGATCCTGAGCAAGATTGAAGGCGAAGTCGAGTTCCGCAACGTCGACTTTAGCTACCCGAGCCGTCCCGAAGCAAAAGTACACGACAACTTCAACCTGGTCATCCCCGCCGGCAAGATGACGGGCATCGTCGGCGGCTCCGGTTGCGGCAAGTCCACCATTGCGGCGCTGATCCAGCGCTTCTACGATCCCGAGCAAGGCCAGGTCCTGATTGACGGGCACGACATGCGCGACCTGCAGCTGCGGTCTCTCCGCAGCCACATGGGTTACGTTGAGCAAGAAGTAGTCCTGTTTGATCGCTCCATCATGGAGAACATTGCACATGGACTGATCGGCTCATCGGAGCCAGAGCATGAGCCGCTGCAACGACTAGTCGTCGACGGCGACATTGCAGAGCTCGCAGACAGAGTTGTGGAAGGCGGTAGCCTAGACGCGCTTGTGGCGCACTCGCCGAAGCTTCGCGAGCTGCTGTCCATGATTCGCGTCGCAGCCACCCGAGCCGGCTTGGACAGCTTTGTCGTCGAGCTCGACCATGGGCTGGCTACAAACGTCGGCGCTGGCGGTAGCCGGCTAAGCGGCGGTCAGAAGCAGCGTGTGGCGCTTGCCCGCGCCCTGATTCTCATGCCTTCTATTCTAATCCTAGATGAGGCTACTGCTGCGTTGGATTCAAGCACCGAAGCCCAGATCATGGACTCCATCCACAACCTGCCAGGCGAGAGGACCATCATCTGCGTGGCTCATCGTCTGAGCACTGTGAAGCGAGCTGACAACATTGTCGTCTTGGGACCCGGAGGTGTGATTCTCGATTCTGGCAACTACTCAACCCTCATAAACTCTGGTGGCACATTTGCGTCCATGGTCCAGTCTCAAGCCATGACCGCCACGGATGAAGATGAAAGACGAAGCTCAGATGCCATTGAACCTGCTCAATCTGAAAAGAGTCGTGAAAAGTTGCCCCTCGTCAGCGAGGGTGAGCCCGACAAGATAGCCGCCGACAAGGCGGTGGATGCGGAACCAGCCTCCACCGAGGAGAAGCAGGTCGCGAAGCCCGAGGCGAGCACAATCTCCATCTTCTTCGGAATCATGAAGATCGAAGGTGTCCGACACCGCGTCGCCGCCCTCGTCGGCCTCTGCGCATCCATCGTCGTCGGCGGCGCCCACGCCGGCGAGGCCGTCATTTTCGGCAACGCCGTGGAGAACCTCTCCTACTGCCGCGCGCCGGGCAAGGTCCGCGACGGCGCTGCCCTCTTTGGTCTCCTCTTCTTCGTCCTCGCCATTGCTGAGTTCATTGCCAACTCGCTCTCCGCGGCCAGCTTCGGCTACGTCTCTAACCGGCTGGTCAACAACATCCGCCGCTACACGCTGCGCGCCCTCCTCCGCCGCGACCTAGAGTGGCACGAGAGTGGCGGCCGGACTCACGGCGCCCTCATAGGCTACTTTACCGCCGACGCCACGGCCATGAGCGGGCTGACGGGCACCATACTAGGTGTCTCCGTCTCGGTGCTCGTGACGCTGCTCGGCGGTATCATCCTGGGCAACGTGGTGGCGTGGAAGATTTCGCTGGTTCTGACGGCCTGCGTGCCTCTCATCTTCATGTCTGGCTTCCTTCGTCTTCGTCTCCAGGCGCGCTTCGCAGCCCGTCATGCCAAGGCATTCCGCGACTCGGTGTCCACAGCGACCGAGTCAGTCACGCAGATCAAGACGGTGTCTGCCTTTTCCCTACAAGAGGAAGTTCTACAAACGTTTCAGCGATCACTCAGAGGCCCCTACAAGGCCACGCTCCAGTCCATCGCGTTTGGTAATTTATGGCTCGCTGGCGCCTTCAGCATCGGCAGCTTGGTTAAAGCCCTTGCCTTTTGGTGGGGTGGTCGCCTCATCGCCCGCGGCGACATTTCGCAGACTGCCTTCTTCATCAGTATGGTTTCCCTACTATCTGCTGCGCAGACCAGTGGACAGCTGTTCAGTCTGAGTCCGGATGTCACTAAAGCGGTTGTGGCTGCGCGTCGCGTATTTGCCCTCATCTGTCCCGATGGCAAGATTGATCGTCTTAAAGCTCAGGCGTTGCAGCCACAGCTCGACAGCGAAAAGAGTCTTGCCCCTCATTCTGGTCCCAGCGGTCCCCGCGAGGGTGTCGCCGTCAGTCTCGAGAATGTCTGCTTCTCGTACCCAAAGAGTCCCGATCATCTGATAGTGCGAGAGTTGTCATTGGACATTCCCGCAGGATCCTTTGCGGCTTTTGTGGGCACCAGTGGTGCTGGCAAGTCGACGATCCTGTCTCTGATTGGAGGATTATACAAGTCGACGAGAGGCAAAGTGTCGCTGGATGGCTTCGACATCGGTCGGCGTCACGAGAGCGCAGCGGACGAGGACTCCATGCAGTATGACGGAGAAGATGACCAAGAGCCTTTGCCGATATGGGATGACATGGCCCTTGTGCCCCAAAATCCCACTCTCTTCTCGGGCACTCTTACGTTCAACATCAACATCGGCAGTCGCAACGGAAAAGATGCAACCGCGGCCGAGATCGAGCGCGCTGCCCGAATGGCCAACATCCATGATGTGGTCAACGAGCTTCCCTTGAAATATGAGACCCCTTGCGGTCCATCAGGCTCTCAGGTCTTCTCTGGCGGACAGAAGCAACGACTGTGCATTGCCCGTGCGCTTATTCGCAACCCGCGCCTCTTGCTGCTCGACGAGCCGAGCAGTGCCATGGACACGGAGAGCGAGCGCCTCTTTGAGCAGACCCTTGAAGATGTTATGAAGCCCGACGACCAAGGAAGAAGACGCGTCACGGTTGTGACGATTGCCCATAGACTACGCACAATCATGAAGGCGGACAAGATCTTTGTCATTGACCATGGCGAGATTCTTGACGCGGGAACACACAGTGAGCTCCTGGCGCGATGCGAAAAGTATCGCCAAGATGTTATGCATCAGACACTCAATTGAACAATGAAAAGTAATCGATCTTTTTAAAATAATATAGCGGGCGAGATCTTTATAGAATAGTAATTTATGCCAAACTGGTTACATTTGATTTGACTCCCCTCGCCATGCACCAACATGTACTTGCTTCCTTTCTGCCCAGTTTTACCTGTCGACACTAATTTACAGCCGAACTGTGATACGATAAGACAGCTCCATCTTCCGAGTTATTGTCGAGCAAAATATCGAGCTGGCTAGTGCGCTCGCCGCGGTCGACACACAGGCGCGCGGAGTGGCGAGTCAGTCGCCTGCTCAGCCCATGGTCGCCGAGAGGAACAACGAGCGTCGTCGCCGACAGCCTCAACCGCCTCAACATACCAGATCGAGCTAATTTCAATCGATGGAACTAAGCTAGCAAGCGCAAGCAATGAATCTCTTAGCCGTGCTGGCTGCACTCGTGACCACCTTCGGGTCCGGCGGCTGAAGAAAAAAAAAAGATGATCACTCTTTGCTTATGGAACTGCCGACATAGCCGGGATCCCGGGTTGGGCCAAGCAATATTACCAGTATAGTAAGCGGAGCCGAGCAAGACTGCGCGGAAATGCTCGGACATTGCCAAAGTGGAGGGGGGAAGGGGCGGCCCAACAGAAGATTTTTATTCGCCAACCAATATAATTCAGCTTGCCACCAAACTGCCTATGTGGGATCAGATTAGATAAGATCATCTGATAAATCAGCTTTGCCTAATCCGGTTGGTTGAGCGTGGAGCCGAAAGCCTCAGCTGGTCGCATGAGGCATTTTCTCCTTTTTAATTTTTTTTCCTGCAAAGCAAACCCTTGTAAGCTGGCATTTTGAATTTCAGCTATTTGCTTGGCACTCGTGGCGCCCGCTCCGAATCTTGCGATGCTTTGTGCGCCCCCGTCGCTATTCAGAAGCGGTTGGGGATGATGTGTGGTCGTGTGGGTGGTTGGGCAAGGTGGCAAGCAGGGTAGCATGTGGCCAGCTGCAGACGAGGTTTTAGTCCCCGCTGCTCTTCACTATAGATTTTGAAATTTTCCGTACTACATAGAGTATTATATTAGAGGCCAGTTAAAGAAAAAAGTAGGAGAAATTTAGTATATATATATTACTTAGATATAAGATAGTTCAGCTATAAAAAAAATGCAGTTAAACTATATATAATAAGAGGATATAAGCTACTTTGCCCTATACACTGCTGTACCAAGCGTGAGGCGATTCCCCACGCAATAGTTCAGTCCGCAAACCACATGCCACCCTAGCAAAGCCTGCTACACCTCCATAGTGAGAAGTGAATGGGTAATGTAATATGCGAACCATTTTCGGAAGGAAACCCGCTTCTTTGCGCAAACAATGGGGACCTTGTCTGCAGCAACCTGCAAACCATTTATATACCCTGCAACCCCTAAAAAGTCTAGGTTGTTCAAATAAGCAGACGTGACTCTGCCATCTTTTTTTGCGACCCTCTCCACGGCGCTGAGAAGAAAGAAGATAGCTTTCATCATCTTTCATTCTGCTGCTGGGTTTCTCTCTTCAGACAAGATGATGTTCTTACCCAAGATCTTTGCCGGCAAGGACGAGCCGGCAGAGAACCTACCGCCGTCGTTCCAGTCGAACGCTGAGCAGACCAACGACAAGTCCGGCGTCGTTTCCAATGTCGACAGCGAGCACACCGACGATGACGACCACCAGAAAGGTGTCGAGGAGGTCGAGGCCAGCGTCAAAGTTTGGAGCCCTTTCCACATCTACCTCGCATGGGGTTTGTAAGTTTTTTTTCCCCTGCTCTTATTCCGAAGCCGCTGCTAGAGCAAATCTGGAACTTGAATGCTGACTCTTGACCCGTCACGCAGCATCTGGATCGTCTATTTCGCAGACTCGATGCACTCGGGCATGGGCGGCACCCTGACCGCTTACGTTACGAGTTCCTTTGCCAAGCACAGTCTCACGGCCACAACTGGCGTCTTTTCGTCGCTAATCGGTGCGCTGATTAAGCTGCCGCTCGCTAAGATTCTCGACATCTGGGGTCGACCTCAGGGTGTGGCCCTGACCACCTTCTTTATGGTCATTGGCCTGATCATGATGGCGGCCTGTCAGAATGTCGAGACCTATGCGGCCGCGCAGGTTTTCTACTGGATTGGGTGAGTACATTTTCGCAGTCTGATCTGACAGACTTGACTTTGGATCCCTGCAGCTAACCCTGTTTCTTCTCACCCCACAGATTCAACGGTGTAGCGTACAGTCTACAGGTCTTTACAGCCGACACGTCCGCGCTGAAGAACCGTGCCTTTGTCTTCGCCTTCATTAACACCCCCTTTATCATCTCAACACCAACTGCCGGTTACGCATCACAGGGTTTCCTTAATAAGGGGCCAGAAGGCTGGCGATGGGCCTACGGCGCTTTCAGTATTATTATGCCCTTCGTTGTGGCACCGATCCTGTTCCTATTCCTGCACAACCACCGCAAAGCTAAGCGCATGGGGGTTCTGCCCCCTAGGGAGCACAGCGGACGCACCTTCCCTCAGACCCTCAAGCATTACGCGATTCAGTTTGATCTATTCGGAATTTTACTCGCCGCAGCTGGTATGGCGTTGTTCTTGCTTCCCTTCAACATTTACTATTTCCAGAAGCAGGGCTGGCACTCGCCAATGATCATCTGCATGCTCGTCTTCGGCGTTGTACTTCTCGGCTTATTCGCCCTATACGAGAAGTTCGCTCCTATTAAATTCATTCCCTTTGAGCTCCTCACAGACCGCACTATTATTGGCGCTTGTCTAACGGTCACTTTATCGTTTATTTCGTTCTACATCTGGTCGGCCCTCTTCACGTCGTTCCTCCAGGTTGTTATTGGCGCGAGTATCGTACAGGCCACTTGGGTTAGCCGCATCTACAATATCGGAAGTTGCTTCTGGGGATTGATCGTTGGTATTCTTATCCGCTGGACTGGACGCTTTAAGTGGCTCGCGCTATACTTTGGCGCACCACTGCAGATTCTCGGCGTTGGCCTGATGATCTACTTCCGCCAGCCTGGTAGATCTCTAGGATACATTGTTATGGCGCAAGTCTTCATTGCTATTTCCGGCGGAACTCTGGCCATTTGCCAGCAAATGGCCGTCATGGCTGCCGTCACACACAAACACATTGCTGTCGTCCTAGCACTGCTGTCCATGTTCTCGAACATCGGTGGCGCCATTGGAGGCACCGTCTCCACGGCTATTTGGACAGGCGTCTTCCCTAAGAAGCTTGCTGAATATCTTCCAGCTGATGCGAAGAAGAATGCTACCCTGATTGTAGCAAGCCTTCCCACGCAGCTATCGTACCCCAAGGGGTCTGAAATTCGTCTGGCCATCGAACAGGCGTACGGTGATGCTCAGAGAATCATGATGATTGCGGCGACTTGCCTTTTGATCGGCACGCTCTTTTCAGTGGCCTTGTGGCGTGATCTGAAAGTCAAGGACTTCGAGAACAGGTCCGATGTTAAAGACGTGAACAGGTCCGATGTTCAGGACGAGAACCGGTCCGATGTTAAGAAATAAGGGCTCGTTCCGGATACTGTTGGCCGATTGGGCACGCAGCTAAGCGCTGGTCCGGGCAATGCAAAAGTCTTGTTATAGTCGTACGTAATTTTTGACTTTAGTTTATTCAGATATTGGCGTCTCTCTTGGTATTTATCGAGTATATGCGCGATTGCCTTTACATAATTGTAAAAATAAATGCAACAACAATTCCTGGTCCAGCATTGTAATTCTGAGCTTTCCTTCGTTGACAAGGTGGCCGTGCACCTGGGCTTCATGGCTATCCCACTTAATGGTGCGACAAGGACCAATTAGAAAGAGAAGCAGAGGACACAGGCCGCCAAGTCCCGGGTATCTTGACCTCCACAGTATTTCCTCAACGGAACAGCTCATGCTGAGTGAAGAACATGTCGGTGCAGTCCGGAACTCACGTGGACTGTTGTCGCATCCTGCCGCACAACTAGCCCCATTGTCAGCGGTAGAAAGAGGCAAAGTGATGCATAAATGCCCAAAAAATGGACGGCTGCTTGGTCTGTTGGTACTGGCGCCATTGATTCATGGTGCCCCGCCGATACCTCAGTGCTGCTCAACATGCGACGCTGCCCAAGTTGTTGGCTCCCACTGTAGCCGGCCGGGAGTATGACGCAAATCAAATCGCCCATTTTAAAGGTACAAGATTGAACACACTTTCTCTACCTTGCTCCCGGTCAGCAACACCCATGAGTGACTCGAAGATACCACGCAGTGTCGAACAAGACTTGGATGATAGCAAGCAAGATGTCGTGACGACGTTGCACGACTGGTTGCAGGCGAACCCAGACGTCGAGTAGAAAATTGTCGGGCGCAAAAATATAGAACAGTGCTCAGACGTGGTAGCGCAGCGAAACATCACTGAGCCCCTTTCTACATGGTATGCTCCCTCCAACTGTAAGCCACTAAGTGGCTGATGTGCAAAGCCTTTTAATATAACTATTTCCAAACATCCTACGATGGGCTAACGCTGAAGGAGCTGGGTTATTTGGTCCCTGTCCCATCTGCATGCGTATGGAGCGATGGCTCCCCACGACCTCTACCGCTCCTTGACTAAACGGGTCTACTGTCCACAGACGTCTTCAATTTGTGTCGCCAGGAAACCAAATGCACCACACTGCTCTTCAACATGCGGTCCACCAGTGTGCTCGACTACAGCTTGGCTTCGAAGAGGCATACCTCGGCCTCTGCCTCGTTTGCGCTTGCAACTACCCTGAATCACTTTCGACAGCTAGACACCGTCTGCTCAGAGCCAGCTTTATTATTTACCCTGGAGCAAACCGTTAAGCGCTACTACGGGTTTGAATCACGATATAGTAATAGAAAGTCTGCACGCGACAGATTACCAATAGGAGCAAGCGCGGGTGGCAGAAGTGCCTGTCTATGGGTTTCACTGCTATATCAGACAGGACAGTGATGGCAACTGGTGAGGGAATTTTATTGGGCGATGTGCCCAGGTAATGGGAATGGGTGCAATTTCACAAAATGAAAGGGGGGTGGGGGGTTCAATCCAGAGAGCGAATCCGCAACTTCGCCAAGATTGATAAGATATGACACGATTGATAAGATATGGCGCGATTGATAAGATATGGCGCAATTGATAAGATGAATCAGGACGGGAGTCGCATCACGAATCATGGATTTGGCCATTGGAGTCGAGCATAAACCTTCCTTCCTCGGTGATCTTATGCAATGGCTGCACTAGATGCCACAGCTGGACGCCGGCACTTCATGTATGTAGGCCCCAGCCATTGCCTGGCAGTGGAGTTGCGGGCACAACAGGCCCCATTGCCGTGCAGGTCCCGTCGCACGGCGGGAAATTACAATGCGGTATACCTCGGAAATTTCCTTTTAAAGAACACTATGATTTTCTCTTTTTCAAAAGTACCGCTGTTGATCCAAGCAGGGCTCAACCCATCCACCACGTTGGCGGTGTCAGAATGCTCTCTGGCTGCTGAGGAGCATCTTGGCATGCAGCTTGGCAGCAGGTCGTCATTCCATATCCACTTCTTTGCAGTCGCTCCATGTCGTTCCTTCAGGTCCCTAATACGAGCCGTTCTCGCGGGTTCAGGCTCAGAATACCACCACGCGCACTTCAGTTTCCCTCAAAGTTTGGCGTTCCAGGCAGCGCGGTCTGCCGATTCCAGCGGTCGCTCGCGGCCATCCCAGAATAAAGGACAAAGCTGAAACCACTTTTCCCTGCTGCACACGGAATGAACGGACCGTTTGTGCCCAAGATCAACATACTTGTCGATCACTAGTCCCTGTGCATTTTCGTAGGACAGAATTGTGGCACCAGTGGCCTTGGGCTCCCCCACGACATTGACCGTGCGAAAGTCGTCAAGGAAGCAGTAGTGGATGCAACTTGAGTACCAAGCATTCACACGGAGAGAGCCACGGAAAGACGCATCTCCAACCAGTGAGTGCCTTCCACGGTCATAGTCACCGGCATCGTAATGGGCACCGTAGTGGTCCTCCTATGATTGATTTTTGTGAGCAGCTGCACACATTGGGCAAGAGTTTGGACAAAAGATAGCTTACTTTAGACCAGTAAAGCTCGTAATATGCGAACCGAGCGTCATTGAATCGGCCGAAAAGGCAAAGCACGTGGGGATCGAAGTGCAACTTGCGGAGGTACTCGCGATGCTCGTCTAGAGTGCCGGTTTCGTTCCATCCCGCGGCGACTCGAGGGTCGTTTTGCCATTTGTTGAACAGAGCCAAGTGCGTCTCATCTTTCCAGTCGATTGCTTCCAAGGAAAAGTGCTCGTCAAGATCAGGAATGTAGCGACTGTATACAATTGATCCAGGATACGGCTTTGGCCGACGGGTTGGATGGCGCGTATAGACAGGCTGGTCTGGGAATTGGTTCGTGATCTGATAGTTCATGGGCATTGACGGATACTGGAAGAGTGGCTGTCGCGCCTGTCCGTCGGAGCCGAGACCTACAGCCCAAATGGGCCGCGGTCCCGTTGGAGATGCCGCACCTTGCCAAAAGGCACTTCGCAGGATCACAATCTCTTCGGCGAGCCAAGGATCAACAGTACTTTTTGCCGCTGGCTGACCAGATCTGGAGACGGGATGCGAGATAGCAAGACCCGTGGCGAGAAGCTCATAACGTACTGTGCTGGCTTCAGCCCCCGATAGCTCGAGTCTGAACGCTTCAAATGTCGGATGGTAAAGGAAAATCGCGTGGATGATGTTCCATATTTGCCCCAAGGACGGTGCAGATGCGCTCGCAGCCCATTCAAAGGTGGTGCTGGGGTAACGACGAGCTCTTGCCCACGGACTGTTGTCGTTAGAGGGTGGTTGCTCAGAGTTTGGCAAACCCGTTGGCTCATCCCAGAATAAGCTGTTATTATGGAGAGGCTCCGATAACGGCGTCCCAGTCTCAGGCTGGTTGACGAATTCTAAATTGAGCGTATTCTGTCCCTTTCCAGGAACACTTTTCACTTGATAGACAGTAAGAAACGGGTGTGGCAGCTTGACCAGCGAGCAATTGCTTGCAGCTGGGACAGGCTGGATCCTGTTGTCGGTAGCTTGCATGTTGTTTACCATGTTGCCGCAGCTGAAGGATGACTTTCGATCTGTATGATAAATGTTGCGGGAATGAGGAAAGAAATAAAGTATGCTCAAATGTCTGCAACTTGGAAGAGCAGTCTTTTATGTTGTGGAGAGGAGGAGGGTCGCCTATGTAATTGCCAAGGCCTACTAAGTGACTAGTTGGCACTATAACCAGACGCAGGCCAAGACCTACATAAACAGCGCATTACAGTACGCCACGTTTGATTATAAAACCCGCTATTATCCCCTCTCGAAGATTTACTAGCCGAGATTCTATAGACTTCACGATTTTGGATCTAGACATAAGCATCATGTCTTCAAGCCTGCGCGAGGTAGCGGGAGTCTACGATCACTTCCGAGTCAGCTTTCCGTCCGAGCATATTTTGCAAGTGACATTGGAAAGACCACAGAAACTCAATTGCATCGATAAAAGTACAAGTCAGCAAATGGGAGATGTATGGGAGCTCTTTGACAAAGACGACTCCCTATGGGTGGGCATCATAACTGGCTCAGGCCGTGCTTTCTGCACCGGAGCTGATCTTGCCGGTATGTACAGAGGGCATGGGAACATGCCAGCTCGGCAAGAGTGTATTTACTAACTATCTCCAGAGTGGAATAAAATGAACGACGCTGGGATTTTCAACGATATGGCCGCGCCAGGCCTGGGCGGACTGTGCCGACGCGAAGGCAAGAAGCCAGTCATTGCAGCGGTCAACGGAATATGTATGGGTGGTGGCTTCGAGATGATTGCCAATTGCGACATGATTCTAGCGTCAGAATCAGCAACTTTTGCGTTGCCAGAAGTGAAGCGAGGAATCGCCCCGGTGGCGGGCTCACTACCCCGGTTGGCTCGTGTCATAGGCCTCCAGCGGACAATGGATCTAGCTCTTACAGGGCGAACAGTGGATGCTAAGACACTACACAGCTGGGGTCTCATTTCTGAAGTGGTCAAAGAGATGAAAGCAACACTAGAATTCAAGACAGAGGAAGTACAGAGTCAAAGTGAGGTTCTGAAAGCGGCAATCCGCATAGGCGAGGCCATGTGCCGAAACAGCCCTGATGCGCTCATTGTGGCACGCCGTGGCATCCGGTCGGCATGGGAGCAAGGCCATGCTGATGAGGCGACAGAAGCCGTTGCGCAAGAATGGTATCCTCAGCTAGTGGCAGGGAACAACTTTGCAGAGGGTCTGAAAGCCTTTGCTGAGAAGCGGCCCCCTAAATGGACCAGTCCAAAGCTTTAAAGACTATTATAAAGTTTTATATTATAGGGAGCTAAAGGTAGAGCCCTTAATAGGAAATAGAGAAAAACAGCAGAAAAAAAGTGAACTGGCTAACAAGAGTGAATATGCGAACGGTCCTAGCAGGCCTATATAGGCGGTACACGGAATAAAAAGCGGATAAACGAATGCAGCAGGACGTTATACAGCTTTTTCACAGACGACGAAGATTATAGTCTATATACACGCGATCTATTAATATGCGAACGTCAGGTCGATATTATTATGCTCGAGCGGGAGCTAAAGCGGTCCTGCAGACGGATGAGGAGGACAACTGACCCGAGTCGCAGTACCGGCCGCAGCGTTACACCACCCTTGCCCAAAAGCCATGGCGTAGGCAAGGCGACCAATGTGGTGCTAGAGAAAAACCGGTCGGATCCCTGTATAGCGCCATGCTCGTTGGCTGATGTACTCGGTCGGATCCCTGCAAAAATCGTCCGCCTACTGCACCAACGCCCCGGGAACAGCAATTCGATTCACAATGATTGTACAGTGTTTCCAGCAGTATTAACGAACATTGCGGCCTGAGCATCATCAGCTTTATAGAATGTATAAAGCTCTTCTAATTTAGGCCTCGCCCCCTTGAGACAGGGTGCGAGGGATACCTTCCGGACGCACAACTCCATGTGCTGCGCACACTGTTGGAACTAAGCTGCGCGCCGTTTACACGCTCCGCTATCGAGATGCTTTGTAAACCCAACCAGGGAATTGAATTTCCGAGCGCTTTCTAATTTGCCGAAAAAACTTAGCTTATAGCTCTAGCTTCCTATACAAATGTTGAATTATTTTCTTGTGAGGCGATAGATAAAAGGCTCCATGTGGGTTGCTGACTCAGTGCGATTTCGAGTGCTCTTGCATCTCATGAGCGGATGTTCACAGCTGTCAAAGCCAGCTAGAACGGAGAAGCAGGGGTCCCTTTGACGATATCGTGTAGGCTCGCTTCCGTCTGAAGAATGTCGTTAACGTAAGTCTCAAAATCGTCCACCACACTTTTATCCCCAAGAATACAGCCACTATTACGCAAGACCACAATCCACCAGCGAGCATTGGCTACAAATGCATCGATGCAGTCCACGAGTGGTGTCGCGGAGCAAACCCCAGGGCTGAAAGGGTGCGGCCCCTGCTCGTCTTGCGTGAATACCGATATAAGGCCCTGAGTTTGCGTTTGGCTGGTGACTCGAAGCAGAATTTGAAATCTCCGTATGCCACCGCTGTGTTCCACCACCATGCTGTACTGAGGCTCATCCGGATATATGTGTTCTCGCACAATTTCCAACGCATGAGTCGGGTTGGCCAGCCATATGCCGCCGAGGTCGAGGAAGATCCATTGCGCATCGGGAGGCTCTTTCGCAAGTGTGGATTGCAAACCCTTGCATTGATCGTGGACTGGCCAACTTCTCTGGTAACAAGTTGGGCTAGCGTCTCCTAGTAAACTGTCATAGACCGTGCAAGATATTGCTAATATACTGTCTATTGGGCCCCAACAGTTTAGAAAGCTTCAGCAGAAAAAAAAATCAACCGTCAAAGGGTGCGACATGGACGGTCTGGCGATGGGCCAAATTACTAGCTAATGCCGGGGTAGCGCGTCCCCATTTTGTGGTGATAGATTTGGATGCGATACATACGGGGCACGGTCTAAAGGAAAGTTGCTACCCTGGTCTGGTCGGAGTGGCATGCCTATTTTACCAGCGGCATCTGTGCTGTATAGCCACAAAAAAAGATTAAGAGTTAGTCTGTGGATACTGTCTAGCGATCGCGACCCGAGGGCTGCGCAGAGAGACGCCGAGCAGCATGAAGCCGCTACTATATAAAGCCTCGCAGGCAGCATATAAAAACAAAACAAATTTATAATACAAAGATCAACTTCAAAACCGGCAACATGAAGTTTCTGTCTCTTATTCCTTTCATGTCAGCCGCAGTATTTGCTGCCGATTGCGGCGGTGGCTCTGCACAGCAGGTTTGCAGTGGCCTCTCCAAACCTGTGACTGTATCGACAGAATTCACAAACGGCGGCTGCCGAGAAATCATCATGTTCTTTACACGAGGCACATTGGAGCCGAAAAATATGGTAAGTATTGCCTTGGTCAGTAACTGGTTTTTAGAAAATGTTGGACTGATGCGAAGCCCAGGGCCTCGTCGCTGGCCGCGAGCTCTCGCGCACCCTCAAGGAACGCTACGGAGAATCGACAGTCGCCACCGAAGGCGTCGAGTACCCTGCTGTCGCAGAGACAAATTTGCTCCCCGGCGGTGGTGACCCGGCTGCAGTAACAGAGCTCACGCGCCTCATCTCTGACGCGACTGCGAAATGTCCTGGGTCCAAGATTGTCGTTACTGGTTACAGTCAAGGAGCAGCCATAACCCACAGAGCTGTTGAAAAATTGCCCTCTGCTATGATGAAAAGACTGACCGCTGTGGTGACATTTGGCGACACAAGGTGTGTATACATCGCTGTGCAGCTTTGCCACTGGATGTTAACTCCAGGTATAGGAATAAGCAAGACAATGGAACGATTCTCAATTTTCCCAAGAACAAAACTCTGATTATTTGCAATCAAGAGGACGCAGTGTGCAACGGGACTCTGGATATTTTTGCTGCTCATATGGACTATGATCGTCGCGTTCCTGAAGCGGCGTGTTTTATTGCAAAGCAGATAGGTGGGCATTAAAGTAGCAACACTCTATTAGCGGGTAGCGAGATTCGTCTCAGTATATACTACCTGTCGTTATAACAACTCTCGGCTCTTTAAAACTACTACTATCATGCCCCTTATTTCTCCCGTACCTCTTCGCAAGCGGGCGATCAGGTATTGGCCGCTTAACGTGTACCGTTACTCAGATAATAACTAGCACAGTGGCTAGCAAGAGCCTAAAGAAATGTGAAGGAAGAGAAGATTTTTTAATAATAACAATTACTAAGTTTTAAAAAGTATATACATTTCTAGTTTCATCTTCTACAGCTTCGCGTCTTTGAGAACAGTCTGACTAACATGTCTGTTTAACACCCTTACCTGTCAAGACCCTTCATAGCTTGGTCATACAACGGTCATCAATTCACACGTTACATGAGGAAAAGCACTTTGATTAATGCTTGAAACTACTTCAAGTTGTGTCACCAGCTTTATCTGCTTCTACAGACATTGCCTTTGGTGTTTTGTAATAATGTCGCGCAAGGTAAAACCAGTTGAGGCCAAAGACAGCAACTCCGACCACTACCACCCCAACCGCCCAATTCATATTTGCCGGCGTGACAGGATAATAGAGAGGAAATGCCAGGAATAAGGATTGGAAAATTCCCCAACCTGCAGCGAGTGCGTTGATCGCAAACCCCATTCGTTTCATAGAGAATGGACTGGTTGCGGCAAGTCGTCGACGCCCACCTTGCGCGAGAAGCAAACACCAGATCGGTATGCTAAATGACCACGCCGCACAGACGCCAGACGCGCCAAACAATGCATTCATGACAAATTCGGGGCCGAGCTCCAACAGGCATAGCAGGCTTGCGATCATGGTGGACGCGTAGACGGCATTGACAGGAATGCCCAGGCCGGGGTCAACCACGCCGAGGGTCGCACCGAAGCAGGATCCGCCGTGACTCGAAAAAGCCCATATGATGCGACTCAGCGTCGTCACAAAAAAGATGCAGCCAAGGATGACAACGATGCAGTAGACGACGGCGGCCAAAATGATCAACGGTCGCGACCGCAGCGAATCGAGCAGGAGCTGAAAGATCGGCTGGCCGCCTATGGGATCTAGCAGCGCGGCTGGATCTTGTGTGCAAAATTGGTACACAATGGCCATGATGAAGCCACCCACGGCACTTAGAATCGCTGTATATACCATGACCTGCGGCACGTGGCGCTGCGGCCGCGGCATCTCCTCCGCCATGTGCGCGGCCGTGTCAAAGGCACAGACGGAGAGGCAGCCCGGCAAAATATTTAAACAAAACACGAGCGCATTCGAGGACCACCCAGTCTCATTCACGACGTGGGCGAAGACGGACGAGGCGGCCGCCTTTCGCTCGGTCCGCACCAGCAGCGCCACGAGGATGAAGACGGTGCCGACGTTGATGAAGACGACCAAGAAGCAGGCCACCTTGGGCACCCACCGAAAGAGCCAGACATTGAAAACGAGGGAGAGCGCTGCTGCCGCGAGCGCTAGGAGCAGGATGTGATATGGTTGCATCTGGTACCCAGTGGCTAACAGCACGGCAAAGCCGGCGACCATTTTGCCAGCGAGGACGAAGCAGCCGGCGGTAGCAAATGTCCAGGACATGATGGCCAGGGCTCCGGTACAGTAGCTGAGCAGTCGAGCGCTCCTCTGTGGAGCGAGAGCGGCGGCCCAGAATATCTGACCTATTTGGAAATCAGCGCGAGTGAGCAAGATACATAAACACTCATAAAAGGGTAAGATAGGTTGGGGAAGGAAAGGAAAACGTACCAGACACATGGGGTAGAGAAGCCGCCATCTCGGCCAGGCTCAAACAAACCATGGATTGCATCACAACGGCCAGTGTGTAGCCATAGATGAAAAAGGGCGGCCCGCCGACGCCCACGGTAAAGACGAGGTAGCTCCCGATGCCGAGGGGCGTAGCCGTGAGGGAAAAGTTGATGCCAATGACGCTCCAGACGTTGAAGCGCTGCGTTAAACGAGGTGTCTCGACTGGGGAGCTCTGAACACGCTCTACTTCTTCTAGAAGAATGGCACCACTTGTAGAGGATGAGCATTGCTGCAGAGTTTCTTTTGGATCGCGTGCCATTGTTGGCGATGGACAGCGCGGGTAGGACTCTGAAGGCAGGCTGCAAAAGGGAACGATCCAAAAAGTAAAGTCTTTAGAATTTTGAAAAAGAAAAGTAGGAATCTTCCGAAACTAATAAACAGCGATAGTTTTGTTCTTGCTATCATATTTTATTCGTCAAGATAGATTCGTAGATCCGGGTAATATAACACAGCGATACCCCACAGATGTTGGCGTAGTCTGTCCACCAGGCATGCCAACCTCGGTCCGCATCGCTATGAGTTTCCTAATCCTATAAAGATCTCCGCTAAGAAAGCTGAAAGGTGAAACTCAGCGCGGCTATCTCGAGACGGGCGGACGATTATCCTTGTCGAAAACGCCACACACCGATGCCGCTCCGTGCTCTCAGATGAACCATGCAACACTTGCATACGAACCAATCACCAAAGACTCTCCCCCCGCCTCCCTCGGCTTACCCCATGTTTTACAAGTGGCATTATTAAATCCTGTCACATCATCGATAGTAAAAGCTTTACTGGCTTCAAATTGGCGGCACATCATATGCGGAGCCGACAAGCTCGGAGCAATGGAACCCTCTTCGGGTAAAGTACTGCGACACCGCGCCCTGTCCCTCCATACTTGCTCTTGCTAGCTGCGCCAGCACGTTTACGTGGCCGAAGCCGACTTTTTGCTTGTTGCAGAGTATCTTATCTATCCGATGCTGGAGGTCAGGTTGGCCGATCGACTCTGCCGCCGTGACCATGATGGGCCACATCATCATGCTCCCTTTGCCGGCGGACACCTCGACAGCTTCCAAACACTCGACCGCCGAGTGGGCGACAGCTTGCACTTGAACACTGGTGCTGCTGAAGCCCATTTCTCTCATTGCGACAATCAATGCAGCACAATGAAACGCATTCGACATCATGTCTGCTTTGGTGGTGGTGGTGGCTGCTGAGCTGCACAACCGGCTGGGCAGCGACTCCAAGTGCTTCATCAGGTCCAGTGCATCGCGGTACTGATCATGAGATGACTCAATACTATTAATCCGGAGCAGCAGTTGCAGAATATCGTGTGACATGCCGTGGCGCTCTTTCAGATAGGACTCGTTTGCCTGGACGCGGTTCAGCAGCACCGTCTGCATCTCTGGTGGCAGCGCCCACCCGCATACTGCCGCCACGGAGAGAAAGACGAGCAAAAGCTTCGGCAGATGAGCGCAAGACGAAAAAGCACACGGCGTGGCGTTTTGGAGCATGTGCAAACCCGCCCAGAGATGGCTCTTCCATTCCCACACTCGGCCGGATATTGTATCCGCGACGAGGCAGCCAAGTATGCCCATGAGCGTCAAGGATAGTTGTGCAACATTGGCTCTCATTGAAATATGTCGGCGTAGATGGCGTAGCGCCAGCTGATTATGCTGGAGGGCAACTGTGGTATATAGTTCTCGTTGGCCGTCTTGGTGCAGGATACCTAAATGGTGGGCGGCGGTTGAGCAGATGCTATGCAGCAGGCACGCAGAAGCATCCATGTTGGCAGAAGCCAATGCGTTCGACTGTAGAGAGGCGAGGGCGATGGGGGTCCAGACCGTCCGAGGCATGTTGTCGCCGCCATCGGCCGCTACGACATCGCCGCTGAGGCTCGTGGCCCAATGATGTAGAAGCGCCCGGTACCGACGCGGCATGGGATGTGTAGCGAGCGCAGACGTAGGCGCTCCGCAATGTTGGTTGGCGGGGTCGTCGTACGGCCGCTCATTGTCATGACCGGGAGCGTCGTGGTCGGCAGTTGAAAAGACGCAGAAGGGTCCTCGGCCCCGCGAGACACGGCTGGCAGGCACTCCTTCAAGCTCGCTCAGCCACGCAACGATTGTGGCATTTGTCAGTGTTGGCTGATGACTTGTCGGGTAGACGGTCAAGCCGGTCCGTCGCCTCGTCTTTCGATTAGCGATGCTGATATCGGCGTCGTCCGGAGCCTCGATGCCGTTCTCGGCGATCCAGATGAAGCGGTGGCTGTATCCCTCACAAGGGATGCCTGCAGTCTGGCATCTGCGACAGGTTGGCTTGTGTTCGTCGCATTTGACGTGTCGCGATCGACAGGTCCAGCAGCCAGTAAAAGTTTTTGATCTTTTATGCATCTCCTGCTTTTTCCCTCTCATGAATTGGGAAGTTCAATCCGAGGCTCTTAGGTGGTTGGCTGCTAGTGGCGTTGGCTAGATGCAGCTTGGTGGATGCAGATGGTGATGACAATAATAAACTCTTTTACTCGGAGTCGTTTTCTATATTTGGCGACTGGCACTCTTAAATACAGATGATCAAACCCGGAGCCCTGAAACCCGATTTTTGGGCAGTGTGGCACTCCCCGCCGCACCGCCCCTGTGGAAGAAGCCCTGTCGTCACGGCAAAGGTGTGTGGCGCCTCAGAAACGGCAAAGGACTCCGAGGGCGCCGATCGACTGGGATAACGAGACAACTGGTCATGACTCGCTTTTCAAAAGATTGGGGTAAAATCGGAATTTAAGCGCTTTGATGGAGGAAATCCACGATGCATGTACGATGAGCAGCACCCTGCGTCCCTATTTGGCCCGTGACTCCGAGCGCGGCATCTATAAAAGAAGACTGCTCCAGAAGGGAGTTTGTACCAGAATTAAGTTGCAGACGTTTAACAGAAATTATTCAAAAAAAAAAGGCACTTTGAACGTATTAGTGAATGACAATTCACAATGTCCGTCCAAACCACCCACACAGCCTCATTTCAGCAGTTGGAATATGCCTCTGCCACCGCCGCCGCCTGCATCCAAGCCTTGAAGCACGATGGCGCCGTCATTCTCAAGAACGTGCTTTCCAGCGAAGTTCTCGACCAAATCAAGCAAGACGTCGCCCCGGCCTTTTCGCACGACGTGCCCTTTGTCCGGTCCAACGTCTTTCCCAAGGAAACCCGCCGCGCCAACGGCCTCATTGGCAAGTCGCCCGCCTTCACCAACCACATCATCGGCAACGCCCTCTACCAGTCCGTCTGCGACGTGATCCTCACCAAATCGCACGAAATGGTATGGGGCGCTGAGCGGCACACCAAGACTCTGAAGCCTATTCTCGACGCCACGACGTGCTTCTCCGTCGGGCCCGGCGCGGGGAACCAGCCGCTGCACCGGGACGACTCGCTGCACCACAACGTGCTGTCGGAGGTTGCGACGGCCGAGGCGTACGAGATCGGACGCGATGAGATTGTAGCGCTATTCATCGCGGGTACCGACACAACCGAGGCGAATGGCGCGACGAGGCTCATTCCCAGGTCGCATCTGTGGGGGATGGACGCTATGCCGCAGGAAAAGGACGCCGTGCATGTCGAGTTGAGCGCTGGCGACGGCCTCATTATGCTGGGGAGCTGCTTTCACGGTGGCAGCGCTAATACCACCGACGACGAGTATCGCCAGGTATTTGCGGCGTTCATGACAAAGGGCATCAATCGTACAGTGCGTTGCGCAGATTTTTTTGCTTGCTCCTCGTTGTAACCTTTTCTTCCAAACTAACGCATGGCCGCTTGTTTAGGAAGAAAACCAATTTTTGGCCAACTCGCTCGACGATTTCAAAAAGTATAGCAAAGAGATTCAGAATATTGCTGGTTTCAGAATGGGGCCGCTTGGATGGGTTGATTTTCGAGATCCGAAGCACTTGTTGGCCGATGATCCGGCGCTTTGCCTGCCTGGCTATAACGAAGATGTTTGATCGGACAATTGGTCTTGTACGTGCCCATATAGCCACTATGTAACAGAAATCAGGATGCAACTCCTGCAAAAAAAGGTCATGTCTTCCATGTGCCCAATTTCAGCATAGCAGCTAGCTAAACTGCCTTAACCGCAGATAGAGCTGGTGTCTGCGGCGGGCGGCGATCGACTAAGTCTCGGATAGGGCAAAGTACGTAGCAGATCAATATAAAGTCTAACGACGTAGACTCGTTATTATCTTACTTTCGAATGGCCTATCTCCGTCGAACAAATTTGAAAACGACGTCTTGGAACAAAAGGGTGTTAGAGATGGGACCGATTAGCAGCTTATAAAGTCGGCTTGGGACTGAATGTCATTTCGTGGCTAAAGTCGTGTTATTGCCAAAATGTCTGTTGCCTAGCTAGCGACCGGCAGGCCACGAAGCCACTCCAGCAAAGCCATTGGCCAGAAGCCGGCTGAGTAAGTATCCAAAAGGATGTCAGAGGTCTGATCTGGGGTTACACCTCAATTTAGATTTTAAACACGAGACTACGAAAACATGAGACTACTAAAACATGACAGCCTACATGGATTGATCTATATACTCTTTGTCATCCTAAATTTGCATGCTACATTACATCTATTGCGTGAGAATTCCTTCTGCTGTCTGTCTTGTTGTTTGGGCGACGATTGAAGCAGTCGTGTGGTATAGAAGTGGGTAGTGGCACGCAGCTAGGTCTCAATTCTATTTTAATTGTAAACTAAATGATGTGTGATATAAAAATGGTAAGTTCCAATGCGCAAGCTATTTCAGGTGGGTAGCTAGCGAAGTGAGGGCGTAGATACCTGTGGCCATGTTGTCTGTTGAGGTCCCCATGCACATTATATCACCAGAATTGGACAGTAGTTCCTCCACGTGTCTATCTCTGCACAGTTACAAAACTCTGAAGCAAAAGTCTTTGATGCCAATAATAGCATGTCGTATCCGTATCCCAACATTCCATTATCGATTGCACCTGTAGCGAAGCTACTGTGGTCTTTCAGTGGTCTCAAGAACTCGCGCAAGGAATGACAGTGGTCTTATTCCGAATGTTAGTAAATTCAATGGTACCATCTTGACTGTCTGAACGCAATTGCTGTCTTACATGGAGAGCAATCTACTCGCAGTCCGAGTTGGCGCCGTTCTGGCCGCAGCAGCTGTTGAACTTGCCGAGGTTGCCGCCAGTACCGGCAAAGGCGCAATCATCACCAGTCCAGCGACCACCAGACTGAGCGCAGCAGTTGCGGGAGGCACCAAAGTTGATATTGGAGCCGGTAAAGCACTTGCAAGCCTCGCCGGCGGCGAAGAGAGTGGCAGCGGCGAAGATGATGGTGGAGAACTGCATTTTGATTGAGGAGGTGGTTTGATGATGAGTAAAAGAAGATGATTGTGGTTCTGCTTGTATTTTTGTGTTGTTTCGTGATGATGATGAATTCAATCTCGTGGGAGAATATCTCCCCTTTTATACTTTTATGAGTGTCGGCTCGTTCGTTTAACGTCTCCTGACAAATGACAGCTTTGGGTCGGCGATTTCTGAAAACATATCAATCAGCAGCCACCGATGATCTAACTTGAAACACGGCACACATCTGCTGACGGCATTACAGCGATACTAGCATTACATCACAGGCTACCAAGCTCGTGTGCCATTAGTAGTGCAAAGGCTTGGGTAGGTAATTTGACCCGCCGGCCCGGGCTGTCAAGTCTAATATGTACGTTTAGGTGCGGGCCACGAGCCGAGCCTTGTCCTACGGTATTAATGGACACTGACAATAGGTGATTGCACTGCACGATGCCAACCCACATTATCTACCGTAAAACAATATGTCATTAACTATCATCGTTATGAGTAACCGCGCTGGAAGTCTGACACTATCAAGGAGATGTGCGTACAGTTCGTTCAGACTATGTGCATCTGCGATAACCATGTAGTGTGAGTAACACTGTAGAATTGCAGGAATGCGGACATAGAACTTCAATAACTTCGAAAGGGGATGACCGAATCCTCATCAGCTCAATGTAAGCAAGCTATCAGCTTTCAACCCCGGCCACCCTTGTAATTATGCGTTGTTAGGATGGTTTCATGCCGGCAAGTGCGCTCACGAGAAAGATGCTGCCTGGATTGGAATAAATTGTTTTCCATGGCGTAGTCATGAGGTGTGATTTTGCTCCAAAAATATGAAAAACTGGCGACTTGTGCTGTCGATGATTCAGTGGCGACTGACTTGCAGGAGATCGACACATCTGGGCGCGACGACCCGCGGAATGCCGCTCTATCGCTCCGTACCTTGACTATATTGTGGCCGATCTTGGACCGGAAGGGTTATAAATTTCGCAATAATTCTAAAGAGTGTGCGCCTCGTCTGACATGCCGAGAAGCCGGGTGGCCGGGTGGCCGGGTGGCCGGGTTTAATGCACCAAGTTTCCCCTCAACAATTCATTCTCCACATTACCAAGTTGAGTAAGAGCCGCAAGACAAAGTACCTGTCAATTTCTGTTGGTAACCCTGCTTGCCCTGGTTTGTCAGCGAGGATCTGTCACTGTAGAGAGGCATGTTTTTCTCTCGCACTCCTAATGCCGGCAGACTGTTGAAGCCTCCAGGGTTATCGCTCTCCCGGAATCTTCAGTACGCCCAGTAGTAGAGAATCTAATCTACAGTCCGAAATGATCGGACACGAGGTCTTCTCACGCTTACGAGTTGTGAGACACCGTTTGGGTTACTTAGGGTTAGAATCTAGGTGTGACAAATGAACAGAGACACAGTATGAACGGCCTGTTATGCAGCCATGGGAGGGCCTGTGGCATAGGAAAGAGGCTAAGGACCGTCTAGGGTACGAAGGTACTAGGGTACTAAGTCATGTGACTAGATTAGGAGGGATCGAACTAATCTAAGAAGACTCGTCAGACGGACTTAATCTAATCTAAGCTTAGGGAGGATTAGATAGGATTAGTATGATCTAAGGAATATAATAGAGAATAGATAGATATATAAGGAAGGGGATTTCCTCTAGATAGATAGCTAGATCTCTACTAATCAATCTAAGTAATAGTTTAACTATTAGGAGTAACCTCTTAACTCTATACTTACGACTATAATAACTACTTAAGTATACTTTATATATATTAAATTAAACTCACTTCCTAAGAAATAGACCTACTATAGATTAGGATTAAGCTACTATTATATTTTAATTAGTCCTATTTAGTGAGTTATCTTAAAACCCCTTAAGTAGCTAACCTTTATAATATCTACTATAAGTGGTATAATAACCAACCTAAGCTAAGCTATAGTATAGATACGATAGTAGATTAAAACCCTTACTACTTAGATCTAAGCTATATAGATAGCTAATAATAATCTTAGACTACTTACGCTTCCTAAGTTCCTTAAGCCTAACTCGTTTAATAGAACTAAAGAAGACGTTTAGAACTTCTTAACTTAGGCTAAAGCCTATCTTTATATTAATACTACTATTATTAACCCTACTATAAAAATACTTTATATTAGAAACCTTCTTACTAGTAAAGTAATAGAGTAGTAGGAGCTAATACTCTATAACTACCTTAATTATAAAGAACTTAAGGATAAGACTATATAGATCTTCTAGTAGTATAAACGCTTTAAAGAGCTACTCTAAACTGCCTTTAGAGACCTAGATGAGATATATACTACTATACGTAAGCTAAAGTAGCTTAAGTAGACTAGCTCTATATAGTATTACGTATAAGAGTTTAGATATATTACTACTCATCTTATATAGGAGGATAATAGTCTAATAGAGCTCTTTTATAATAGACTTAGAAAAGAAGTAAAGGATAAAGTTATAAAGGATAATCGATTAGACTCCTTTAATATATTTATTAAATAAACTATTAAGATTAATAATCGACTTTATATATAACGACTTAAACGTAGAGGATAGGGTACTAGAAAATATAATAACCTACTATTATACTACTAAGCTAATACTAGTAAATACTATAAAGGATCTATAGCCTATAGAACTTACTTAGGCCTTATAGAACTTAATACTACTAATAAGGAAAGGGGTAAAATATACTACGACTATAGAAAGCCTAGATACTTTATAAATAAGTATAAAGCTCTAAAGAAGCCTTAAAAGCTAGTAAAGGAAAATAAAGGATTAAATATAATTAATTATAAAGACCTATTAACTTATAATATTAGTATAGTTAATAGTAAAGAATACTTCTTAGATACTAATCGCTTTATAGTGTATAATAACCTAATATCTAATAAAGATTAGGAATTTAAAACCTAGCCTATTCTAGATAAAGAACTCTAAACTACCCCTATAGATCCTAGAGGAAGCCTATAATAAGAAGTTATATAAACTAATAATAATAATAGTTAGAAGGAATTCTACTATAGGATAAAGTAGAATATATATTATACTAATATAGAAGAATAGAAGGAAGTCTATAATAGGATACTATTCTTCTATACTAGCCTAAATAAACCTAATATAATTAAAGAAAACCACTATAGAGTATACACTAAGAACCTAAAATTAAAGAGTAACCTAATCTAGTATATTTAAGGTACTACTAAGCTTATTATTACCTAAGGAAGGATTTTTATAAGAAAAGAGTATATTATAAGTCCTAATTAATATAATATAATCCTTCTTAAAAGAGAGTTTTAGCTTTTTAAGGTGATATTATTAATTATTATAGGTAGTATATATAATAGTAGGCATAAGGGTGTTACTATTAGGAATCTATATAACTTAATATTCTAAGTATACTATTAACTTAATTAAGGCTTTTATAATAAAAAAAGTCTAAAAAGATAAGGAAAATTAGAGGAAAAATCGTTATTCTTTTTTCTTTACTATTAGGGCTACCTATAGTCACCCCCACCCACCCCCACCCCCACACCCCCACCCCCACACACACCCCCCACCCCCACCCACCCACCCACCACCCCCCCCCCACCCCCCCCCCACCCCACACACCCCCACACACCCCCCCCACCACCCCCCCCACCCCAC